>OZ005741.1:36811552-37311331 GCA_963930735.1 Dioctria linearis
CAGATCTATAAGCGAAATAAATTTGAAAATGGAACGGCAACAAGTAATTGTAAATATACGACAAATTCAAGATTTGGAACGAAAAAAGAAAAAAATTGCGTTACTTTGCAATAAAATCCTGGTTGAGGTGCAAAATGTATCGGCGGATTTGGTGTCTCAATTCACAATTTCGTGTGAAACGAAGAAAAGTGTGGTCGAAGGTTTAATAAAAAATAACATAATTGTAATGGAATAATTTATTAACTGAATTTTGTTTTTAAGGTAGAAAATTCAGAGTTTTGGGAAAAGGAAGTACCACGATTCGATGAGGCAAAATTCAAAACGTATTTTCGCGTGAACAGAAATACATTTGAATTCCTCACCTCCAAATTGAGAAAAATTGCAAGGCAGAACACGACTTGGCGATGTGTAATTCCTCTTGCTAAAAGGATGGCAATTGACCTATATGCTCTTGGATTATCAAAGGAATATAGGACAATCGGCAGTTTATTTGGAGTCGGTAGAACGACAGTTGGAGAAATTGTCTTGGAGTTCGTCAATGAAGTGTTGCTGGTCTTGCAGCCTCAATACTTAAATGTTTACCCATCTTCGCAAGTGAAAGTTTAGGAAGTATGGTAAGAGGATTTGAAAAATTGAGGTTCCGGGAATGCTTCGGCGCAATCGATGGTTGTCATTTCGAAATTAAACTGCCAAAAAATGAGGCAGTCGATTTTTATAATTTCAAAGGGTAGCACTTAATAGTTTTGTTTGCGGCAGTGGATTATGGGTATCGTTTTACCTATATTAAATTTGGTATTTCTGGTCGCACTAATGATTCAACAATATTCAAAAATTTATTGATAAAAATTCAGCATACAACAAACCAAATTTTTGAGTGCAACAACCGAGTTATCGAAGGAGTTCGTGTGCCGGTGCTGTTGATCGAAGATTCCATATTTCGACTATCAAGACAAGTCATGAAGCCTTTTCCATTTCATGGCAATCAATCCAAAGACGAAAAGCGTGTTAATGTGAATGTCTGGGAAACGGTTTAGAGGTACACATTGACAACCTACTCTCAATTATCAAGGCCTGTTGTATCCTGCAAAATATATGCAACGAGAGTTATAACAACACAAACAAGAATTGGTTAACGGAAATAGATAAACAGCCGGAGAAATCACAGAAACACAAGGCTATCACAGGAAGAAATATGGAAGCTTCAGGGAATGTCATTCGTAACACTATTTTGGATTTATTTAGTAAGTATAAAAATATATTTGCAAAGAAATTAAAAATATATTTATTAAAAATTGTATTTACATCTACGTCTTCATATTTCTAATTTTTGGTTAGATAATTTACGCGTTGTTCTTGCAACTTATTACTTTCTTTTAACAGTTCATTTGTTTCTGCAATTTTTGGAATGTGTTGTGCATCCGCATTCTTGAGTTTTCGCACAAAATTTTTTAAACGCAATCGCGTCATCTTCCGCCAATTTAAAAAAACGCCCATTAAAACTTTTTTTCTTTGCAGAACGCGAATATGAGGAGACCGGAGATGCGGCTACATGTAGGGTTGACTTCAATGATATCTCAGATGATGAGGATGTTCCAGAAGATGAAAATATCAGCTGAGTGAAGGACTGCGATGACGTTTCAGACTCAGTGCGGAGGAAAATACTTTCCTCATATTCAACTCGGTCGGCATATGTCAATATAACATCATCTTCTAAGAAGAAAAAGAATTAAAAAAATAAATTGAAAAGTACACATAATAAAATACGTTTGTTTTACCCAGTATATCTGACAAAATGGATTCCTCCATAAATTCTTTCCCTCGGTTACTTTTATGGTGTCCGATAAATTCGTTCAACACTTCGATATACTTTCCGTCAGATGGCGCTCCGCCAGATGCTCCTCTTTTTAGTGTTTCTGACCTGTAAATTTGTTAAAAGGGTAGTGTAATAATATTCACTTCGTCCACACAAACAGCGCTACAAGCCTGAATTTTTTTGTTAAAGTTTCTACGCGATGTTTAATGCCCTCGCCGGAGAGTTTTAGCCCGTACATCTTATCCAGTTCCTCTTGAATGGAATTATATACATGGCTATTTCTTTTGTTAACCCGAAGATTAACGTCATGATTCCTCCACACTTCAATGATAAACATTATTTATGCGGAGTTTAATACTTGCCTTAGGGAAAGCACAAACATACTTTGCTTAATTTGGCACATTATCATATTACCATTAACAACTAGATGGCGTTGCGAAAGGTAAGATGAATGGGGTATACCCAGTAATTTGTGAGGATATTGATATCTAGATTTCGAGTCTATACCCACTAGTTTTTCTGAGTATATTGGGAGTATTTAATGACACACATGGTGTATAATCGGGATATACCGAATATCTAGATATCAAAACCCCATGTCTGTCATAAGTATAAACTATCATCTGAAGAATTCTATAACTGAAGCTTTTAGTCCACTGTGGCCGCATTTTGGGACACCCATTTGTATTCTCAACTCGAACTAAGGAATATCTACAGGAATACTCATAACGAATTCAAGTTCATTTGCCTTTTAACCATGACAAAATGTTGGTACCTAATCAGCAAAGGCTTTGGTTCTCTTCTCAATACCATCAAGAATAATTTCATCACACCTTCACTATTTCATTACGGTTAAATTGTCGTATATTTTCTGAATAGAGCTATTATTATTGCTATAGAATATTCGCTTTAAAGTCAAGTCTCCCCCTCTCACATCAGATATTTTTTTACGTATCACTTTTGCAAATATAAGTATAACGCCCGGAGGGTATTAAGGCCCACATTTAAAAATTCCCACTAAAATGAATCGTATCAACCTCATACTTTATGCGCATATGCATTAAGTCGACACGAAAGCCATCGACGGGGTTTCTGACAGCTCGCGCCGCCATCTTGCCAGTAACGAACGGTACGTCACCGAGAGGAGAACGGCTGCTTGGAATTATAATTTTCACATAGACAAAATTATAAGTTCCGTTGTTTAATTGCTATGAGTTTATGATTTCGGTGTTTATTATCGCCCACCATTGTGTTTATTTGATTAATGAGTAATTTTGTACAAACTTGTCATAGGTGTAATAAGGCCCTCTGGAGTAGACCGTGGGCCTTATTACCCTATTTAACCTCAATTCTTAATGAAACTAATGTTCCTATATAGGATTATGATTGTGACATAATTTTTGTTCCAAATAATGAAGACTGTTTGGATTTACGTTACGATTTGTACGTTACGAAATTTATCACTAAAGCTGTTGGGGCATTATTATCCCCCTGGTGGGTAAAAAAGCCCATTTTTATTCGAAATTAATAAAAATAACCGAATTTTGTTGATTTTCTTAGTTTTAGCAAGTTTAAAGGAAATCATTCCTCTGATTAAGATTTTGAAAAAGTTAATTTTTTCATTGGGCCTTATTATATTGCGGCAGTTTAATAAGGCCCTTGGAAAAGGTTTTACAAAACTGAATTATTTTTTCAAATACTCACTTCTGTTATAGTTTTTCTATTTTTTTAGTTGTGCAAATATATAAACCTGACGGAAAACGTGTTTTTGTAGTTCTATATCACCAAATACTTGATTTATTGCATTTTTAAATTAGGTGGGCCTTATTTGGCGCAGGAACCTTATTCAAAGTCATTAAGAAACTAAAATCTGCAAATCAGCTTGTCCTGATTATTTCTCGGCCAGGCAAATTGTCTTGCAAATAAAAAAAAAAAAAAAAAAAACAAAGTGATGGTTGTGATCCCCCTAACTTTTAACGATTCAAACGATTACTAAGCATCGAACGAAAACTGGCACAAAAATCACAATTAACGAAATAGTATAATACATTCTTAGATGAATACATCAGTTTGAGACGAAAATTAGATCCACAAAGGCTAATAAGGGTTTACTACTTCTTTTCGCACCACTGTGTCTTGAAATCAACAAGTATTACGACAAAACTTAGAGTAGTTTTCGATGTCTCTACGAAAACTACAACCAGATTATCACTAAATGACTTATTGTTAAATGGAGCCAAGATTCAGGAAGACATCAGTACAATTATTATGAGGTCCGTATCAAAAAATATGCCTTCACTGCTGACATTGCCAAAATGAACAGACAAGTTTTGGTAGTTGAGGAGGATAGAAATTTTTCACAGTAACTACACCCAACGGATAATTTTCTGCTTTCTCTTCGGCCAATTTTTGTATGCATTTTACTGCCAAATTGTCCAGAAATTAGAAAACCCTAACTGTGAATTTAGGATTACGTGAACTTAGAAGACGCTAAGTCAAGTATGTAAAGTAACTGGTGAACTGGAATGAAGTTTCACTGATTCCAGCATTGGGATAGGATTGGAGCAGAGGATTGAGCAGAAGACAAATTACTGAGAATATAATTTAAATTGAATGTATTCATAAAATTGTTAACAAAAAACAGAAACAAATCATCAATAATTCATTATCAGCAATAACTGCTGACTTAGAAATAATGTTTTACTTTACTGACAAGAGAATATCAACTTACACAAAGTATTGCAGCAAAAATAGTCGGGTCACCGTACCTCAAAAAAATATTTACGTCAACAACATGTGCAATTACTTAGTAAGCGAAAAACAAAGGTTGAATCTTTTCTCGAGATATCTCTGAGGCCTTTGATCGAATTCGGCATCCCTCCCCTCCCCTTTACTTTGCAAAAATTAATTTTCACCGGCCAAAAGTTCTGTCCCTGCGAATTTAAAATACGTACTTGGCCTAATCCCTAACTTTCTAATCTAGATTGAAAGTATTTCATCTACTCATTTATTACTGGTAGTAATAAATGGTGACACTACGGAATCTCACTTTATAAACGGCGGTGAGCCACAAGGTTCTATTGGCTCTCCGGCTGTATTTTGTTTCTATTAATTTTTATCAACGATGTGCTTTCTGTTACTAGCAATAATCTCCATGATTTTTCTGATGAGAGTACCCTTGACTTCTATTTCTTTGTCAGTTTTTATGTCTTGCATAGAACAGTCTGAATGGAATCTCTATGAAATTCATAAATATTTCATAGCTTTCTCGATGGAACATTGATGCCCGACATATCTTCGCTGAGTATTCTTGGCACAAATATTTCCAGCAAGTTAAACTGGACCGATCGTATCTTCTGTGTTACCCGAGGAAGTTGTGTAATGTCTTACATTTCTGGAAAGATGTTACTTCAATGACGTGGACCTCCTCTAAAAATCTTATATGAGACCTAGAATGGAAGGTAATTCTTATATATGAACTGAATTAGACAGCATAGAGCTAACCATACTAGATGTGGAGAGATTGATAAACTTCAAGCTTATCGGTAATGATTCTATAATGCTCCATAGTAATTCGCTAGATTAGCGCCGAAATGTGGACTGCTCCGCAATCGCTAATTCCATCGTCATTCGAATTATCTAGTCTGATCCCTTGTAGATTCATTTTTGCACGCAATATTTGCACTATAATAATCGCCCTCTACAAAATACTTTTGGTTGTACAGTGAAACTCTTATTTCCAGGGGCGGATTTGATCACTTGGCCGCCCTAGGCCTATGGAAGATTGCCGCCCCCCTACTCCCTGTAAAACACGAAAAATTGAATGATCTATATCCAGTGTAGGGACCCCAGGCTAGAATTAGCGGAGTAGGCTGCCTCATAAATCGGAGTAGATTTGAAAAAAATGGAGTAGAATTAAAAATAACACTTTCCAACGAATTATTTTATTTAAAAAAACGAAAAAGTATAAAAATGTAATGAAATACCCACAACTACAAGAAAAAAAGGGCGCGTCTACTAAAAAAAAAAATATTCCCACCAAGATTTGCCGCCCCCTAAATCTGCCGCCCTAGGCCCGGGCCTACTCGGCCTATAGGGAAATCCGCCCCGAACCTTTCAAATTTGGAATAATTTACCATCCTCTACATATCATTCGTTGTACCTATAATCTGCCAAAGTGTTAAAGTGACGAAAATTCATACCTCTCCAATTTTCCTCATACCCTGCATACCCTGTTACTCCTTACAATTTTCCTTTCTGTCTTGCTAAGCTTTGCTACAGTCTAGAGTCTCCCCTTAGCTTGACTTTATATCATATTTATAGGGATGAAAAAATAAATAAATAATTCAATCCGAATTATTAGAAGGGCGGTAAGCTCATAAGCCAGAATCGCGCAAATTACATGTATTTTGCATATTAAAACCTGTCTTCTATTAAAAGAATCATATTGGAAGCATAGGTATTTATGCCGCGGAAGCCTGATACTACGTGGACGGTATTTTCAAGATGCCATAGATCTGTGTCGATACAACAAGCTGTATGAAACTCGACGAAGTGAGATCGAAAGGTCCTTCCCTAAAGGAAATGTAGTGGGAGGAAGAAAAATTTTTATTCAGATAATTACAAATTTTTAACAGTAACTAAAGCCTACTTTTTGTATTTCTTTAGTAACCTTTAGTAGCACTGAAGTACCTATTCCCAAAATATTGCAACCTAATAAATTTTTTCATACCGAAAATCTCGAAAATTCTGGTTTCCAATTCCCGTATATGAATGAGCAGTTTCAATACAATATTAACCATTACAAAATAACTAAAAACAAAAAAAAACAAAAATGAATTAAAAATTTCCAAAAAAAAGAAATTCTTTCCTCTCTCCTTGTTGATACAAAGTAAAAATATTGCTAAAATCAATACACCTGAAAAGGATAAAGCACACTCACCGACAATAGCTAGGACATCCGCAAAGTAAAAATGAGAATTTTCCAGTTTTCTGAAAAATGTTCAGTTGTGGCAAAGTTTCCGTTTGACACGTTGTAAATTTTCAAAAGTTATTACTCTCTCAAAAGCAAAGGAACATTGTGCAGAGCTTGTGCAACATTTCAGATTTCAATGTTTCTGCTATGGTAGTATATTCTATATACCAACTAACCTATACCTACAAACATACATAATGCACAAGAAACTTTTAACATGATTTTAGTTGAGAAGTTTTCATTTACGGCCCCAAGCCCTTTATTCATGTCCTGCTTTTGCGGAAAAATTGTTGACAGGAAGAAAAATTAATTAGGATTATCCAGGAAATACGGAGTTAAATTACTACATGGAAAAACACATGTATAAAATGTTTGTGTCGATACAATTATGTATTCTGCGTAACTTAAAGTTCTGCGAGTAGTTACAAAATAAAAAATACATGGCGGAACAGGTACCAAACAATAATTTATGTTCTTCAAAAGCAAAAAAAACTTAAAATTCAATCTGGAAAGAGACCATCGCATCGCTGATTTTCATATTCAAACTCTGTGGAATTTTGTACCAATTATCGCTGAAAGTATTAAGGCAATTGATGACAACTCGTGAACGCAATTAAAATGAAATTCTCACAAAAGTTTTTTGGGTATTGAGATACGAATCACTTCAATTTCGTCAGTTAATTCCAAACATTTTTGCTAAATTGGTGATATAAAGCTGTATGTAGCTTCTGCAAGTGCACATGTCCAATATGGTTGGATTACACCTGTCACAATTTTTAGGTATATGAACTAGTACTATTTCTATTATGCTCTAAACAGTTAAATATTCCTGTATTCTGTGTCCAGGTGTCATTAAATTTTTGTAATTATTCTTCAGTATCCTCTTGCAAGTATATCCTTGAGGTGATATACATATATTAGAATAGAAGATTACATATGTTTTGTTGTTTAACATTAAAGTCATCTTAGAAATTTTTTATGCTTCCAACTAGGCATACATATTTTATCTCTCCATATTTTTAGCCACCCACAAAATTCCATTCATCGCGAATGTTTCATGTGCTACGAGTATATGAAATGGCTTCATTAGTCAGGCTATCGTCGTTTCTTATACGATTTTAGCTAGAAATCAGTCTCACTATAATACCTCCCACCAGTTGATCCAACTTTTACCTGATTGGAATTCTGTGAGATAGATCGGATCTTCTAACGCCAAGCATGGGGAAGCAAAGAAGACCCAACATATTATTTCCTCTATAATGTACTAAAAATTTGAATACCGTTTTCCTGAAATTTTTTTTAAACGCATTAGCCTCTAATGAATTAAGTTATTGAAATATTATCAAGGTATAGACATATTAAAACTGCCCCCTATCTTGTAATCATTACTGAGATCTTCTTGAGAATGTAATTGTACTTATATAACGTGAGCCACAACTAATGAAATTCTGAAGTGTAAACAGGAAATTTAGATTTGGTCCCTATATTAGACCTCCAGAATTCTTTGTTCATAGTTAAGAAAGAAATTGTTGGAAGGAATTATCTCAATATTTGCTTCCGTTCAAAAGCCTTTAGTATTTTTATGTTATGCAAAAAGTGACAAAGTTTAAAAATGGTGTAATTTTACGTGATAAACGATTACCCAAAAAAGAGTTTTGTTTTTAGTTTCAAGAATAACCAAACCGACGAAAATTGTCTCTTCCCTAAACCCACCACAATCCAAACTTGAGGTATTAATAACTTACAAACAAGACTATTAGTGTTAACATTTGAAAAACTAAAAAAAAATAATTAAGAGGATGTATTTTGAGATATTCAAATATAACAGATATTCTTATTATCCTTAACTTTTTTTGCTTATACAAGGAATTTTTTTAAATATATTTGCCTGCAACATTGAACTTTTCTCTTTAAAATAAGCTAGAGAGCATTCCTTTGTGATAATTAGAATCAAAGATTTTTTGAATATAAACCAACATTCGAAAAATCTGCAACTTTTAAGGATTTCAAAGTCCTTTAAGTCAGGCAATATAGATCGCAGCACAAGAAAAAATTAGTATATTCTTATCTAAGCATTACTAAAGAATAACGAAATTAGTGATGATTGGGTTAGGAAAGTGCGAATTTTAATCGGCTTTCTATAGAATACCCTATAATAAATTAAATTAAATTAAATAAAAATTAACGAAAAACTTTGTTTGTAATAATTTGTCAAACTCACTCCACTATATCCATTTTCCTTTCTAAGTCCAGTTGTTAACTGAGCAAACTTCGGGGACCAGAAACCGAGCATGGAAATCTTTTGTTTTGAAATACATAATGGGAGACTGGATATCGAAAATGTCTCTAGAGCTTTGGTCGCTTAAGAGATTTTTTTCATCTCCTAAGTCTGCACATGGGTCTCTGTATCTCCAGAATCCGAGAAAGTAGTCTGTGGGGGCCAAAGTCTCTCCCATGTAGAATCACCTTAAGTGGCTTGGCTCCAACGCCTGCATCACTGGTTGGTTCAAGACCAAAATCTTAGAGAAATTGTATAATGGTCTAAATACAACGACCATCTAATCTAAAAGTCGCCCCCCCCGCTCCCTGGAAAATTAAAGTTGGAAATCGTTTTGAGATATTTGGCAACTGGGGATTGTTTCAGTTTGGAGCATTCGTACAGAGTACTAAAATCATCTATTTCAAAGTTTTTCGTTCCTGTATTAAAAGCAATATATTTTTGCTTGCAAAATTACATAAAAATACTTAAGCGTAACCCTTAGGTACCTACTACCGAAAGCGAGTGGAAAGAACTCGCAAATGTTTTCTCAAGTCGATGGAATTTCTCAGGTTGTTGCGGAGGATCCATCGACAGTAAACATATTCGCATTAAATGCCCGCCACACTCCGGAAGTGACCACTACAATTATAAGGGGCTTTTGAGCGTGTAATTCTTTTCGCCCTAGTTGACAGTGAATATAGATTTTGTTATGTGGATATTGGTTGGAATGGCAGGATAAATGACGCTACTATTTTTTGAAATTCTCCAATTAAAAGAAGCTATTGAAAACGGTAATGTAGACTTTCTTAACTGGGACATTATTGTTAGTGATAACGCGTTCCCCATCACTACATACTTTATGAAACCATATAGGTACACCGGATAGTGAGTAATTTTCAATTATCGGCTGTCTCGTACAAGAAGAATAGTTGAAAACGCTTTTTTGCATTTTGAGCTTCAAGATTCAGAATACTTTTGTCATGTATTCAAGTTTGCCCCGAAAAGGTAGATGAAATTGTGAAAGTAGTTTGCGCCATACACAATTGGTTAAAACAGACGGATGCCTCAACATACCTTCCACCAGGCTCCGTAGATCAGGATTATCTAGATTCCGGCAAGTTAACACCTAGATCCTGGAGAGTTAAAATACTTGAAAATGTGCCAGTTGGTGAAAGAACATCATTTGGTAGTAATAACTTTTCAAAAGCTGCAGCATGGCAATGGCAATGGAGAAAAATAAAAAAGTTTTAATGCACTCCAAATTTATTATTTTATTAAAATATATCAAATTTCTAAATAAAGACTACTAATAACTTTATTATTCTTCTCTAGAAGTGTTCTTTTACTCTAACTCTTTCCAGGATGAGTTGCTTTGACTGCATAAATTATATAATATATTGTAGTGCTTGTCCTTTTCATATTCCAACCGTTCATCCATAAGCATCTGTTGCATTTTCGATTGCAGATTTAGTTCTCTTTCTAAAGGCAATTCTTTTAATTGCTGTGCTACATGCATCGCAAAATAATAGAATTGGTCACTTTGCTGAGCGTTTGCTTTCAACTCATCTAGTTTTTGAATAGCACTGATAATATGTTGTGGCATAGCAGTTTAATTGCTATTCGATTTTTTATCTTCTTGGACTTACTTTCCTCTTCGGGGTTTCGAATGATTCTGACTTTCATCACTTGAGCAGATGTATTTCCAACTTCATCAGGACTACATTTCCTTTTCCTTTCCAAAGTAGAAGTTGTTTCTGTTGACTCCTATTAAAACAAAATTATATTTTTTTTTGCATTTTGGTGAGTAGGTTCTTGTCCTTACCAGATTTGTAAAAGTGTTTCTCCCATCTCGATTATCCGAAAACGTATCTAAATCGTTGAACCAAATTAGACGTGATTTATAGACCTCATCCGGTGAAGTGCCTGATTCCATTGATTTTTTTTATTTTAGTTTCTTCCACGCTGTATGTATCACGAATTGATTTGATTTTTTGTTTCATTTGTTCAATACTCAAATGATTCATTCCCATTTCTGTTTGCAAGTACTCGTAAGCTTTATTTTTATAATCTTTTAATTTGTAATTCCACAAACATTCACAGTTTTATATAGTTTAATAAACTTTAATATTTCAATTTCACTCCACTTTATTGCAGTTGCCGCCATGATTATTACTTGCTGATAGCCTATAAGTTAAACTCGTTTGACTTTTTCGATGCTGGTAAAATCAGCACGCGTGAAGTGCTGGTAAAATCAGCACGCGTGAAGTGCTGGTAAAATCAGCACGCGTGAAGTGCTGATAGCATCAGCATTGGTGTTGACCTTGTACTAATGGTGGGCTGGTGGCCTCGCTAGTTCAGTTGGTAAGCGCGCTGACTACCATCCCAGGGGTCGTGGGTCCGAATGCCACCTTGGCACGGTCCCGCGCTATCCTAGCTTCATGTCAATTTCTGTAGCTTTATAGCTTCTCCTACTTAGCAGGTTAGCACAATGGGCCCCCTTGCTTGGGATCTTTCTTGCCCCTGCCTTACAAAAAAAAACAAAAAAAAAAAAAAACAAAAAAAAAAACATGGTGCGCTGATTCTAGCTGCTGATGCATCAGCTCTGGGCAATCAGCATAATCTCAACTAGGCTTAAGCATATAGGTACTGTTTGTTAATGTAAGGCCCGGAGCACTATCATCAGTTCAAATAAACATACGTTTCAAAACTGCTGCACTACAAAATACCCCAATGCGGACTGCAGTGCTATAACTGGGGATAGGATACTTATGTAATACATACATATTACGTACTTACGTATGTATGAAGTACCTTATTTAACCTCATACCTAATAAACCGGCACTGCTCATCTAAATATGGATTTGCACCAAGCCTTAGACGTTTTTATCTAATAAACATTGCAAAAGATAGCAAACTCAGGACATTTTTGAATTGGTTTAAGCACACCGATACATATACTACCATTACATTCAGTTTTGCATTAAATTTTTTCCTACGAATTTCCTCGAACATTTTTCATCGGAATATTTATGCTGACAAGACAACAGTTGGTACAAGAAACATTAATTTTGCTTTAGGAATGCATTAAAACATTTTTCTAGTGTAGTTGGTGGTCATTGAAAATTATTTTTCTCTTTATATCTAGCCTCATACAGGACTCGCACTTAGCTTAGAATTTTTAGAAGAGAACAATTTTGTGAGATTTTTATTTTACGATATTAATTTAAATTACTAAATACAACAGAAAAAAGCAGCTGCCTTGTCCGGGTTTTAATGCCAGGGCCTTGCGTCTACCGCTTTACAACTGAGCTAAGTTACAAATGCTCTCAGATTATTTTTTTAGCCCCTTGATAAATTTTATCAAAATCTCTTTTTTTTTCTCCTATCGGTTTCAAAATATACTCAAAAAATTTAATCAGTTATTTTCTTGGTTGACTCACTCTTGTGTAATAATTAGGAAGTATGTAAATATTTGTGATCAAATGTTAACTGAAAAAAAAAAATGGATTCTATACTTACATTGGTGTTTTGCAGTAGTTAAATAGAAATCTGTATGCATTTAAAAATTCGAGGACAAGAACTTCTCTTTCCTGCGATCCCTTACTTAGACATATTTGAGCAGACTCATGACCATAAAGCAAGTGTCGGCTGTATAATTTAGATAATTTTTTTGATCTTTCCTAGCCCTTCTATTTAAGACACTATTGCAAAAGTTTTTGATTTGCTAAGGTCATCTGTTTCATATAGGCTATCAGACTTTAATGCCATGGACCAGATACTATATTTGGTTATCATTTTTTTAATTTTCTTGTAGTCTATCGTTTCAACTAAAATATCTAGGTTTTCGCTACCTCATTTTTGACACAATATATTCTTGTGTGCTTTTTTGAAGTTTCACATTTTCCGTTTCTTCATTTTCTTGATTAAGAAAAATTACATCAACTTTCCAGACCGTACAGCTTCTTCTCTTCCATGAAGAACTAACCCAAGATGTTAAGCTGTTGTGGCATTTTATTATCCGCAATTTGATAACCTGCAAACTACTTATAAAACAGCTGTGCGGATGTAAACGTTCTTTCCTTGTTGTATTTTTTTGCTTTTGTTTTTGTGTAGAATTAAATAATAGAATTAATTTAAAATGTTGGACAGAGAAGAAGATTTAAGTTTTGAATGCTCTCTTGGGACTTTTGCAAGAGTGCAACAATTTATAAATAACCCAATAAAAAGAAATTCTTTTGTTCACGTTCTTGTAATTTCACACAATACCACAAGAATGCTCAGCAACACTAACGTTACTTCCTTTTTGTTTTTAACATCATTAATTAAAACTGAATAATAAAGAATATTTTTAGAATCTACATTTCAATAGACTTATTTGATACAAAAAGTATTAGAAGAATTGTCATAGAATAAATTAATGGATCTGTTCGATTTGATGAATTTGCGACGCAATATACGATAAATGAGTCGTTGCTTTAATTTTAATGATGATATTTTTGTGACCAATCCCATCGTAAGTAATGTAAAATGTTGGATTTATTGAATCTTTAACGAACAAAATTTTAACGTCAGTCACATTTTTTTCCTAATCCTTGTGACCTAGCAGAATATTCCATAAGAGCCTGGAGATTTTGAGACGTAGCGTTAGACAAAACTTTAGCTCCTTCTGGTACTCTAACATCATCTATAAATTCACTGAATTAATTTTGTAGAAGCTTTTCACACACCATTACAACTCATCTAAGCACTGGCGTAACTTTCTTCCCTGCAAGCCGGTTTCTGAATAAAAATTATATGAACTCTATAATGATTTCATTATTTCAGTTCCATTTAAAGGTGTTCATACCATCATAGCCTTTCAGAAGCTGCAAATACAACAATAAAAAAGTCGAGAATATTCTTCTATTTATTCTGTGTATTTAAACGGAGAAAAAAGGTACGCCGAATACTGAAACACTGTAAATTATTTTCTAGGGAATATTTAGCTGATTAGGTAGTTTAGGCGTACACGCTGCTAGCATGCATCAGAGTTCGTAGATGAGAGAAGAGTAGTACTACTTTAACTGTAGAATACAAGTCAGCAATGAACGAAAATAAAAATATGTATAATATCAAATTTTTCACGTTGAAAAGTTTTGAAATTCCGTCAAGCTCCCAATACGGTTGTACTGGTGATCAGTGGACTCGGGCTCTTTCTTTAAGTAATCGAATATTTCCGGCTACTTATGTGGGATGCTTTTTCCTCTTTCGATTTGGCTTGTTTAAGCGTCAGTTGAATTACTTGGACAGGGCCAGGTTCTATGTAACTATTAAATCATAGCACATTGAATTTATACTAATCTTTTATTAATATCAAACACAATATATTGGCGTGGCGTGGCAGGCTGTACCGCTTCTCTCGAATGACTGAATTAAAAACTATATACTAATGAAAAACTAGAAGCCACTACCACATATAAATTGAGCAAGTTGTATATAAAGGTTAAGCAAAGCAGATAGTACATTCTGATAGAAAAGTTGTGAGAAGTTATTGAGAATACTGAACAGTGTCTCTCAAACACTCAACGGTTTTCCTTTTAATGTGCTTTTGTGAGCACTGGCTGGGGCTGCCAATGGTTTTTTAGCAGGTTTAATGATGAATGTAGAGCACAAAGTAAATCTAAATAAATAAGTTTGGCAATCCAGATCTTGGCAAGACTGCTTGTAGTACCCACGAAATATTTTTATTTTTTTGCTGAAGTCTTGCTTGGAGTGAGCAGAGTGAAAGCTTTGTTGGGAGTTTGTGGGAATCACTGGCCTGAAAAAAGTTTAAAGGGGATAAGGGAATAATTTCGTTTCCCCGTACAAAATTATGAGAAACATCATACCTCCGAAATTCAAAAAATCTTTCCTTACAATTGACACAAAAAATTAAATTTTCCTGCGCAAGTATGTTAATTTGCGGGGGTCCTATACATCCTTAGTTACGCCCTGTATATAAGTATAGGATAAAACCACAGACAAGATATACCCAGATATCGACGGTAGTACTAAGAAAGTGATGTATGGTAGAGCTCATAGCAAACCTCAATAACTCACTGATCTCGGCTAAATTTAAATCGGCACAAAATTAAAATAACCATAAATTTATGTAAAGAAAGAAAATTGTTTTTATTTCATTGTGGCTCCTTTAAAACTTCATAAATTAATGAATAAAAAAATTTACACCCAGTCTGTTAGCCTTACGAATTTTTAGTGGGAGCTCTTTCATAGCCTTAGTAAAAACTTGTATGTTCAGAGTTTTGATGACGTTTCTGATCCTATTTTCGAGATTTTTCTTTGTTTTCGCCTGAAATCCATTTGCATATACGTTCCTCTTTAAATTGACTCACAAGTCTTCTATTGGCCGAAGCTGTGGTATGTTCGGGGGATTATGGCCTTTCGCTACGAACGGGATGTCCAACTGATGCATTTTGTCTATTGACTTTTTAGCGTAGTGTGCAGAAGCTAGATCGGGACAAAAAATCACCTCGTCTGTGCTATGAAGTTTTAAAATGAATCGCTTCACTTCTGGCTGTCTGCCCGTTATTCTGAACGGCCAGCATTTACGGCCAAATTCAATGAGTAAAACTTCAGGCACTACATTCCATTAGAGCTTATGACCAAACACAGTAAAACTTTATCCGGGATCTTCGTTGTAGCAGACATCTTCACATGATCAACAGCAACTGATTGAGCAGTATCGTTAGTAATGATGCCCTTGCCACTCGTTACCATCAAAAGTGAAATATCTCGCATCATTCTTTATATTTTTTTCTGTTTACTTTATGGGTGAAGAATATTTTTTGCTATCAATTTCACTCTTTGCTTTTGCACAACCTCCTGATTTTTGGACACTTTAGGACACTTCTTTCGAGCTTTACGCATTATATTCATTGAAAGTAACTCTTTTTTCACTGTCTTGTGGTCACAATTAAATCTTCGTCCTAGACTTCGATAACTTTTAGCAACCTTTCCCACTGTGATCCTCTTCAGTTCACGCCTAACTTTATTGCTTGAAAAAGGATTATCTGACCGTTTTGTTTGTTGTTTTTTATACGAAATATTGTTTTCCCGTCTTTTTAGAATACTATACACTGTTTTTTCTTGAGCTGAGAGTTGTGAAGAAAGTTGAATAGGAAGAGTAATGCTCTGCGCCTTAGATATACTTCAATAGAGCAACCTAGCAGTGCAAAATTCAGGTGAGACACATGATCGAATCTTCGTAACCCGAAAACAAACCTTACACAATCGTTAAATGCAACATGTAATTCTCTGGAGCAGCAGTGTAAATCTAGTGTCGGGTATACAAGTAAACCGTGTGTAAAATGTTGTAATATTAGAGACTTAACCAGATGACAACGTATCTTGGGGGAAAGCATTCTAGCAGAGAACCATAGGCGGCAGAGGGTGGCGTAGATATTTGCTAGGTTAGAGTTGGCGAGATCACAACACTTCATATTAGAGTTTAAGGTGACTCCGAGGTTACGGAATTTATCCCCGTAGGGAATTGAAAACCTTTCAAAAGAATAGGAGAAAGTGACTTACTTGGATTAATTTTAAGTATATTGTCAAACGACCAGGTGTATATGTTATGTAAATCGCAATTCATCTGAGCCACACAATCTTCGATAAGACGTGGAGGACGACTGAAATAGACCTGAACGTCGTCAGCATAAATATAAATGTTGACATGTTGTATTATTTCAGGCAGATCATTATTGTATTGGCTGAAGAGTAGAAGACCAAAAATGGAACCTTGTGGTACTCCACAATATAGAGGAAAGAAATTTGACCAATTATTGTCCCCAACGGTAACCTTTTGCGATCGACAGAATTTGTGTGCATTATTGGTGTCTGAAGAGGATTCGAATAAGTGTGTCTGGACAGTCTGGGTTTCGTGGAAGTTGGTTTGATTGGGTTGCTTTGGTTTGTTAGCTAAAAAATTTTTATGAGCATAGATCTAGGTATATCCGCGCGGATTTTTGTCTCAGGCCTTTATAAATTGATTTCAATGTAGGAAAGAATTGATTTATTTTTTAGAATTGAAATCGACTATATTTCTTCAGAATTCGTTTGCAGTATGGTAGGGGGGGGGGGGGGAGATAAATAAATTATTGATTTCAATACCTGCACAATTTCTTTCTGTTAGTTTGAATCCCGATATTTATTTTCATATTTCACGACTAGGCAAGCAGGGAAGCCGAAACCGCTGAGAGATTTTGCAATTATTCGTTCTTTGGCTGTACTTAAGTACCTACGCACCGTTAGCAGGAGGATCATATGGGATAATTTGGACATCAGGTTTTTCTTAATGAAGCTCCCAAAATTATGAATAATGCAGATGTCGGAAAATACATCTCAATTAAAATTATACATATTTAAGGCCAAGGAACAGCAAATTGACAAGAGATTAGATGACATTTTTTCACTTCTGCTTTCGCCACTGAAAATGTAATAACACTAACGGAAATATGCAGTTCTTGTGCTTGATTTTGTTTGTTCCCGTATCTCTATATACATAGCTCATCGATTTTTATGTTTAATCATTTGGAAAATCATATCTACGTTTAGTTTTTCATCGTTCGCTGAAAATTTTTAGTTTATCGGTAAGATAAGCGGGGGAAGAATGTCCGCTGGCTTTTGATTAAAGATAAAAATTAATTCTTTACATAATATCTAAGTAATCTAGATCAAATTATCTTATGCAGAAAGCTTTTGCCTAAAAGCACAGGAGCAAACCTAATGTTGCTCAAAAATTCTAATACTAAAAAAATTTCTGTAGAATTTCTACTCAAAATTGGGAGGCGAGACAATAAAAATGTTTATTCGAGTGTCATGCTTAATTTTTTTTTTTGTATTAGCAATTTGTTTGAAATTTTGGGTGCTTAAATTTAAAAATTACATGCATAATAATTATTGGCAGCACGTGCATGTCGGATTATACGTGTTTAAGAAATGTGTAATCTGCCTTGGGGCGCAACATGCGGGCCTCATTCAGGAGAAAGCTTTATGATTAATTTTTGCTTTAAATGCAAATACTTTTTGTTATATTTACGTTCTTTGGTAAATGTTAAAACATGTCGTTTTCAATATAAAACGACGAGACGAGAAACGAAAGCAGTACTCTACCCCTACTCTTCTTAGTTGTGCTGTTGGAATGAAACAACAACAAAAAAAACATCTTGTAAGGTTATTACTAGCAATACATCTGTATGAATATGTATATTATCTTGGGCTCCAGTTTACTTTCGTTTATTATTTGCCTCATGTGGACATGAACATGAAGAAGTCTAGACGCTAGGGGCTTATTTCACAGGCAAAAATTACAAGAAAAACTCTTTAGCCACTTTTCCTTATTAGGATTATTAGGATTAAAGTTCATCTGTGCTGAAGGCTGTATCCAAATAGCAGCTACCCAGTAACCCAGCATCTACTTAATGAAAAAGTCTAACCCCTATAGTTCCACCTTTATTTACAATAATATATACTCGTCAAATATAATTTTTCTTAGGGATTCTCTTGATAAGTTTTCTTCAGAATTTTTATGGTGTAATGTTGGCAACCATTGCCATTGAATTCTTGTTTCATGTTTTTCAAGACTTATCCACCATTGGCTATTTTTACCTGATCATCATTGACCCTCTCTGGATTAATCCTGAAAAGTTTTTATTCGGTAAATTGTATCTATATAAAATAATCCTTTGGCACTAAAAAAAAAAAAAAACTCACGTAAGAAATACTGCAATCTCGATTCGTAGATAATTAGACTGCTGCAGGTATCATTATGGCTGGGCCAGAAATTTTCTTACAAAAGGTGAACAATTTACGGGAGATATATGCAACTTCAAAGTCAAGCTGAAAACTATGAAAAAAAAATTGCAGTAGATCTATGGAATTTTTCTACTGCACTTTTTGTAAAAAGCTTATCCGGGCAAATCCGATAGGAGATTTGTCTTAATTGAGAGTGCTGCCAAAGTTTCGTTGATGAATCTTCGTTGTAAAGACGGCTCCTCAGAATATTATCGGCAGTTCAAAGCAAGTAATTAAAGTAACAATTACAACTCGTAACTGGAGATATTCAGCGAAGCTACACAACAGCAAACAAATCATTCCATATTATTGTAGTGAGTTATTACAGTTAAAGCAAGACATTTATTTTGGATAAATATGTTTTATTATTTCGTAAAATGCAATAGTAGAATATTAAGCTAAAACGTTAAATAAAAAAATCTAAATCCTGATTGGGAAATTCTTAATCAGTATCTCAGAGAAATTGATTGGTCGGTCTGTTTTTCTTCGAAGAATGTTGATGAATGCACATTACAACATAGTAACATTCATAGTCTTGGCATGCATGAATATATTCCTTATTCTTACAGCAAAATCGCTCTTGGTTTAACGATACGTTCAACCAAGTAATAAAAGCGAAAGAGTCTGCTTTTCGCGCATATTAATTATATGCATGTCCAGAATTGAAACAAGTACAACACTGCACAGAGCACCTGCATTTCATTTTGATCAGACAATCTTGGCAAGCCGCAAAGATAGCAAAAGCGTCTGGGCACTAGTGAAAACCATCAGAAGCAACTTCAGCAATTCCTGTATACCTTCACTACTAAAAAATGGTAAAGTGTTTATTGACTCCCAGCATCAAGTTAATATTTTGACTGTAAGAGCCAACAAACATCCGTAAGAGAGATATGTCCAAGGTCCTTAAGAGGATCAACGTCTCCAAAGCCGTAGGTCCTGATGGTTTCTCACCCCTATTAATTAAAAGCTGTGCCTAGTCCTAAGCTAAAACTGTGCGAAAACGATTGTACTTGTCTTATTCGACAGGAAAATTTCCAACTGGTTGAAAACTAGCTTACGATAAGCCTATTCCCAAGAAAGAAGAGAGTAGCGATCCCTCAAATTATCGACCAACTGCAATCACTTCGATTTTTTCAAAGTTTCTTGTATCTATTATTAACTCCAAATTAATGAAATATCTAGAAACCAAACAACTCTTCAATGATCGCTATTATGGCTGCCGGACTGGCCGTTCATCTGAAGACTTCCTGACTGAACCTTCACAATTTTGGTGATTACAAAATCGTTGCTCTAGATATTTAAAAGGTCTTTGATAGAGTCTGGCACCCAACCTTTTTTGTTAAACTTAAAACAATTGGTCTCTCCTCTCCTCTTCTATTATAGATTGCAAGTTATCACTTAGTTTTAATACCATCCATAGTTTTGCCTAGCCTTAATTTAGCTTCCTCCTTTGACACTCTCTGGGATTCCAGACAAAAATGTCATATCACTCAAACGAGATGGCATGATTAGATCATTAGATCATCTTCTCTGTTGCCAAAGAAGCATCGAAATATTTAGGATATCTAAAAAGGTGTAGAAATATTTGAGCCCATCAAATCTAACGCCCCTCTACAAGTCCTACACCAGACGCAGAATTTAATACAATTTAGATTTCTGGGCCGGACCTGGTCGCAAACTCTTACCTTCATTGGACATTGTCCAAAAGAGAGCCTTCAAGAGTATTGGCGAACACCGCCGCAATGATGGATACCTTTCACTCCTTTATCCCTATATGCATGGTCAATGCTCTGATGAAATATCTAGTCTGATCCCTTGTCGAATAATTCCTGCACACAAAACTCGTGCAGCAAACCACCCACATCCTTTTACCCATCAAATTACTTTCGGCTATACAGTAAAATTCCGTGATGCATTTTATCCCGAGCTGCGCGAATGTGGAACAGTATACCATCTTCTGTTCTTACTCCAACATACAATCTGCGAAAGTTTAAGGGTGACATACATCAGCACCTCTGCCACTCTCCTCACGTTCCCTAATTCGTTTCCCTATCATTTTCCTGCCATGCTTTGCTTTGCTTCATTAGGTATCCCCTGAACTTGCCTTAATAATATAAAAAAAAAATATCGAACTTTCTCGACTTTAGTAGAGGTATAGTACGTAGCGCTTTAATTCCTGTATTGGAAAGTTACAATTTATGATTAATTCGTCAATTTAAACAATAATTTCCCTATTTTTACACTTTCATTATTTACAAACCAAAACAATGCAAATAATTTAACGCCTCGTTTGACTTTCGTGAGTGGAAGAAGTTGAACGTTGAGCAACTTTCTTCCGAGTGGTAGCCACTCACTTATCTGTTCGATACGTATTTTTTAAATGAGAAATTTTGTGCATTTGACATTTGCGAGTGGTAGCGAGTGTCTACGAAAGTTCGACCTGTTTCCAGCTTATACCGGTTTTTAAACCAAAATTGCGCCCTGATCCTCCTCACAAGAATCCTGGATCCGCCCCTTAAAATTGTTCTTAGAATATAGTTTGGGAAATATGCATTTCCCATTTTTTTATAGGTATATAGAAATTTTACCAGTTGGTAAAGCTGCTACTTTTGACTTATTGCCATAACGTAGAAAATATTAGAAGGAAGCTATGTCATAGCTTAAAATCCCGACAAATGAATAGTAGTTTCTTAGCTCCTGTGATAATAAGTGCAAATTTCCTTAAATGAAACAAGTATTTTGTCCCTTATCGACATAATAGACTCAATAGAGAGTCCTATAACTTGTAACACTAGAATTAAATTTGAAGGTAAGTTTCTAAGAACCGATAGAGCTATTTCCCTGAAAATGTTAACTGAAAATCAAATAAATATTGCAATTTAAAAGAAAAAATCAAGAAATACTTATTATCTGCCCATTTCAAGGAACACTTCAGCTTTATGACTTTTTCGTGAATATTTTATTACGGGCCCGGGGTTATGAAGTTAAATAAAAAAAAATTTCAAATTCAATAATATCTCGGGTTTCAATTGAGCAGTGCATAGCCCCCAAAAAAAGAAATGTCTCGTGTTAACAAATCATAAAACATATAAAGGGAATCTCTCTATCTTCAGAAATAAGACGTAAAAAATACACAAAAAATAAATCGGCTAATGACTTGGGACGTTGTTAAACTGGGATACTTCTCCTTGATGAAGATGGAAAAAAACCCAAGAGGAATGAAGAGGTTGCGAAATTTTATATATACAAAAATTTCTATCAGCAGTGCCGAAAAACAATGAAAACATGCCTGCGGGAATACTTTCAAGTGCGGCAAAATATTGACTGTAAATTTGCTATCAGATTTGCAACATTTTCAATATCATACGGTGCGCCATCGTCACCGCGGTCGCGGCCGCGCCGCCACACCGCCATTCTTATAAATGTTATCCTTAATAAAATCTGGGATCTCCTCCTTTTGGGCTGATTTTTATTATTTTAAATTACGTACACAATATCTTCCAATCAGTTTCTTTTATTTACTCCCTCTATCTCCTCCATGACCACTGATGGTTTGTTGTTGTTTTTGTTGAGTTGGTGGATTTCTCTTTGGTTAGTGGAAAATTATATGTTCGCGCGATCCCCGTTTTTTTTATTAACATTTGCATAAATTGTTATGATATTGTTCCTGTATAATTCGTATAAGGCGTTTCCAAAAAAGTATATTTATATTTTTGAAGAACAATTGAAAACAAAAATTGAGAGATATTTTCATGAAACTTAAAGCGCTGCCCAAGGGTGCTCTGATTAAAATCGGATGGCGCATCTTTAAGAATATTTATTTTTATTTTATGTTGACTTAGAATTGTAAAATAAATTTAAAAAAAAATGTGGAATACAAAATAAGATTTAGGTATAAATTTGTAAAAATATAAATATTCGTAATGGGACAATATCATTTTTGCACAGCACTCTATTTAACCCGGCGAGAGTGTGGTGAAAAAATGTAACAAGGAGTATGTGGCAGGGTATGACATACCCTTTTACAAAATTGGCTGTAAAACTTGATTCTTAAGAAAAAGCATTATATAATTTATTTTTTATTATAACGAGACTATATTATAACGTATTGGAAATAAAACATTTGAGCCATTTTAACAATTAGGTACTATAAACAAACTGTGACCGCTGTGGTATGAATGGATTTTAGGGTCAATTGCAGTTGTTCTAAACTTTAACTATCACCTTATGATAATATTCAATGTCTTGCACATTTTCTGTCCTTATACAGCACAACTAGTTTTATCATCACTGAAGCCTGGATTTGTGTAATTATGGTGTGTGGTCCAGAAATTGGGTTTTATGTCATTATTTCAAATAAAATTCCAAAATGAAGTAAAAAATTTTGATTTTGATTTGATATTTATGTCCAGTTATCTGGGTGACAGTGTTTATTCATTTAAGAATAACGTTACAAGAAAGATTAGAGAAAATGCTGGATAGCTTTTCGAATGTAAACAAGGATTACTATGAGAATCTTATTATTTATTTATTTTCTAATCACAAAACTAATTTGGATTATTAATATTAAAAAAAAAAACTAAAAAGTTCTGATTGAAAGATAAACGACTTGAAAAATCTAGATGTTTCATTATTCATCTACGTATGTTTTTTAGTATTTCTTTTCATCTAGGGTATAACAAACAAAGAAACAAAATTCAAAGTATTCAGGTAACATATTAAAAAAAAAAAAAAAAACCTCTTTAATATGAAGCTGGAGATTCTGCATGAGCTTGGTATTAACTAGTCCCAAATCTCTCTCTTGAGCTGGTGTATCTGCTTATTATTTTTTTGTGACTTCGAGTCCAGCAAATTTTCGGTTTTTTCATCACTGTAAGAAAAAAGTTTTTATAATTATATTTAAAAAGTATAACACAACTGCTCGACCAACTTACAAAGGAAAGAAACATTAGATTAATATCTAATAAAAAAAAAATCTTATCAGTAACTGGGAAAACACAGATGTAAGAATCCCACGACGACCTGAAATAAACAAAATGAATTTTGAATCTATAGTCTTAAGTAATGAAATAAACATACAAAAAACAAGAACATCAATTTGTTTTGTGTGATAGTATGTAAGCTACCACACAATGCAGGCAAACAATAAGAAGCTTGCAAATCTAAAGAGACTTCATGCTACACAACATAAAATTATACAAATAATAACGTACTAGGTACGGATACACAATTTAATTACCTTTTACAAAGAATGCACAGATACCTTTAGGTGAGACTTCGCGAAATACATTCACCTTGACAGGTATTTATGCCATTTGTAAAATCCAGAAAATTAAACACAATTAACATATAAAATAAAGAAATTTATATACGAACTAGTGCAAAGATAAATAATTCCCCCGATGAATACCTATAAATCACACATAACCACTGAATTTAACACAAATTTTAAAAACTCGCCGCGGCTGACATTTCACGTATAAACAGAGACGTCAAACTCCATACTCTCGTGAAGTTTGACATGTCACCCCGGGGTAAAAAGAGACGAAAAATCGAGTGGGCGCGTTCGCGTCGCGATATTTTTAACGGTTTCAGGAATAATCGCGGATTTTCGAAATTACCTTACCATCAATGAGTAAGAAAGAGACACAAAGGTGTAAAAGAGACAATGATAAGGATGAACAGAAATGAATTCTGAGAAAAATTCTTTATATTGAAATCAAATTCGGTGAAACGATAAGTTATGGCAAGATTTCGAAAAACTTATCATAATTATGTAAAATTAATTTATTCAACATTCATCAAAAGGATTTTGTTTTAAGAAAATTTTTCATTAACTACGTATAAAGTGTCAATATTAAAGGGTAAATGTTAATTCAATTATTTATTTCTCAATTTACGTTAAATTCATTGTGTATGTATGTCAGGTGTTGGTCATACACACATGTATGAAATTAACAAGAACGTTTGGGTTCTCACTAACTATTTTCTTTATTTCAGCAATATAATTCGTTTACACTTATTTAACTCAATCAAATCGAACTTTCAAGCAATTATTTATCGTGTGAAAACTATGCCATTAGTTCATTTTTACACAACATAATAATTGGAAATTAGATCTGCATTGAGTTCTAATCATCTTTAAATTTTCAGCCATTAGTGTAAATTAAACATAGTTAGATACTTAAAAAAAAAGGGAAATTTTTTTTAACTTTAATTTATCAAATTTAAACGTAGCATACTTTGTAATAATTGAGAAAGAAAATTCGAGTTAAAATAGTTTTAGTATAATTAATTTTCTTTTTATTTTACATAATTTTAGACATAATTTGAACCATTTAACTGAAATTGAATTCTATAAACGTACCAGTGTAATTCATTTGAAGTAAAATTTACAACTTAAAGGAATTAATTGAATCAAGTTAACGTAATTTATTTTTTGCATAATATTAGCATTTCTCTACTAATCAAAAGTTTTCCTGCAATACTCTCCACCAGAATATTTTATTTCTGTATACATTAAATTATCGTTTGTAACCACAGAATTGACAAATTTCATTGAACTGTGCTTTGCGAACGCAGTTTTTTCGTAGATGTCAATTATTGGAATTAACACATCTGCTGTGGTAAAACACAACAGAATTATTACTAACATAATATTCCACTTACAGTGGATAGATTGTACAATTTTCAACATCTTGTTCAACGCGTCTTTACCTATCTAGCCTGTTTACAAGCAATAAATTTTACTACTTTCGTGTTTTGAAATGTGTGGACTGAACTCCCTGAATAATCGCATAACTGTTGCCAATTTTTGAAAATTCTGCGTTTTCTTATTCAGTATCTAAATAGATGTATAATGGAAATACTGTTTTTTTTTATATATGGCAAGAATACGAGAGAGTTACCCGATTTCATTCATTTTTTTATACATGCAGATCTGCAATTTCGGTAAGAACGGTGTTTAAAATTTCAGGTAAATAAGTCAACGTATTCCTGAGTTATCAGATATTTAATGGACAAACAGAAAAATAGACAAGTTAACATTCAAATACATTTTAATAGTGGTGCATGGGTGCCTCACATTTCCTAATTTTTAAAGTCACCCACTATACATAACGTAACATACCATAATATGAAATATCATTAGAGCAGAATGTATGAAATAATACATGTAAATCTACTAGATTTTTTGAAATATTTTGAATTTAAACACTAAACAAATAATTATTCATTTAATAAGATTGCTTAGACACAGAATACAATAACTTCGTGTAATAAATTGCACCAAATAAGCAAATAATCCCATTGCATAGATAGAAAACTGCTGACGATCTCCGTGGCGGGAGGTAAAACGTTTCAGTATAGCCGATTAGAAGCCTGCACGGCAAAACGAAAAAGAACCAATTACCAACCACAATAATAATCGAACATTAATTATACCGATAATTATGTTCCACTATATAAAACCCGTTACTAGTTCCGGAAAAGTAATGCGGTATACAATAAACAATTATTAATCAAAAATTTGAAGCAATAACAACATAAAATATACAAATATAAAGACCCCATAAGAGTAAACTATAATAAACCCGTTTATGTACATACATAATACAAACGTCAACTGAACAAAGTGACCATGAATCTCCGATATAATATACAATCTGTAAACGCACAAAACAAAAATATAAACTATATAGGATGACCAATTGATCTGCTCCTTGGCCCTGAATAATATTGAGATACTATCTCAATAAAATTTTGAAAACAATTCTGATAGTATTTCCAGAATCAATGACATTAAATTCATCACACATTTTTTGACTATAAAATAAGAATTTTCAGGCTAAAA
Organism: Dioctria linearis; assembly: GCA_963930735.1. Lineage (NCBI taxonomy): Eukaryota > Metazoa > Arthropoda > Insecta > Diptera > Asilidae > Dioctria > Dioctria linearis. The sequence continues at coordinate 36,838,285 of OZ005741.1, forward strand.
CACAAATTATCAACACACATAACAAAAATAAAAACTGGATAGAACGGCCAGATGTTTAATGTCTTAGCCGTTATATAATATAGAGATACGTTGAGAATTGAGGAAATTCAATTCACTAGGATTTCAACTCAATGAATAGAAAACTTCGTGATAATGCCTAACCTGTTAACGTACATAACAGGAATACAAACTGGATATGTTGACCAAGTGACTTGTATCTTAACCCTTAATAATATCGAGAGTGTAATTCAAGTCTGAGAATGAATGAAATTCAGTTCATTATGCTTTCAACTCGCGTAATAGGAATCTTCATGATAATGCATAACCTGTTAACATACATAACAGGAATATAAACAGGATACAATGACCAAATAACTTGTATCGTAGCCCTTAATAGTATAGAGATTGGATTTTAACAAAACTTTCAAAACAATTGATATTACACTCCGAGAATGAAGGAAATTCAATTCATTACGTTTTTCAACTCTCAAAATAGGAATCTTCGTGACTGAACACAGACTATTAACACACATAACAGGAGTGGGAACGGGAGGGAATGGCCAGATGACTCTTTTCTTGACCCTTAATAGTATGGAGATACTTTCTCAATAAAAATTGTAAAACACATATGACGGCATTTCTAGTCAATTAATAAAACAGGAAGAATGATGGGAATTATTATGATAAAATTGAATTCCTAACATGCAAATTGCAGATATGTCTTTCCAACCAATACAAATATTGGTGGAAAAAACTGTTGAGTTATACTCCGGTAAGAGGGATACACATATATAATTTTTCGATAAATATATATTTTGAGTAATGTTCTTCGGATAAGAATATAACTTCAGCTTGAGCGATATTCACAATGTAACTTGTTTCCAACGTATAATCACATTAAGCATAAATAATACCTACATTTATAACAACAAGAACATAAGGTCATACGAATACAAAAACATATGATGATGGTATCGTAGTCATTAGTGATCCAATTAATATTCGCTTCAACACAAATTTAACTAAATGCTGTCATCATTAGAAAGGCCAAATTTGGTTTAATTTAATTTATACAATAAATAATTCACATATTTTCCTTCCTATTTACACTAAGGACTTAGTATACATGCGTGTATCACTCAGTGTTTTGGGGACTTGATAAACATATTTCGCCCAGTATAAATTGCACCCGCGATGGTGGAATGTAGTGCACCAACCGCACGACGCATTATCATGCTGCATATATTCTCACATATATGCAATATGGATATAGGCTGAGCACCCACAAAACATAACAATCGATGATACTAGTCTGAAGCTACCATACCAAACTCCGGCTGCTGGCAATAAAGTAAGTTGCTTTGGATTCCTGAGTACGAAGGATCGGACGAATATAAAAACGTGGACGATCTGGCTAAAACCGAAGTTGACTATCCGTATACTGGTTTCTACCCAATATTTGGCTTACCAGTCAGCCAATTTTGGAAAGAACTGAAAAAATGGAGCAACAACCAACTGGAATTCCTCTAGCATAGCGTGTCCAATATCATGAAAATGAGGGAATTCTTTATAACATCTTCTTTCCAGAGACGCGTACTAATTGGTCTTAACAGACAATCGGTCAGACTGTTTATTAACGTAGTCGCAAGCCAACCGCAAAGGCAATAATCGAACTTGTAAAAAGGTTAGATTAAGCCTAACCACTCTAAGGGAGGATACAATAAAACAACTCTGGTTGTGGTGTCCCCAGGGTACTAATGGCCTAGTTGGGCCTACTCTTAACCAAAGCTAAAACAAGTGAGCAACTGCAGTTTTCTTTTTTAATATGATAGTGGATCAGGGCGTTAAAATAAATGCTGATATTTATTCAACCATTTTGGGAAGAAGGGCTTATAACAGCTTTGGAAGATATTTAGAATAGAAGCGAATACATATTCGAACAGGATAATGCACCATGTCATGCGTGACCCGGCAAACTAAAATCTTGTTTTAATTAAACAATGACTTTCAACAACTGGCCCACTCATAGTCCGGATTTAAACCATATCGAAAATCTCTTGGACCACTTCAATTGGAAAATACACAAAATTCATATTCGCAATATCCATGATCTTTGAACTTCTGTTGAAAAGGCTTGGACCGAAATTCCACCATGTTTAATTGAAAATATAATATCGTCTATTCCAAGTAAAAATAAAGGAGGAAATATGAAATTTAAGATGATTCTTGTTTTAGTTCAACATTTTAAGTAACCGGTTTCTTTATATTAAAACTTAGTTACCTTTTTTACCGTAATTAAACGATTTTTAAAATATTTTTTCCTGTTCACTTTTGTTTTTGATCGTAGTGTAGGTACTATTATTATTATTTCTGTGTGTTACAATAATGAATGAGGAATGAATAACTTTTACCTCTAAGGTATAAAAATAAAGAAATGGAAAGTTCGTCAATGTGACATAGTGAAGTAGGTACCACTTAATAATTACGAAATTGTTAATTATCGGTATACGAAATTCTAAAATTAATTGTACATTTCTCTATAATTTTCCGTCGATATACATATATCTCCCAGACAAGTAAAATTTACTCTTATCGGTAACCAAGCAAACCATTATTATATCTAAAAGCTATTTTCGAAAATAATTTTCCTCGCACAATTTACCCTGACACAATCAATTGAAGCGCCGCTTTCATCCTTAAAAGCTTTCTAATTGTCCTAAAGTTGCCAAAAGGGATCATCAGTTTCCATAAGTTATAACCAAACAATATGCTGGCAACACCCTTATTCGATTGATTCTAAGGGAAGAGAAGGCTGCCGTTCGTTTCGCCTGTGCGTAAAAAAAAAACACAAATGTTCCATCAATTGCTAAAATCTTAAGTACATATAAGTGGATAGAAACTTCATCCTGACCAGACAAGCCTCCCTTATTTGGGGGTAGGGTGGTTAGCGAGTACTCAAGACTAATCATTTTTCCATTAGCTTTCCTCCATCTTTGCAGCGACAAATACAGCTTCATTCATTCTAGCCTCAAAGCCGACAAGATGACAAGCTGGAGGCTGCCACTGTTGATCGTCCATTTTTCTGGCACACTTGACATTTATTTAATTTTTCCGGTAGTTTAGGGTTTTTCATTCATCATCGTGTACCACTTTATTCTCACTAAATGGATAGACGATTTCTTCCTCTGGCACTTATGTAATGTATATGTGCATATGTATGGATGTGTGCTTACGGGTAAAGCTTGGATATATAAGTAGGTATCTATGTATGAATGTTAGTTATGAGAGGAAAAGTTTGATTTTGTGATTTAGGGGATTTGTTCTGTTCAAGAGAGGCTAATTATAGACAAAAGGATCTTAGGTATATCAAACGAAGTCCTGCAAAGGATAGAGTGAAGAGTTTAATTAAAAAGCCATCGGTTTTAAGTTTTGGAAGTCATAATGAACTTTTGTATATTTTCTTTAGTTTACTTCTCAGAAGCGGTAAGTACAATGGTTTACCCTACTAGTGAGTAGTACGATTGGTGCACTCAAAGCTACTAGTCTAATATTAATTATCCCGGCATAACACAATTGGAAATAAGAACTCATTCTCACTGGAGGTCCATTGAACATCAGGAAATTACTATACAGGGTGTTTCCATCTAGGAGGTCAATAGAGCAGGAGGTGATACTACACACCTAGAGCAACAAAAAATCGTTGGGCCAAATCAACCGTTTATAAATTACAGGGTAATTAAGAAAAAAAACTAGTTTTTCACAAAACACCCTGTGTCTTAAAAAGTAGAGGACGTGCGGTCACGGTTTTAAGCTCATTGTATGCAGGACTTCATGGCCTTTCCAACGATTAAACTAATCCAGTCCCATACCCTTACATCTCAAGAGTTATGGTGGTCTAAAATAAAAATTTCGGATTTTTTTACCATTGGTTTTAATTTGACATATTTTTTCCGTAAAAAGTTGTGTAACATAACTTAGTTTTATAAAAAATGTAAACTGTGTACTTGTGGTGACTTAACGTCACCAACTGCGCTGCTGTACCGACCTCCGGCACCCCACATGCAGTTATAAAGTTTTGCGCTAAGCTCAGCGAAAGCCACTTTGCGATTTAGAAAAGGTGTAGTTAGTAGTCTACGATTTTTGGAGAAAATAAATAAATAATAAAGAAAGGCGTCTGATGTCAGATTTAAGCAGACCAAGTTTTTTTTTAATAGAACATACATATAATAATAACGTTTTAAAATGGAAAATATATTTGGATTGAGTGAGAAACGAAAAATAAAAATAATAAGAAAAGACGAGTTTAAAACATTAAGCAACAAAGATTTTCTTTATCTATCGCAATATTATAGGAGGCATATGTTGACGGCCGCTCCGATATCGGTACTTCCATTTTCTTTTCAGCTGCTTCCTATTAGAACACCCTTTATTCGAGTCGTACTACAGAAATACAACAGCTAACTTGTGGACGATTGATTACATTTACCAAAGCTGACAAATCCCCACATCTGCTCCAGCTAAGGGCAATTTTAAGCAGCTCAACCTCTCATCGACTGCCCACGAAGTACAAAGATATACGTGTCACATGAATCAATCAAGTCTCTCAGTGACTACGTACAAAGGGTCATAGTACGAGTTCAACTAGTCTCAACATATAGAACTAGTCCATCCGCCTTGGCCAGTTCGACATAGGGTCAGCTGGTCAGTTACGCTCTTTACATGTGGTTTCAGGTTCATCAACATCTGCTAAAAGTACTTGATGAAAACTACATTAGTTGAAGTCGTATTGGTCTCCTACAGGAAACAGCCGTGTGCCAGCACGCACCACATCGTTTCATTGCTACAATTCCTTATTAAATTTTCAGACATTGTTACGTGCACTACAGGCACTAACTGCACACATACTGGTGGCACATCAAAGACGTTCTTGTGCTATCACTTAAATGCAACCTGCTACATGAAACTGGCTAGCACCACTCGCAGCCATACTTCAATTCAAGGTTTCTGTGATAGGCAGTAGTTCCTCCCACCAAACTGGTTATCACGCAAGAAGTTTAGTTTACCGAAAATAAACGACAAGCCGTATTCGGCTAGGGACTTTTACGTCAAGACAACTAGTGTACGCCGAGCGCACTTAGTACTCAAGACTTCCGTACACACTCAGTTCAACCCACAACATCTCCTATTTAATTTGACCTATTACATCCTATGTGCTATCTGTAGCCGTTAAAGAGTTATTAGCTCATAACATATTCTCAAAGGGAATTTGCTTCCTTGTGACAGAAAATACTTCATTGAAAAAAAGATCGTCTAATTTCGGTATGACCTGAATAGGTTAAGAGCTAATAACTCCTTAACGACTATACAGATAGCACGTAAGGTGCAGTATATCAAATTAAAAAGGAGAGTTGCCAATTTACAGTTTTTGTAAAAAATGTTATGTTAACTAGCTATTTATTAAAAATGCAAAGATTTCAAAGTAAAAACAAAAAAAAAAGGTAAGAAAATCCGAAATTTTTGTTTTTTATTTTAGGCAAATATAACTGTTGAGAGGAGAAGGGTACGGGACTAGTTAAGCAGTCGTTGAAAAGGCCATGAAGCTGTGCATACGATCAGCTGTAGACCGTGACCGTACACCCTGTACTTTTTAATATACAGGATGTTTTCTTAAAAATTAGCTTCTTAATGACCCTCTAACTCTTAAACTGTTGATTTGTCCCTAAGATTTTTTGTTTGTCTAGGTGAGTACTATCACCTCCCACTCTATTATCCTCCTAGAGGGAAATACCCTATAGAATGATATTTGTAAAACTGTCATCTGATATCGAAGGTTGCGGTGATTCCACGGTACATCGACCACCTCGCGAACAACTTTCTGAAGCAACGTCACCGATTTAGTTGATATTTTATCATCTCATAACCTTATATAAGTTATTAATAATATTTAAATATTTTGGCAAAATTCCACTTGTTGCGGAAGTTACATTTCTAAGAAAATTGCAAAAAATTACCAATTTTTGACCTTTGAACCTAACTTCAAAAATTCATATTAGCAGTGGGCTAATGACCAGGCTACGGTTCACGCTTTTACCTTTTCTTTCTGCAACCAGAATAAGGAAATACTGAAAATAGATTTAATTATAATTAGTGACTGTCTGAAGAATAATACTGTGGCTCTATGAACAACTTTTTCAACGACACTTCATGATTTTTTTAAAATACAAGTGTGATGAAATACGGAGAATCTCATTATACTCCAATATGTCGGCAGCCCATTATAAAAGCTATAAAAATATCTAGAATATATCCACGCATAAATATGATTTCGAACTCGTTGATTTAGAGTGAAATTTTTTTGTGACTTCTCAAATGGGTATGCAATAGATTAGGATGTAAAGTCAAACACCTAGCATCAAGTGCTTGTTTTCAGAGAGTTGACAATAACTTCATTAGAACACCGTTAGAGCTATAAGAATGGGCGTGCCATAGCACGAACATGAATTCTGCAGATGGATCCTCCCTCCACTCTCCAGAGAATATAACACAGAGGAAAATGCTCTTCAAGAGAGAGTTTCCAACTTCAAATTGGTGCCAGGGCCAATAACAAGAAAAACTAATTTGTTCATATTGTGATTTAAATAATTATAAATTGTACGATAAACAATTACATTTTTAATTTTAAATCTTAAATCGTAGGTACGTTCTTTGTATTGCCACCCCCCCCTCCCGCACTCACCCTTCCACATTATACTCAATTATAATTATAAAATAAAAAGAATAGAATAGAATTTTTTATCTAAAAGACAGGGGGCGTAAAATGTTTACCAATTATGTTATATAGATTTTCTTTGGAGTTCCACTTAAACCATTTGACAGGATACTAGAGAGCTTAAATGCCTTCAAAAAGGAACACGAAACTGCAGAATCGGGAGCTGGAGCGAGAAATTATGAATCAATCACATCCAGCGAGGCGGGAACATCCCGTCCTTTTCATAATTTTTTTTGATGATATTCACCTTTCGTTCTTGCGGGAACTACGCGATTGACGAGAAAAACGCTGAATGCTGTAAACCAAAACTGAAACGCTGCAATCCCGCGTTCGCTACCTAAAAAAGACGAGTCAGTGCGAGTGGTTCCATCATATCACACCATAGTTTCGAGACCCGCAGATATTTCAATCCCGTTCCCTTTCCTGCGGTTTTGCGTTGGTCTGTGAAGGCCTTTAATTTTTAAAAGGTTATTTTGACCTGAATCCTGCGTATGGCCAAGAGAGACGGAGCATGGTAAACACTATCTTTACCTAATTCTTCCTGTGGTGATTTCAACTGCAGCCAACATAAAAACATCAAATGGCATTAGAAAACGTTCACTAAGCGATATTTTGTGTTGGTAGCTCCATCTCTGCCATAGGGCGAAAGAGAAAACTATAAAACTTGTGCCATACTTTCTTATATGAAAAGGGCAATACGCTCAGTCTATTGTTATAAGTCAGTGGCTTGAATCTATCAAAAATCATAGTTTATGTTGCTGCTAGATGTTTCAAGCTGGTTTCAAGAGATGTATCAAATGGCGATAGAAAGGCTAACAGCCTAATTGATTGTCATCTTGTGCTAATTAATACAAAAATAATAATAATAATAATATATTTATTTGAGGTTATTGTACACAAGAGTTCACATATTTTCTTGTACGTTATATAAAGCGGTGCTAGAAAAGTAACTACTTAAAATAAGAATTAAAAATTTAAAGGAAGTTCAAGCAAATTCTTATTAATTAAAGAGGAAGTTAAATTCAGTTAAAAAAAATTGTACTACGAGACTACTATAAAATAAAGAAAATAATAGTGTTAAATTATGTGTATATCAATGCATCTCTTAAACCAGCCGACAGTGCCAACACTCTGAACATTCAACGGAAGATTATTCCATAAATGAGCTGCTTGAACAAGATAAGGACCTTCCATGCAGGACTTATGAAATCGTGGAATCAATATGTTCCTGTTACGTTGTGACGTTGTAAATTGAAATAATTCGCGTAAGTACCCCGGTTTGTTCGAACTAAGAAGAGAATATAATAAAACCAAAGCTCGCCTCTTCATAAGGAGCATCCGAGCAAACGCGAAAGGAAAGGCGAAACGTGATCAAATCTTCTCAGCCCAAAAACAAACCGAATACAGTCGTTGAATGCCACTGTGACTTTCCTGGCACAGATGCTATCCAGCTTGGGAAACACATTTCTGCCATAGGTTAAGTGTGGCAAAATTAAAGCTTTAATTAGTTGTAAGCGCATGCTAGCAAACAGCAGGCCCGATGAAAGCCATAGACATCGGAGCCCTGCATAAACTTTGCTGACCATCGCTTTAATGTAATCATAACATTTCATGTGTTGATTCAAGACAATTCGAAGCGTTTTAACTTTATTTACAATAGGTAGCGAAACGTTATTTAAAGCCATTGGTGGGATTTCAATTAAACCGTTATTGTAGAATTTAATGCAATGAGACTTTGCAGGATTCAGATTACATTTGGCCCAGGTGTTAATTCTTTCCAAATCACAATTTATACGTTCAATACATTCTTCAAGAAGACCGATCGGTCGGCTTAAGTAGAGTTGTACATCATCGGCATATAAGTGAATCTGTATATCTTGAACTACATCTGGCAGATCATTGACAAATAAGCTGAATAACAAAGGTCCCATAATTGAACCATGAGGCACCCCACAAAATAAGGCAGTGCAGAAGATGAATTATTATCAATATGCACTCTTTGGCTGCGGTCTGCCAAGAAATCCTTTACCAGAGCGATGGCAGAACTACTAAAATTAAAAGAAGCCTCAAGTTTCTGGAGAAGGATATGATGGTCCACACTGTCGAAAGCTTTCGAGAAATTCAGAAGTACCAAAAGACTGAACTTGTCCTGATCCAAAGACTTCCTCAAATCAGAGGTCACCTTCAGAACTGCAGTCTCACAGCTGTGCAAGCGTTGGAAACCCGATTGACAACCTGCAAGGAAATTATTGGCCTCGACGAATTCGACTATCTGCTTATATAATAGCTTTTCTAAGTCTTTGGATATGAAACACAATAAACTTATTGGGCGGAAGTCAGCTGGTGTTCCAGGAGAAGAATTCTTTGCAATAGGAAGGACTGTTGCCATCTTCCAGGCAGCTGGAAAGCAGGATGCTGTAAAGCATGAGTTCACTACATGCAAAACTAATTTACCAATAAGGGGAAATAAAAGCTTAATGAGCCTAGGTGGAAGATTATCAGGCCCAGCTACCTCAGACTTAATTAAATTCACAGCATCCGCAAGCTCATTGTAGTCGACTCCACGAAAGTAGAAGAATTTGGTATTGGTATTAGATGAGATATCTTTTATCGGATTACCAGCTGATATATGAGATGCAGTCACCTGATTGCCACTGTGGGCAGAGCTGATAGACGTGAAAAATATGTTTAAGTCTTCGGGATTTAAATCAAAAGTAGTTTTGTTCCCTTTACCCCACAGACACCTGCATGGCGTAAATTTCGCCACAAAGCTTTAGCCCTGAGATTCTGGTCAAATTTGGGGCTAAAATATTGTCGATTTGCTCGCCTAATTTCTGAAGTCACCTTGTTGCGGACAGCTTTATATAAAACTCGTGCCTCATCGGTCTGAGTACGCCTCCACCGTTGGTACAGGTATTCACGCTCAGAAATGAGAGATCGAATTTGAGGTGAAAACCACGGACAACCCCTGCAAACAGGCTTGCATTTCCTTTTAATAGGTACATATTTTGCATAGACGTACTCAGTAAGGGAGGAGAGGAGCTCAACTTGAGTGTTTACTGAATCACACAAAAATATGTTATCATAAGGTAGGTCAAAGCATACCTCAAGTAAAGAACTTTCATCAATGCTGTTAAAATCACGGTATGAGTACACGAAAGAAGATGGTTCTTGATTAACTAGGATATCATAGCTTAAGAAGAGAGTGTCGTGATCCATTGAACTAGGTCGATCTAGTTGATAATGCAATAGTACTTTATCTGTATCAGTAACCAAAAGAAGATCTAGTAACGAGGGATTGGAAGCATTAAAATAAGTTGGAAAGTTGTTAGTGACACTCAGGTTTAGAGTGTGTAAGAAATGCAGAAATCGATCCCTCTGATTATCTTGGCGACACAAATTTACGTTAAAATCTCCTCCTATAATGACATTTTGATACGTCTGAGATATACGTGACATGAAATTTTCAAATTCCATAGCGTTATTGACATCAAAGCATCTAGGTGGGCAGTATACTGCGCACAATACACATTTTTCGCTTCGTGACTTAACATCTATACTAATAAATTCTATGGGAGACTCCTTTGATGAAAGAACAAGCTTCGCTTTAAGGTAGTCCTTCACATAAATTGCCACACCGCCACCCAAGCGATCCTTCCAATCGATACGACACAACGTGCAGCCAGGGATTTCCACGAGAGGTGACAATAAGTCAGAATTTAACCACGTTTCGTCGATCAGAATTGCATGCACATGCTTTGAGTTTATACGACAGAGTTGACAGGCTTTATTTATTTATTTGTCGTTCCAGAAGCGATTTTAATAGGCCCTATACAAATTTAATACATTAGGCTGATTCCTAATCAATAAAGGTCTACCATATCCGATTTTTACTCGTCAGATCAAATTTTAACACGAAATATGTTATCCTCAATCAGACCAATACGATTGGACATTGGAGATGTACAATTGTACATCATCTGCATAGAGATGTAAATCACTAAAACTTAACTTGACGAAATGTGTCATTGATAAACATGAAGAAAAATAAGGGACCAAGGATCGATCCTTGAGGCACACAACACAAAAAGTACAAATAGCTCCTTTTCTGTAACTCAAGTAATTGAAAATCAAATCAGCAGCCTGAGGTGAACATTTAACATATCTACTGAGCTTACGACAGAGCAGCAATTGATCTACTGTATCAAAAGCCTTTGAAAGAAGAAGACTAATATATTGTCAATTCATCCTTGTCAATAGCCCGCGAAATATCGTTGCTCATCTTAAGTAAAGCAGTTGTGCAACTATGTCCAGAAAAAAACCCTGACTGAGAGATTTGCAGGTACAATATTTTCTCCACTATTTTAGAAATATATGGTAGGAAACTAATTGGGCGATACTCCATACATTGTAACTTAGTATCCTTAGGAACAGGATCTACATATCTTTGAAACTTCCAAGCTCTATTAAAAATGGAACTTGTGAAGCATGAGTTGCAAATGTGTGTAAAGGCAGGAAGGATCGCAGGTGAGCATATTTTAACAAACTTAGGACTTAGGCCATCTACACTAGCAGCAGTAGATTTAATGTTGTCCATTACCGTAATAACTTCATGAATATTAGCCTTTAGGGGTTTGATCTTTGGCACAAAAAACCTACCTATATAATACGAAAACTTTCCGAAATGTTAAGTTTTCTCGGATAAAAGGAAGAGATCATTAAATAAATTAGGAATTATTCTTATTTGGAAGTACCTTCATTTTACAGATAAAAACCTATTCCACTTATTCCAAGATGGAGCTTTCCTTAATCTTTTCAAAAAATACTTAAGCTTAGTGGCACAATTGTTACCACTCACTTTAAGGAAACATTTTTTTACTGTGCAGTTATGGAAATTTAATACCCATCTAGTCTATAAAATTATTGTTTTAGTATACAGATGACAATGAACATCTGCTTTGACATTTTTATTACACGCCTGAGGAGATGACAAATATGCGTTAATTTAATATTTAGAAATAAAATTCAGACATGATATCCAGAAAACAACAAAAATTGAATGGAAATAATAAATTCATTAAATTGCAAACAAACTCTGTAGAATTGGTAATAAACTGTTAAAAAGGTAGAGAACCAAAAAAAAAAAAAAAAAAATTTAATTTTGCCCTTAAGCCATTCAGTGGCTGCGACATAAACCAATTAAAATTGAAAATAAATGAAATGCCAATGATAGTGATACCCAAGCTAGCTTTACATACGTTTTCACTGTTGACATATAAATTAATTCAGGCAAAACCCGTGAAAAATTAAAAAATTCACATTCGAGTGAAACTAATTGGAAAATTCCGTATAACCTTAACGAAAGAACATGGAAAATGAATTGCATTGAAAAAGAAAAGAGATGGTAAACGAATGGATACAATTATTACAAATAGTGTGGACACAGTAGAAGCGAAATGAATTTATTTTTTTAGTTAAGTTAATAAAAGTTTTATTAATTACATAATTAGAGATAATTAGCAAGCTCTGGTAATAAGATAATTAAGTCTTTTAAGAGTAAGAAATAATAATAAGAATATCCAATTATATATTTGTATCAATTGCATTTACTAAGTAATATTATCTAATGATTGAAAATAATTTCCGGCCTCCTATTATTTTACACTAAATTAAGGGTTCCAGAATTAGGATGTGGAGCGATTTTAATTTACAATTATGTATTTTGAGAAAATCGTGTACAAAATTGCAGCCCTCAAGCCAATGCGTTCTCAATGACTTTTTTCTCAAAATTCCTGTATAGGTATTATGCAATTTTAGTTCACTGTGCCAAGATTTGATTAATTTGTCGTGTGGACAAACAGACGAACAAACAGACAAACAAATTGAACAGTTTCATGATTTTAGCATATGTAGATATGTATTTTATTGATTTTTTCATACAATTATAATTCTCATGCGACTCAAACACTTATGAAGAAAACTTAACATACCCCCTATGATTACATATATGATATCAATATTAAAAGTTTGAATGAGTAACGTTTAAAATGAGTTGTGCGATTCTGCACATTATCAAATATTAACAATTTCAAACTAAAAAAATTTCAATTTCTATACCTCAATTTAAAATAGACACTGAGAATCACAAGTTATCTACGGCAAAACTACGTGGGAATTCCTTTATTTTGAATGCATCCAAAACCAAAATAACTTTATTTGTAATATTATTATTTTTGTTTATGGGAATACTAACGACAAGCTTCACTATTTTAATTTAATTTTTTTTTTCATATAATTACTGTGTGTAATATTTCAATTCACTGTTGGGTAAATGCATTCTCAACTTATTTTATGGACAGACTGATGGAGAATGTGTTGACCTGGAGAGTTGAAATTAAATGCACAGTTTATTTATGAAAAAAAAAGAAAAGATGTTATAATTTGTCTAAAATTAATAATATTATGCCCAACATGAAAATAAAAGTTAAATAAGGTGAAAACTAAAAGTTTTGAATGGCAACATGAAGAAGGGGTTGCACGATTTAGTCCATTTTGGAATTTATATTTACTAGAATTCAGTTCTCCTCGTTGATGGGTTCTCAGACTGTGCCCAAATATTTAGTGAAAAACGAAATTTTTGTATGGTAACCATACGAAGGGGTTTTCCGATTGGATCTATTTTCATACTAAAATATACCTTTTTTTTAAAAAGCCCTTGTGTAAAATTTCAGCATACTAACAGACAGGCAGACAGTCAAACATACGGGCGAACAAACGGACATCCATTAATATTCTGCCAGCATCTGTGCGTTCCAAACGGGTTGACAATCTTAGTATACCCTATGATTTAATCTAGGGTACAATAAGGTTAAGTTTGTAGATGGATAAAATCAGGCTAGATTTTCGCAGTGTTACCATACAAAATTTTTGTTTTTCACTATATATTTGTATTCGTTCAAAAAGGCATTTTTTTTTTTGAATCTCCGGTATTAAGCAGAAGCAATTTGTTTTTTTGTTTTTTTTTTATTTTTTTTTTATTATTTCATCACACAACCCATTTATTTTGGGTGACAAGTTTCAAGCCTTGGTGTGGACTCATCAACAGGTCCCAAATAGCGAAATTGAGTGAATTGAAAAATAAATGAAAAAATAGAACAAAGAAAAGAAATGAACAAATGAAAAAAACAGATTCATTCGAAACGAATCGAACCTGTGTACGGCCGCAGTGGACACTACCACCCTATACTCTTAAATAATTCTAGATCCCCATCAGTGTTACCCATAAAATTTAGGGAATGCCTTGAAGATGGTATGAAATACGCACTTTCTATATAAACTTTTATTTTCGCTTGTAAAGCGGTAGACATATTTTCCAGCCATATTCGACACTTTATCATAGCATTGCATATTGCAGTATTCAATATTATATTTGTTACAATTATTTTTTTCTTTTAGTTTCTCATTGAAAAGTTCTCTATTCGAATTTCAAAAGCTGCGTTAAAATTTGATTCTTTCCGAGCTCTATACCAGGGTATACCGGACCTTTAGAAAAAACTTTAAAGTCGTTGAGCTAGAGATCTGAAATTTTGTATACGTTAATATTATATTTGTTCAAGAAGGAATTTATTTGGATTCTCCGGTATATAGCAAAAGCTAAAAAATGTTTTTAATGTGTTATTTCATCACAAAAACTCATTATATTTTGGGAGACAATATATTAATATTATAAAAAGTTTAAATTTGTCTTCGAATACGGGAGAAATCAGGAGAATTTTTTGTAGTGTTGTCATAGGACACAATTGATCAATTCTAAAATCTAAATCTAATCCGCACCCTGAATTTTACAAGATTTTTTCCTACTTTAGACCAGTATCTAAATAGAATAGAATAGAATATTTGTTTATTTGGGAGAGATACTACTAGATTTACAAATCTTTTTCTTAGCACCAATTAGAGCGGAAAGACTGAATAGAAATGAGTAAACTAAATTAAATATTAAAACTACAACAATGATTATATATGGGAGAAAAAAAATATAAACAATAATATCAAATAAATTATACAAAAATTTATTACGAAAAAGAACTATAGCAAATGACAATAAAATAAGACAAAACCAAATTAGGTAGCTTCGATAACAAAAATATAATCTGCGCGTGTGGGTCACAACAGCAAAACTACTTACGTCAAAAAATTTACAACAAGACGCCTGAAAGTGCCGATCGAGTTAGCCTTCTGGATATTGTGTGGTAATGAATTCCACATTCGAGTAATTTGAACAATGTATAGGATCCATCAAGTACAGAGGACTGAAAACGAGGTATTTGCAGTTTATAGCGTCTGGCAGAGTTCAAGGGTTGAAACATGGTCCTCAAGTAAGCAGGCTGAGAGTTATGCAACAGATTGAAAAGGAAGAATAATGCTCTACGCTTTAGATATACTTCAATAGAGCAACCTAGCAGTGCAAAATTCAGGTGAGAAACTGATCGAATCTTCGTAGGCCGAAAACAAACCTTACACAATCGTTAAATGCAACATGTAATTTTCTGGAGCAGTGCGAATCTAGCTTCGGGAAAACAAGTAAACCGTGTGTGAAATGCTGTAATATTAGGGACTTGACTAGATGACAGCGCATTTTAGGGGTGAGCATTTTAGTGGACAACCATAGATGACGGAGGATGGCGTAGATCTTAGATAGGTTTGAGTTGACGAGATCACAGCACTTCATATTGGAGTTAAGGGTGACCCCAAGGTTACGGACTTTATCCACATAAGGGATTGAAGATCCATTCGAAAGAATCGGAGGAAGAGTGCCGAAGGAAAAGGCGATACACTGTGACTTGCCTGGATTAAGTTCAAGTTTATTGGTAATCGACCAGGTGTATATATTATGTAAATCGTCGTTCATCCGAGCCGCACAGTCTTCGATAAGACCAGGTGGGCGACTGAAATAAACTTGAACGTCGTCAGCATAAATGTGAATGTTGACATCTTGAATTATATCCGGCAGATCATTAATATATAGACTGAAGAGTAGAGGACCAAGAATGGAGCCTTGTGGTACTCCAGAAGACAGAGGAAGGAAATCTGAGTGCTTACAGTCACCAAGAGTAACCTTTTGTGATCGCCCGATTAAGAACTCCTTGATTAAGTGGACAGATCGACACGAAAAATGGAATTTATTAAATAATTTTTTTTGCAGACTTACATGGCAAACACTGTCAAAAGCTTTGGAGAAGTCTAAAAGCGTCAGAATGCAAATCTCTCTTCTATCAACTGCAGCGCGTATGTCTGTGGTGACTTTAACGAGAGCACTTTCGCAACTATGCTTGGGTCGAAACCCAGATTGGCAGCCACTTATAAGATTGTTTTGCAGTGTGTACTGTTGAGCCTGCCAGTACAGTAGCTTCTCCAGAGCCTTCGATAGGAAGCAGAGGATGCTGATGGGACTATAATCAGCAAGAGCTGTAGCCTTCTTTGGAATAGGTAGTACGTGAGCTGATTTCCATGCTTTTGTGAACACCGACTTCGTAATGCAGGTATTGAAGATATGTAAAAGTGGGCCAACAATGAGCGGCGCAATTAGCTTCACAAAACGGGGAGATATATTATCAGGGCCGACAGCATTAGATTTAATAGCGAAAATTGCATTCAGGGCTTCAGTTCTATCCACTCCCCGGAAACTAAAACCACTAGAGCTGGAAGAAGAATCTAAGCCTGGCAAGAACAACTGATCGTTGTCTTGAGATTGATGGCCACCTATGAAGAATTCGTTAAGTTCCTGAGGGCTCAGGTTGCACTTAGCCGTTCTGCCTCCATATATGCCAGCATCACGCACGTTACGCCATAACATTTTCGGCGGAACACTTATATCAAACTTACGCTTATAATACGTACGTTTAGTCTCGCGAATTTTTACATTGACTTTGTTCCTTAAGACCGTGTAAAACTACCGACTTTCAGGAGTCTTTAATCTACGATACCTGGAAAAAAGAAATTCCCCTCAGCAATCAAGGATTTTATTTCGACGCTGAACCAGGGGCAGAATTCGCTTTGAATTGCCTTAGTGCGTAGCGGTACATACTTATCATAAAGGTACTGAATGGAACGATTGAGAAGGAGAACCTGGTCATCAATATTTGATTGGATGTAAATATCGTTCAAGTTATAGAACCCGCATTCGGCGAGAAGGGATTCTAAGTCAAGGAGGAGCGTAGACTACTCCCAAAGTACATATATCAGAGCCTGTATCGACCTCAACACATAAAAACTCAATCAAGCTGCCACTAGATTTGCAAACTATCTTGGCTTCAAGATCCTGTCGCACATATATAGCAACGCCACCGCCAATTCTACCACAACGATCATTCCGAAATATTTCATAGTTTGGGAGTGAAACATGAGAGGATGGGACATCATCCTGGAGCCAAGTCTCACTTACAAGTATAGCATGAAGCTTGGGACACTTTAAAGTGTTCCGTAATTCGTCAATTTTAGCCCGCAAGCTGCGTGAATTAAAGTGACAAATATTCATACCCTGAAACCTGTTACAAAACACATTCAACATAGATCCTACATTGTTCAGAGGATATGTGTTATGACTCATTAATAAAACAAGAAAATAGGCCCCCAGGCGGCACGAACAGACGCGCAATACATATAACAATATGAATCAATCGTTTCTGAGAAAAAAATGACCCACACGCAGCATAAACTAGGCTAACCTTATAGAACAAAAAAGTCTTATCTGATACACTATAAAAAAAAAACAAAAACATAATTAATTGAAGTGAGTAAGTTACAAATGAGCAAGTACAACAAGTAAAAATAGCATGAGACGTAAAATATAACAATAACAATAATATACGAGATCATAATTTCTTCAAAAGAAACAAAAGAAAACAAGTAATCAAAAAAGTAACTACGCATTCGCTTCTGCATGTTTCGCATCCGTTACGACGCATTCCAGATGATCTTGTGACATGACCTTGGTTGGTGGATCATCGACTCTTATCCGCACATAAACTTCTCCAAGTCTAGTTAAGGCAGCGCAGAGTTAATTTTCCCCTCGCAGCTTAAGAGCCAAACGTAACAATTTGTTCTTGCTATTGGAGAGGCTTTCAAATGCATTGACCTTAGTTGGCGACACAAAGCTTGGGGATATATCGCAAAGTTTTAGCAAGCCATATTTTTTAAATTTGGAGAGAAACTGTTTCTGCTCTGCAACTGAGGAGAATTTAACTATAAGAGGGGTACTACTCATCCGGTTGTTATTATTAGATCGCGCTGAGGTTAAAGCATGATTCGGGCGAAAAGCAGTAGAGTAAGGTGATAAAAAATGACCAATTTTATCAGATATGGTCAACAGTAGCTGTTGAGGGGTCTCGCTCGAAGAGAATGGTATACCAGTGAAAACAGCGTCAGACAGCCTGCCCAAACGTTGAGCATCATCCAATTCACTACGAATCGCAGCTAGCTCGTCTTTAACCTGATCCAATTCAGAGTGCAGTTTAGTGATCTGAGTCTGCGTTGAAGTCACAACCTCGTCGATTTTGTAGATCATACGCTCTTGAAACTCCTCAAACTTATCAGATATTACCTGAATTAAGATCTTCAGCAATTTTTTCTCCAGCAGTTCGAAGTGATCAGAAGAGCTTATTGAGTTTGAACGACCAGTCGGAAGGGTAACTCCATCTCTTCCGCTCTGTTGTGCTCTAGTAGTTCTCGTCATAGCTGGGGTAAATTGTTGGTTTGTGTTGGTATTGCCCTTTGTATGTGGTTTGGAACCGGCCCATGATAAAATGATTTAAAAATTACAAGGAAAATGAAAACCGTGATAAAACTTTAATTTAGCAAACAGACACTTGACCGAGCACTACAAAAAATAATTCATAACTTCACAAAGACTTATCGGTTGAATTGGAAAAAATAATACGCGGACTTTAGCAGAAAAAATACAGAAGCTTAGCAAAAGACTTCTACTCGGTAGTTGATATCATGCTGAACATCTTTAACATCGGAATGTTACCGTAGACACTTCGAAACTATACTGAGCGTTCGGTCACTCAATGAAAATCTTAAGACTTTCTCGTCTCTCATCAAAAATTTGAAAAGATCAAATATATATCCTAAAGAATTAGCGTTTAATGATGAAACTTCTTCAACTCCTCGGCATATATGTAGTATGTTTTCCAATCATTTCACTTCCGTTTTTTCCTAATCTGAACCCTACGGTATTCTTAATATTGTGTAGAAGAAAGCCGCGTTCAGCCTTGCCGGACCCCTTAGCAAATTGAGAAAAACCTTGCTATTAATATTTTCCTAAAATTTTGAAACAATGTTACGTTTTGCCTACATTTAAGTCTGATGACCCTAAACAAGTGATTAATTACCGTCTTATATTAATTTCCAATGCACTTGCACTTATATTTGAAAAAAGGGTTATACAATCAGCTGCTACCACAGATTAGTCCTTTCATATCAGAACAACAAAATTCCTTCTTATCTAGATGCGCTACAGTGACAGACCTTATTGCCTGTACCCTTAATGAAAACAAATATATTGTTTCCATTAATACAGATTTTAGCAAGGCTTTTGACAAAATAAATCCCAAACTATGTCTTCTGAATATGACTCAGATAGGCCTCCAGCCGGAGACGCAATAGCCCTGTTTTCATCGTTTTTACCAAAATAGGCATAATGTCATTGTTTTTAATGGTCAAAAATTTTCTCTGTTTAAAATACTTCAGGCATCCACAGGGTACAATACTTGGGCTGCTCCTGATATTGTTAGTCTACATAAATGACCCGTCAACCATAATTTCATCCGACTGCTTAATATTTGCAGACGATACAAATATGTTTAGAATTATCGACAATATTACAACAACTCTACAAAAAGGCTTAATACAGATGGAAAAATGTTATCGCGATAATTGAATTGAAATAAATATTCGAAAATGCAAATAGACCTCTTTTTATCGTAAACACGACATTATTAGCTTTGACTACCAAATTCATAATATATCTATCCCCAAAGTAAATAAGATCAAAGTTTTGGGTGTAATATTCGATCACAAGCTTTTCTTACTTGTCACATAAGTTACATCACCTCTAGGTCCTTTGGTCTTATGGGTTTAATTTTTTGTACGTGTCAATCATTCAAGTCACCATCCTCCTGTATAACCCTCTACAATTCTCTAGTAAGAAGTACACTTTAATATACTAGTGAAGTCTGGAATCCATTTAACTGTTCTTATAGTTCGCAAAATATAGACACGGTTCAACATAGATTTACTGTTATCGTTGGAAAAACGCAGAACCTTTTTTGACATGAATTTTCTATATAAAATACTGAATGCTCATTACTTTCTAGTATAGACTTTAACGTTCCTTCTCGAAATGCAAGACACCAGATACTTTTCAGACTTTCAATTTGCAGAACTAAGAAAAATCGCCCTGCTTTAAAATTCAAAAATCTTATAACATGTGCTTCCATAATGTACGAGTTTACTGCTTATCCTGCTAGAGACCAGTCAATAATTGCTATAACTTGTGATGAGGATTTTCTTCATGTGATTTTTATTATTTTGATCTTATCCTTATTTTTGCTCTTATTTTATTTCATTTGGTGAGTGTAAATCCATTTCGCTCAGTTGCCTTTTTATTTCTTATTTCTTGCTTCCCTTTATATACTCTGAATCATTACTTTTTAATACTTTATTTTTAGTAGCTGTAATTATTCGGGTTTAAAGTATTTCCTTTCTCTTCACTTCTTTTTTTTTTTTTGTATCTAATTAATATTTAGTAATATTATAATTTTGTAAATTCTTTTTTCAGAACTTCTTCCCTCTTCATTTATTATACTTTTATTTGCTTCTAATTATCTTTTTTTTATTTTTTACTTTCATCTTTATTCTTATTACTTTAGTTTTCTTTACTTTATTTTTGTATGCTTTTACCTTATAATGTTGGAATTCACTAAATTTTTAATAATTCTCTCTTCTTTAATGTTTTTCCATATCCCAAGGTAGTATATTATTGGAGTTATTCTATGTTTACTACTCTTGTTGATTGCCTAATAAACAAATAAAAAAAACTCTGTTCGCGGTGTCTGCATGGCCCTAACGGCGCGATCGCCTATACTCTTATCCTTATCTAGCATTGTGATACAAAAACTATAGTTTTTCATGCTATTTCGCAAAACTATTTAAAATCACGTTTGTCTATAACGAGGTGAGATTTCAGCTTCGAATCACCCAAACTGATCGAATTTTTTTGGAGTGTTTATCGCAAAATAATAGTGCATTCTGTAGAAATTCGCTAAATTTTCGATTGGGGTCGATATTTCTCGGCCCGAGTCAATGGTCTGATGAATAATTCTACTGAATATTCGCTTGAAACTTTCGGTGATATTCTCAAGTCATGTGGAGCCAGCTTTATGCAATTAGCGAGTTTTTCTAGTTACAAATTCTGAGTTTATTAACAATAATAAAAAAATTAACTTTATCAAAGTTTTTGGAAAAGTCAATCCGTCTATTTATCCGTCCTCTCGATAACTCGAGAATGCGTTAATTTAGAGAGCTGAAATTTTACATACCTACGAAAACTGTAGATTTTATTATGCAAATGGAACAAATCAGGTAACTTCTTTGTAGAGTTGCCATATAAAAATGACGTTTTTAACTATATATTTTCACACTAAATCGGGCAGCTTGAACATGGTGTTGACATACAAAAATTTATGTTTTTTACGTTGTACATAAAAGCTCTTCAGTATACTTATAAAATCCTATAAAATTGGTTATAATCATTCTTACTGTCCGACGAACTCTTCGAGGAATAGATGCGAAAAACCGGCTTTAACAATAAGACTTGCGGAGAGCGGTAACACTTGCAAATTTAATACGGGCATACATCTAGGATATCGTAAGAATTGGTCTTAGAACAACTCCAGCTTTTTTCCTTGTTAACGTTATAATCTTCGTTTATCAAATGAATTAAGGTCACCAGTAATGCATTATGTGTCGTTGCGCAAACCGGAAACAGAAAGTAATAGAGATTTAATTTTTTGGAAATCTAACTCAGAGATATCACAGCCTGACGTAGATGGAATATATATAGCTGAAGAAGATAACAAAGGACATACTGAAATGTTCAATGTAAATATTAAATAGAGATGAGCTAACAATTTGGTATCCAACTATTCGTAGGACTCTTCCACCATCAGATTTAATACAAATTTATCAATAGTGATGAGAATTCTGTGTACTAGTGTACTGTAAGAGGGGTGTCGGTTGTAAACGATTATTCAGTTTTGTCAAGTTCCGCGTTTTCGTTTTTGCTACTGAAGCATAATAGCGAGGACAACTGGGGTTACCGTGACTCTGCACCGAAATATCATTTGCTTTAAGTGCTACGCTCCTTGTTTGAGTTTATTAAAGCAATAAAAGTATATAGAATACAAGTGTTGCCATTAAGAATCACGTTCCGCCATTAGTAACGAAATATCGTGAAAATGTATAAGAAAGCACGGTACAGAGAACACAATAGTCTCTGCGCTTTCTCTGCTTTCCTATAGAAATGTATACACATTAGTCATAAAATTACGTCACAGAACGTGTGTCAAAATTTTAATGGGAATACCTTGTATTCTAAATACCTTGGGTGTTATAATCTATCATTCAAAATATCAACAACAATAACGAGAAATACGAAAAATGGCAATTTTTGCAGTTCTCAGTTTATTAGAGCATTGCCATAAGGAAAATAATAACCATTTTGAAGATTACGGAAATGTGATGACTGTGATTATTGACATTTTGCGCGCTTGAATTTCAGAAATCTCCAATGACGTATCCGTATTATCACTCCATATCACTCAATTCACATGTTTCACATTGTGAAAAGCAAAAGTCTCGATTGAGGCTGCAAATTGCTGTTGCAGTATGCAAACTGGGTTTTCTATGGATGAAGTGAAAAGGCGCAAAGGGATATCAAGAATACTCGTCTGGGATGGCCCATCGTCTGCAAAAACATTTATAAATTTAATTAAAAAAATATATCTCAGATTTGGAACGATTTTGTCAAAACAAGTGCGACACACAATATCAAAACGACAATTCAGTATATTTCAGTAATTACATTGTGCAAGTAGGGTTACAGCTGCCGCTGATCTGAGCTGGGGCTCGCAGAGCAACAACCAAGGGTCAAATGTGACATGACTCCAAACCTGGCACCACAAACTCGAGCACAAGTTTGCTTCTTCAAAGGGCAGGAGTTAACCCCGATGCAAAAACGAAAACGCCAATTACGTGCTAATTTAAGTTCTCTTAAGCATAATTCAGACATAATACACTTTTAAAAATATATAAATTTTAATAAAAAGAATTCAATATTAAAATTCACTTTAAAATTCATAATAATAATTCAAATGTGTTGAGGGTAGTTCCAACATTGTGAACTACTACGTGCCCTTTCCCTTAGATTTTACTCCTGAAATAAAGAAGAAGAGTGTTCATGAGTCAGTTGGCACGAGAAGATTTAGTCGGCTCTCAAGTTACATTAGTATATGTTGGCAGAAGTGGCGTATACTGCTACGTGTGGGCGGAAGAGGGTATAGCAAATATGCCGTGTGTGTGCAAATTGTTGTGTACGTACCTTAAGTGCAACAAATTGGAATCCTGCTGCATGTTGGACTGCAGTAATGGTACTAGTGACGTTTATCGTGTGCGTGTTTTTTAAGTGCAGCGAATTGGATTGCTGCTACGTGTCGGACTGCAGTATTTTACTATAATTTTTCAGAATTAACTTCTATATTTATTTGTTGCAGAGTTAACGTCTGGTAGTAGAACAGGACTAACTTTTGTGTAAAGTTAATCTAAATTCTGAATTGTTCGGTATTAACTCCTATATAGAATTGTTTGAGTCAACCTCAATTTGTGTAAATTTTTAAGATCAACTTCTAGTTGAAATAATTTGATTTTGTTCAAGAAAGCATTTTTTGGGAAATAATTTGAGTCAATCTCAATTCGAATGGTATTTAGGATCAACTCATCAATTCAATTCATCAAACTCAATTTAGGAGGTCCAGAATCAACTTTTGTTTTAGGTTGGGATTTTTGCTCAGAACAGACTCTAAGGCTTAGGACTTTATCAGATCAACTCTGATTTAGAAATGGGTAATTTCACAAGTCAAGTCAAGTCTAGTCGAGTCAAGTGTGTTTTGCGCCTTGTTTTTCCTTTACCGTTGTCGTAGTCTCCCTCGATGTTCCCTTTATTGTCTACATTTGTTCGTTGGGGCTCATCTCTAGCCCTCAGTTCGGTTAAATGTCGTCTCTTGTCGTCTTGTTAATAGGTGTCCTTTCTGACTGACTTTCCAACTGGATTATTTTGCTGGACATTCTCGGGATGATTGTGGGAGTTTTCAGGAGCACTGAAAGTAACTTATTAGATAAGTATTGTGAATCTTTTCATTTGTGACTTTAGTTCTTTGTGGATTCTTTTTGCTTTATTTGCGGGAGATAGGTAGCTGTGTGCATCGAGATGAGCATGGTTCGGGGTGGACCAAACAGTGAACTTTTGTAGTATTTGTAACTACATTTATTACGTTCATTGATAATGTTACAAGTTAAGAGTCACTCAGGCACGATTCGAGTCACAATTTATTCAAAACTGAAAAGCCTGTTTTATGAAAAAGTCGAAAGAATAAGATTGGCAATACTTTTCGAAAATTCAACTCGTTTTGGATATTTGTGAAATGTTCTGTCATAGTGAAATTTGTTTATGATAAAAACTATAAATTAAACAAAATATGATCTGCTCGTGCATATCCGCTAAAAGTAACTGCAAACCAATTATATATTTCAATTTTAATTTTACAATTCTCTAGAAGAAGTGTAATGTAACATTACATTGAATTCCCAACAGCCATCAAGTTTTATTTAAACTTTTTGAAATCAGCTTTCTCATGGTTTTCCTCTTTTTCTCATTTCTTGACATATTTTAGACAAAATTTCTTCCTGCAGAAGAATTGTCACTATCCAAGTACATTTTTGCTGTGAAATGAAACCTGCATAGTGAATACGTTTATACTGGAAATAGGAATATACAAACACCAGGGGAGCGAAGAAAGTTAATGTCAAAACTTTTGCATCCTCTTATGTTTCGGATGTCTATTTGTAAGATGTTGAGAGAAATAAGAAGAAAAAAGTTTTTGTTTTTCTATTTTTGTTTTTTTTTTTTTTTTTTTTGGTAAAATTCACTCCTCTTCAATTTCTTGCCTCTTTCATAAATGATGTCGGAAAGTTTCCTTTTTAAGGACAATTTTTGTGCTGCTTGTTTTTATTCGACTTTCATTGTATACAGAACAAAGATAGACAACATACAGGTGAATAGAAAGTAAGTTAAGAACTTAGATGGACTTTTGGTGGTGGGTTGCTCTTCTGTTTTGGAAAACGTTTTCTGCACAACATGGCCTCCCTAGTGAACTTTGTGTGAAAATGAGGGTTGAAACTTGGGAAATATTTTCTGTCACATTAAAGTTTTAGTTGTTTTCTTGGAGTTTATTATTAGTTTTAAAATTGAGTTATTTATATTTTATAGACGAATAGGGTCATACCCTATTCTAGAATTTTTATTATCGATACGTTATTGGAGCCTGCATTTGGACATATATTTGTAGGATCTAATACATAAGTTGATTACATTTTTGAATGATAATCTGGGTATATAGTTGGGTAAAATAATGATGTATTAAACTATACCACAGACTCTCTACATACTTATTGGATTTCAAATTAAAACTAGAATTTCAATTTCTGAAAAATTGCTGAAATATTTAAGTAGACTCTGCTTCTTTTATTTCCTTATATGACACACGATTTTCTTGAAAAGGTGATGAGAGAAAGAAATCAAACTGTTAGTAAAAAAACCTGTATCCCATAATTTGGCAAATGTTTTCAAAACTAGCAAGTTTACTTAAAATGGGGGTCATAAAGGTAATTAAATTGCTCACATCCTATCCAAAAAAGAAGCGAAAATTCGCTTTGTCCAACCAGAGCCATTTTGTGGCATTACGAAGTGTTACCTCAGAACTACCCTAAACAGGTGAAAGATCAAACACGAAAAGCTACATGTACTCTATCAAGCAAATAGTTTATGGACACCTCTGGCGGAAAAATAAGAGTACTCCTACTCCTTAGGCGAACACAGCTTAAAATGATTACAGAGCTCTTCTCATGTGACTGCTCCGTACGGTATCAACTAAACAAGATAAGCTTGGCTGAGACTTCATCGTACCTCTTCGGACAGGATGCTAATGAAACCTCTGCAATTAAGAAGCATTGCTCAGGTGAAGATTACTGCACCTAGAACATGTTTTTCCTCCACCAAACTACGTATGAAATCTCAAACCCATAATGGTTCTGAACTTTATTAACAGTCGAAAACTAGAAAAGGAGTAAACTGACAGGTGACTCACAATAAACTTTTCAGGACACAGGGAGTGTGTGGCAAACGTCTGCACACCCTTCCACAAATCTAATCTCAGTTTATTTGGAGGAGATATTCGAAATGGAATGAAAAAGCTGCTAGATTTTTCTCCATCACACTGAACTGTACTCATAATGTAAATCATATTGGTAGCGTATAAATATAATATTCTCGATAAAAACTAATGCCAGTAAACTTACAATTTGCATACAGACAAGCTATGATTATTATTATCTGTGTATCGTTTAATTAAAAATGATAACTACAATTATGTGAAATAAGTGAAAGTTAATAAGTAAACAAAACAAAGAGAGTGGAACATACATAGGATAGAATTAAAACTGGGGATGAATGAAGTAGATAGAATTAAAGCAAGATCACTACTGAATTCTGTCCAAATCTGAAAATGTGATCATGCCAGGATAAATTCTGAAGCAATTCTTGATAATTTGAAGCTGTGGAAAAACGAGTACATCCATGCAATTCTCAAACCTTGCCACACATGTATAGTTTGCTTCAAGCATAAAAAAAGTACACCACTGACTTAATGCTATAATTATGTTCCATTTTTCACGAAAATTTCTAATAATTAGATAGAAACAATTAACATCAAATTAAGAAAATAAATAAAAAATAAAAAAAAATAAAAATAAAATTAAAGAAAATTAAAAATATTACATTCACTTAAAAACAAAAATTTAAAAAATGAAAAAACAAGAAAAAAAAATTACAAACTTAAGAGAGAATCCCGATTTAAGAACGGGCAACATTAGCTAGCTTTTTATAGGAAATTTAATATTGTTAATGTAAAACAAATTTTGTTCAAGTCAATGTTGCAAAATGAGCTTAGAAAATGGGTTATCAGAAAACAAAAATTTATCTCGATATGCCTCTGTGAAACAACCTTGGGAACAAGCTATAATTTGTAGTCAACTTTTTATCGTTCCCTGCAACTACAAATAAACAAGGTGAAATTTGGTCCACAAATACAGAGGCCATTTCCAAAAGTTTTGTCATCCATTTATTGAAAAAAATGACTTATAAATTGAAAAAAAAAACAAACGCTCACGATTTCTGTTCTCAGAAGTACAGTGGAACATAAACGAATAAAAGTATGCAATTTGAAAATTGAGACAACCCTCTATATGTACCGTCTTTTTCCGAAAACCTCTATATGTACCGTCTTTTTCCGAAAATAAGACACTGTCTTACTTTCTTTTTTGCTCCAAAATACGCGTTAGGGCTTATTTTCGGCAGGGGGGGGGGGGAACATAAAAGTATATTTATATATTTTTATTTAATATTTATTTTACACAGAATACAGAAATTTAAATTTATTCAATTACAGTCATGTCATCTTTTTCTGGAACATCGTCTTAAATAAAATTCTGGATTATATTCTGATTTTCTTCCAAATCCAATGTTCCTTGAATGGCTTGTTTATTGCAATGTCAAGTGTCTGGAGGTAACCAGTCATTCCTGCCGGAATCATTATTTGATCAATCTTCCTCTCAGCAAGAAAGTTTTTCATGTCTTTAGCACGGTGAGTACTGGCTGAATCCCAAACTAGTAAACCTCTATTCTGACCCCTCAACATTGGTGGCAGCATAAAATCAACCCACTTTCTTATAACTGCTTGGGTGCACCAGGCTTTTTCACTATCAAGGACAAAAATTCCTGAAACACGTTGAATCTGTTCTTTTTTACCTTTAGTGATTAAAAATGGCGATACTTTCTTGCCATCCAGACGAATCGCCAAAATACAGGTAACACGTGCACTATCGTAACCGGTAGAAGGAACGTAAATTGACGAAGAAGCCTTGTGGTAAACTGTCGTTTGAGCTCCTTGGCCTAGGAATACCGCGGTCTCATCCATAGCAATCATGTTGGAGTGTTGTTATTTCGAAAAATCGATGCCATCAACAAAAAGCTTAAACGCAAGTGCACACTTAACAACTTCATTGTCTTCCAGCTTAAACAATGTTGTTGATCTCCTTAGAGACAGTTCATATCGTTTAAGGAAGTTGTCCAACCAGTGTGACGATGCTTTAAATTCTTCTGTGGATATATCAAATTCAATTGCTGCTTCAAGGGCAAATTTTTGAATATCAGTCCTGCGCACAACCAAAGCCATTGCTCTCCTGCCTGCAATCCATTCCCAGATGCAATTTTCCAACTCAGAAAATAACGACTGCCGACCTGATCCAACTCTGCGTTTTTTCTCATTTCCTTGGCCAACCAGTTGACACAGGTAATCGTAGTCTGCACGCCATTTACGAACCATACGGAGATCCAGCATCTTCTCTTTACAGAATGCTACAAGATTTACACCCCTGGAGTCTTCCACGATTCCCTTTTTGTTCTCGACGGAATAGCTCTTTCGTTTTGTACTCATCTTAACTGGGGTTAAAAATTATTCACTTTATTTTTAAATAAAATTACGTATGAGGAAATAATCAGACTTACAAGACTGAAATGAATGAACGTTGTATAGCTGCACTGTCGCTCAATGTAAACTGCTGCCATAGACAAACTAATAACCTACAAATACTGTACAAGATTATTACTTATACTTAATAAATCAACAGCATTTTTTAACGAATTCTTTTTGTCACATTATTTTAACTAGGGATTATTTTCGGAGGATGTCTTATTTTCGGAAAAAGACTACATGCAGGAAGTGGACGGCATATGCAGGCTACAACCCGCAGAGCTTTCACAACAAGTCAAAGCTTTCCAAAACCACATCGCTCCATTTACTAGTGTTGAAACGAATTAAAAACGCCGAATTTTATGCAAAATTTATAAAAACAAGAAATTTTTATCGTTAGCATGGTTAACATTATTTTGATTTTATTTCCCCTTATTATTACACTAAATAATTACCGTTTTTCAAAACAAACAGGAAAAGGTTCGAACTTTGTTACAATTTTCTTTGAAATAATATCATAATTTTCTGAAAATAGCAACTTTCAAGTGAAAATATATTAGTAAACAAAAGTTTTTTATTGGTTTTGTTTCCGTCACATACTCTTCCACCTCAAGATCATCCACACTCCAGCACAAATTTATCTGCGTGATGTACCATTATTACGTAACTATGTACCAAACTCTGCAAATTTTATGAACTCTAGAATTTTCTAAAGCTAATTACATATGTATGTATAAAACCCCGATATCTGTGTTTTTGACACATCATAACTCTTTTTCTCTAAAAAAGTGCAGATTTGATCATGATAATACGCACAGATTTGACGCAAAGTTGTACTAATTTTTTTTTTTTTCATTTTAGTCTTTTAGATTTTTTACCGTGGCAAACTGATATTTGTTCAACAAGGTATTTTTTTCGGATTCTCCGGTATATAGCAAAAGCTAACAAAATTTTTATATGGTATTTCATCACAAAACCCATTTTATTTTGGGTGACAAGTTTCAAGTCTTGGTTTTGACTCATGAACAGGTCCCAAATAGCGAAATTGAGTGACTTGAAAAACAAATGAAAAAATAGAGCAAAGAAAAGACACGAAAAAATGAAAAAACCAAAAAAATTCAGAAAATAGAAGAAAAAAATGTTTTTATAAAAAACAAAAAATTTAAAAAAAAAACTGATACATTCGAAACGAATGGAACCTGTGCACGCCCGCAGTGGGCTGAAAAAAAAGGAAGAAAAAGAAGCGTTTCGTGTTAGCAGAAAACCTTACACTCATCGGTACGGCTTGGATTTCTGCCTGGCGGAGACGGTTGGAACAGATCAAATTGATCTCATCTCATATAAACTCAGAATAAATTCTGGGTATGATATATATGAGGCAAAAACTCCTATATTCCACCAAGGAGGAAGAATTAAAATTAGAGATTACTCTTTAAGATTTTTTTACCGGGGCAAACTGATATTTGTTCAAGTCACTCAATTTCGCTATTTGGGACCTATTTGGGACCTATTGTTGAGTCCAAACCAAGACTGAAAACTTATGACCCAAAATAAAATGGGTTGTGTGATGAAATAACAAATAAAAGTTTTGTTTGCTTTTGCTATCCAAAAAAATGCCTTCTTGAACAAATTTAATTTTAGTGGTTACCCTTACCCCACTTAAACACAATATTCTTTTGTCTTTGGCTTTACCCTGAATAGTTTAGAATGACATCCAAGCTAGAAAGCTCACGTTTTCCCTCTTTTATTTCAGTTTAATTTGTAAAACTTTTCCAAAACTTGCTCTATTCACCTAAAGTGACTGTCCCAAAAATCTCCTTATTTAATTTTTTATTTTATATTTATTTTTATTATTATTATATTTAATGTTATTCGAAACTACTGCGTTTATTTCTAAGCTTGTGCTTTTACAATTTTCGTGCATTAACTCTTAAAAGTTTCGAAACGGCATTGTTCTTGGAAAGGTTTTTATAATTTGTATCTATGTTTTCGAATTATATTGTGGTAAATTTGATAATTGTACCCAAAAGGGGAACATATATGTCCCAAGCGGTTTCTTATGCTGGACATATATACGCCAGGAGGGCGGTACATACTCATAAGACATGACTAACAGCCAATCAAGTATTTTTCCCCCCTTTATCTATATCTAAGATAATTTGATACGATTTGCGGAAGACTTACGATAAATTTGTAGCCTCTCATTCGTACATTGTGTAATATAAATGATTAGAATTTTTGGAAAAGTTTTATAAAACACTTCCAATGGAGTGGAGCTTTTGATTTTAACAATCTTTCACCTAGTGTACAACGTCGTTTAGATTAAATAGCTTTCCTCAGAGTAAATGTACAATCAGATGTTCCTAGTTGAAACCAAATACAACTAGGTAACTGTTCGGTTTCAGATACAAACTCTGAAGCTTGATCAGAACAAATTGTAGGATTAGTTAATATACATTCTTCTTCTGTGTTGTCCTGTCAAAATTCGTCATCTACAAAATATCCGTCATCAGTCGGAACATATTCAGATCCAGATTCACTGAATGGGTCATGATTGCTGACCAACATTTCTTCAATTTCAGTATTCATCGCTCTAGGTTTCGGCTCCATCCTAGCAAAGCACTCCTAAAAGAAATTAAAAAAAATGTAATATTCAACCCTGCTGGGATACTTTGATCCCATAGAATACAACTGTTGGGACAAAAAACGATCCATATGATAGAAAACATTCATTCAATGAAAAACTGGATTACTAATACATTTTTTTTTATTCAATTAGTTGATGAAACAATAAATACATTCCTTTTCCATAAAATCAACTAGGAAATCACTGCTAAAACGATAACAAAAACTCTTTAAACTCCTCCAAAACAAGTTCTAATAGACTCCACAATTGCACAAAAGGATATGCTGAATGACAGCTACAATCACAAATTCCGTTACTTAAGGGTATAAAGATCGACAAGGGATAACAAAATCGCATTAACGGTACTTTTAGCGATCATATGAGCCTCTTGAAATTTTACTGGGACCTATGCGTCCCATCCGGCACGTAAGGATTAAATGCGAATGTTGATTCTCCGATGTTCCGTGATAGTAGCCACTATTTGACAAGGCTACCTTTATTGCATGTTAACTCCTCAAAGTGTAACTTTAGCATGTACAAACTCATTAATCGCATGTGTATTGCTGTTAATAATGTGGCTGAGCATTTTGTTGTTGACGTTTCTAAGCATGTTTTAAAAAACCCTTACTGTATCAATTTTTTTGTTTTTTGTTTAATGTTTTTGTACATTGCATATATTTTCATCCAGTGTTCGGGTTATGTTTAGTTTAACATTCCAATACGAACACCGACTAAATGATGAAACGCATGTCTTGTTGGCCGTTTATTTAGTAAACGTGTCCATGCAGTGAGCTTGTGTTAAGCTGGTTCTGATATGAAAAAAAACAAAAAAAAACATTAAGAAGTTTTGTTTTTAATACGTTTTAAAAACAATCATTCAAACTTTGAGCTCTCGAAATTTGTTAAAGTGCCATAGTATTACGAATTTTTTTGCTGGTCCTCTGTAACATGTTGCCAAACTGAAGATTTTTGGCTAAATTGCTTACGCCATTGATTATTTATAAATAGATGTGCCCAGAATAATTGAAGTCTTAGAAACGAGATGTCACTACTTGCCAAAATTGTGATTGAAACTTTTATTTAATGGGAAAAATGCAATTTTTCCATCATATAATATAAAAATGTTTCAAAACTAAATCAAAACTCCTTACCAGTCATTAATAATTCTTTTATTAGAAGTTTTAAAGCTGGAAGTAACAAGCGAAAGACACGTAGCGACATCTCCTTTCTAAGACGTCAATGACTCTGGGCACATCTATTTATAAATAATCAATGCTTACGCTGAACATTGAAAAGTTTAATCAAAGATTCTATAATACAAAGATATTGCAAGCAAATTTTGTAGTTTGGCCTTATTGAAAAATAATGTGGAATCTCCGAGATTCCATCTCTGTTGAGAAATTATTAAAACTTCGCATTGTACACCGGCCTCCACTAGTCATGAACACCACAGCCTGAACCTGATGTAGAGAAGTCCTTAAGTTTTTCTTAGATTATTTTGGATATTTTTTCTTCAAAATTTGTATGCATTTGGCCGACAACAGATGATTGGGGGCGGCTAACAAGTATACACGGTTTTGGACCTGAGCAACCGAAAGCTGTTTATAAGGTAAATTTGGGTACTGAATCCAAATCAGCATCCTGTTTTTTAAAATTGGTTCTAGTTTTCGAAATATTCAATAAATTCATTATTTTACTATTTTTGACCATTTACGGCCATTTATTTAATTGAAAAGTATAAATCAGAAATGAATAGAGGTTGAACTGAGTCTTGGGATCTGTTTCACGCATTAGGGTTCAACAGTAGTCGCTCATCATGCCTTCGTCCCAAAATCCTTGGTATCGCCTTTCGATTTTCGCTTTATCTTGACGAAGCCGTTCTCCTTGCCCGTCGCTCGTGTCGCTCGAGTTTTGTGGGAAAAAATTAATATGTGAATGCAGAAAATGTATCTTGAGAGACATTCGAGCTCCAATCTTGTGGACGACATTCATTGAGCAAAAATAGCATCATCTACATGATTTTTCTGTTCTCTCCATAACGTTGGCACAGAAAATTAAAAGTACATATTTTCACCAATTGACCACTTATACAGCTTTGATCTGTACGCGTTACAAAATAATTTCGGTACCCATGGCTTGTCAGTGTTTACTATAGCAAAACCATAGTAATGCAAATACGCATATTTGAGTGCATTTGTCATGATTTTTCCACGTTTTCCGAACCTATAACATCCACAAACGTAATAAAAAACACTTTGAATCGACTCTGCAACGTTTTCTCTGCATTTTGACACATTCCGAAGCACAATCATAGTACAAAAACAAGTTCCAAAAGATGTTCGATGCAACGTGGTCAGCTGATATCCGTTGTAAAGGCGCAGTACTGCAACCTAGCGCATACAAATTCTAATGCCAAAATATCCCGTAAATTTTTAAGGAAAAATTGAGAACTTCCCTAAGAATATATGTTGAGTGTGAAAAACTGTGGAGTTTCAGATATTGAATTCATTTTTAGAAAATTGAGTTCTATAGACAGGCTATAGCCATTTGCCTGGAACATCTTTGTGTTATAGTCTTTGGTTAATTTCTTCATATCTTTACATTGTTAATAATATCACTAAATTGTTATAACAAAAAGTTAAAAATTATCTCTTGCATCCAAAGTAATTCGATACATTAAAAAATTTGTACCACCTCCACTTTGATGACATTTCATAATTCATGAAAACGACATCAATATTTTAATCGAATTAAATTAAATTGAAAAGTCAAAGTTACGATAACGAAAAGGATATTATTTGAGAGCACCTTCCCATATGTACCTACCTACATTCATTCATATATCAAATGAAGTAATGCGAATGAACAGCATTTTTTGATGACATTTTATTCTCGTCAGGATTGTCCCATAATCAACTCCTTTTGAAGTACATAAATGCAAATGAGTATAAGCTCTCCTCTTGCAGTCAATTGCAAGAATATTCTGTCCGCCCAAAATAGGGTTTACGGGGTCCTTTAGCATTTTGCTAATTTGAAACGTGAAATTCAGCTAGCGATGGTTTGGTCGGTTTTGTTGGCCAGTCAGTGGTCTCACTGATGTTTCTACGTAGTATGGTGCGGTTACAAGGGGTAGTACAATGCAGTATTTCTGTGGGTTAGGTCAGGTCAGTTACTGCGGGTGGGGTCCTGGTGAGTGGAAAACATCATCCTGAATGCTTTCGGGTCAATTGATCCCCGCACATGAATATCTGATTCTAGCGAATATTATGATTTCAGTATCCTTTTGAAGTACATAGGAGTATGTAGTATGTGTATATGTATATGCATATAAAATCATGTGTAGGTATGCAATTGTACACATTCCTAAAGTGCACATATGTATACACCTATGTAGATATATTTTCATATATCCATATTCATGCAGGATATCTGCGAAAACGATGGATATATTCAGCTCCAGACGTCCGCACACATAAATTATAATTTTGCAGACTTCGTCGGATTTTCTTTCCGCTGGTTTGATTATTATGGCTGCAGTGTTGAAATTTTGGTTTGTACGGCATACCAAACATACGGCACTGTTAAGTGTGGTTTGGTCTTGTTCTAATTTCAATAATGCATTTCGCATTCAAGTTTTCGAATAATTTGTTTTGAGTGTGCTATGTACGCTATGAAATCCAAGAGATTTTAACAAGATAACAAATCTCAATTTGAGATTAGTGTGGAGTGGTTAATTACAACTGTAAACTCTGCAAATTGAAAATATTAACAAAAATTCCATATTAAGGGTTTCTTAATAATGAAAATATTTTTGCTGAAAGTTATCTCTTATTCTCTTAGAATGCATTTGCGTGAATATCCTAAATCATAGAATTTCGAAGAAGATAATTCGAGAAATTTGAGACACGATATGAAATTCTGGATAAGCTAACTTCAGTCCAATATATGCAGCTAATTATGTTCGGAATTATACATATTGGCAGAAGTTTAGGTAGAATCAGGACATTTTCAGGATAACTATAGTTCGAGTCCGTGCGGAAAGTTGCCAAGTGAGCAGCTAATCCTTAGAACATATATCAAACAGGAATGCTGATAAGTTCGGTCTAGTGAAGCCGAGCCCATATGTGTTGGAGTGTGTCTCCTTTGTAGTTGTACCGCAGTGCGGACGGTAAATATCATACTCATAACTGGGGGAACATTGAATCCTCGTGGCGGAAAAATTTGAAAATGTTGTTTTAATCTTTGCATTTCAAATTACATCGTATACACGATCTATTGTGTATTAAAAAACAATTGAATATTGATTGTTATAGATGGGCTGCGCTCTGGGAGTACTTCTTACGGCACGTGTAAGAAGTATACTCTACTGAACCTCAAGACTACTGTTGGCGATGACACAATTTAAGAATGTTACTAAGATAATTGTTTTTTTTTAAACAATAGGAAACTTTCATGCAAAGCTATATATATATATATATAATGCTAATATCACGTTTATTGGAAAAATATATACATATTGTAGATAAATATATATAGATTAATTACATGTCGTAAGATCCGGCCCAGACGTGTTTGCACGCTGCTCCACTGCAACTTTTCAAAGGTTCAATGGGGTATACGTTCCAAATCCTTGATCGGGTTAGGGCATTGTGTGCCAAGTGATGTTAGCACAACTTGGACTTTAATTTATAACCATACTTTATAAGGTTACAGATAGAAATTTCAGTCCAAGTGATACAACATCGCTTGGTGTGAAAATTTTATACATCGATACAAGCTTAAGCGTCTAACCTGCACCTAAACGTTCCAACTTTCCCTCGGCAGCATTTGAAACAATCAAAAAATACATATGTACCTAAACTAGAAATAAAGCTTAAATTTCTCTTTTTACTTACAACTGATAGCTGTGATTTCATATAAGACCTCGATGGGTTGCCAACGATAACACCACTTTTCTCCACATTTCTGACAAGAATGTGCTCCACTAGTTCCTCGTGATCCTGTACAAATAAAACAATTAGGAAAATATTATGTATCTTAATCGTTTAACTTAATCAGATTAAGTGTAACAAAGAATCACTACTACTGAGCTCCTTCATATATAAACTTACCATTACTGATTCCTCTATATACATCTCCCCCACCTTAAATTAGGGAGAAGTCAACTATAGCAGCACTTTCCTCCTCATTGTGTGATGCGCTATCCACAGTATTTCTCACAGGGATGTACTCCACTAGTTCCTCGTTATCCTATACAAATAAAAAATTATTAAGATATGTATCCTAATCGTTTAATTTAATCAGAAGAAAATATAATATTTCAGTTTACAATCATCCACATACCACTTTTGTTTTCTCACCAACCAATATCTGAAAAGTGGTCCTCACAAAGAGAGTGTCTTTGAGCTGATTTATACTCTGGCCGGCCAATCGCATTGAGCCATTTCTTTTTTTAAATTCCTCCTTAGGAGACCTACAAGCGTCTTAACCAAATTAAGAAAACTATATGTTGAAAAGTTTTAATTAAAAAATAGTTAAATTGTATCAAAATTTTATAGCAGTTTCCAGCAGTTTGTCTTACAAAAGGAACAAATTGCACCATACAAATTTAAAATACAAATTTGTCACAGGAAAGAAATTTTAATAATAATTAATAATTTCACATTTTCCTTTAAATCGATTTATCAACTCATATCCAAATATTCAGATAATTTTCAAAAAGTGCCCTGAAAATATTTTTAACCCACCGCCATTGACTTATTGCCATTCGACTTTGACAGTTGTCTTTTCACGTAAGCAAAAATTTTCCTTACAAGTAAGTGCACAACAAAAACCAAGTTTTTATATTTGCTTGAACATGATTCAGCAAGTAAAGTGATTAGAAATAACTTGTGAATATACTTAAAAATGCTTTCCATAGCCAAGATTTTCCTCTATAATTCCGGCAACCTTTTCCTGTGCACTTCATTGTTCAAATTGTATTTATTTACAAGTTTGTTAGCACTAAACATTGTTTCAAATTGTTTATATTAAATCACTAAAGCACTTGATTAGTTTTGAAAAAAAACTGTTATTAATTTTCACTACGAAATCACAATTAATTAACAGAAATAATTTACTGCCACGAAAAAACAAAACTCACTTGACAGATAAGAATTATATTTCTCTTTCTCCAATGTATTCCGTCCTTTGTTATTGCCTTCCCCTTCGAGATAATTATGAGGAGAAGAAAGCTTCATTCATGTACACGAATTTTATAGGATACCCGCATTCCTGTTTGATTTATGTTCTAAGAGCTAATCCTTCACAGCTAGGTCGTCTTTTAGCGACTTGACAGCGAACATGACAAAATTCAGAAGTATAAAATCCAGAAGGGACGAAATCGAGATAAATTGTAAAAAAATCGGAAATGAGAATATTCAGAAATGGAAAAAATCCAGAAGTGATAAAATTCAGAAATGTCAAAGCCTCAAAATTGTAAAAATTGTTGGTTCTGCATAACCATTGTAATGAGGAAACTGATTCAGTTTGAAAAACCTAGTTAGCGGAACAAAACATACTCGGAGAGAATAGCTTTCCACAACCCAATCACGCAACAACAATATTGGAAATCAGAATCCCAAAGGTACTTTAACAGAAACGCTTTGGCAGAATAAATTATTTTATTATTGGTTTCATTTATTAGGCACAGGGACACATATAGAAATATTTATATATCACTTCATTTTGCTCAGTATTAAAATAAGTTAAAAATTAACATTAAACAATTTATTTTGCCCTATTTTTAATATCTTTTTCTGTAGCTCTAAGTAAGCTCTTCAGGGTAAAGTTTTGTAAAATTTCAGCCTCCTTTTTATCAATTTCGTTCGCCTCTTTCATTAATTCGTTTGTTTTTCTGTCTATTAGGGTTGCAGCTTTATTTAGTTTTTAGGGTTCCATACCCAAAGGGTGAAAACGGGAACCCTATTACTAAGCCTCCGATGGCCGTTCGTCTGGCTGTCACCGGGCTGTAACTCATGAATCGTAATAGGTAGCCAGTTATAATTTTCACAGAGTTTGTATTTCTGGTGCGGTTATAACAACATATATTCAAAATAAAATAAAATTAAAAATTAAAAGGGCCTTATATAAGAAATATTTTTATTGGCGTATACATAGTGTTAAATTTTGTACGATGGTACGGAACCCTTCTTGTGCCAGTCCGACTCGCACTCGGCTGGTTTATTTAATTTCAATTAAAATCTCCTTACTGAATTTTCTATTTTCTTTGAAGGTTGTTCAAATGCATTGGAAGTGCTAGCAGATTCGGTTAATGTTTTTGCTCCCGTTTCAGTGTTTATTGGTGTCGTGTATCTATTGTGAGCATTCTGTGTCTGGCTGTGAGTCTACTGTTACTAGATGCGAGCATTCTAACTCTATTGTTTCGAATTCCTCAATTAATTCAATTAATACCTACAATTCCAAATAAAATGAAATTACAATTTCGTCTTGAGTTTCAATTTCGGGGAAAACTCTCCACGCACAGTTGTTATATCTGAAAGCACCCAATATTTTGTGTATTTTGAAATATAGGGGCCAATTCGATGGGCTTCCACCGGAAAGCCCTATTATTTTCCGCTCATGTCTATGGAAATTAGAAATAAAATATTTTCAAGTTTAAATTAATGTACGATAGATGACGCTGTTGTCGAGATCTAAAAAACTGCCTGAGAATGCGTCGACGTCGAAAGGTGCTTCAAAAATGGACTAAACCGGGCAACTCCTTCGTAGGGTTGCCATACAAATATTTCTTTTTTTAGTATATAATTATACACTGCCTGACAACGAGTGCATATAGAAAGCTGAAATTTGATACGTGGTGTTTTCATAGCAATAGTCAGTAAAATTTAAAAAATTTACTAAATCGAGCAACACATTTTTGGTGTTGCCATATAAAGCCTTGGTTTTTCACTATATATTTGGAAACTGTCCTAGAACGCATCGACGTGAAGAGCTCAACTTTTGTACACGGCCTTTTCATCAGAACTGCAAATACAAGTTCAAAAATGGACCGAAGCGGGCCACCGCTTTTTGGTGTTGCCATACAAAAATTTAGGCTTTCACTATACTATATTTGGACACTGCCTCACGCGTCCACCTAGAGAGTTGTCATTTTGTACATGGGACTTTCTTAAAAGCTTTAAATTAAGTTCAGAAATGGGACCAATCAGGCAACTTCTTCGTAGGGTTGCCATGCAAAAAATTTGCTACGTGGTGTTATCATAGAAATGGTAAATAAAATTTCAAAAATGGGCTAAATTGGGTTACCCCTTCTTAGTGATGCCATA
Source organism: Dioctria linearis (assembly GCA_963930735.1). Lineage (NCBI taxonomy): Eukaryota > Metazoa > Arthropoda > Insecta > Diptera > Asilidae > Dioctria > Dioctria linearis. The sequence continues at coordinate 36,877,930 of OZ005741.1, forward strand.
CACAACTTCTGTTTTTCACTATGTACTTGGTAGTTGCCTGAGAAATATTCGAGGTGGAGAGCTCATATTTTGTACACGGAGTTTTCATAAAAATTTCAAATACAGTTTGAAAATGGGACCAATCGGGCAACTCCTTCGCAGGGCTACCATACTAAAATTACGTGTTTTACTATATATTTGGGCACTGCATGAGAACGCGTCGACGTAGAGAGCTACACTCTCCGACACAAATGAATGTATGCATGCAGACTCACACTCAGGCACGCAAACACACACATACACATACACACACACACATACACACACGCACACATACACACACGCACACATACACACACAGGGTGTGTCGCGCGATCGAGTCAGATAATAGCTTAGATATTGATTATCTTTAACAAACCCAACCCCACCCCCACCCATCTAGGTATCTATATTATCGCCTGGCAACGCCGCCGGGCTCCCCCTAGTGTATTCATATTATACCTGTATTTCTGTGTCAAGTTACTAATTTTTACATGATCGTCGTTGCCTTCCAAAGACACTGGATATTTTTCCCAATCTCTGCAGTAGTTTCTTTGTAAAAATGGCCATTCTTCCTTTGGCTTCTGAATTTTTTGAACTATGCGCTCCTTCCCCATATTTTGTGATTCTTTGAAAATGTCAAATATTAATCAGCTGATTCCTAGTATTGCTGACTTTATTGAAAAATCTTCCCACTTTCCAATAAATTCAGCTCATTTTAATGACGGTGGGTGGCACTTTTATTGCAATTTCACTAAATGGAGTAAAATTTGGTCCATTTGAAAATGAAGTGAAAGTTGCAAATGGGTTCATGATGGACGTCATTTATGTGGCACACTGCACATTTGAATCCATTTAATTAAAAATTAAGTCATTATGGAGACACTCTGTCTAGGGTGATATGTAAGCTTGATATAAAATACCTCATTTATGTATGTTTTTTATCTGTCTCCTAATAACACGTAATAAGAGTAGCTGCCGCTGCAGTTGTGTTTCATAATGGGAACCACACCGGAGAATATCACTGATAGTTGGAGAGGGTTGCCTCATCTTAAATGTTCGAAATTTGGAGCAATCAATTTGATCAGACTTAGCTTGTTTTTAACCATATTTGAATTTTTACAATCTCAACTGTCATCCTCACCATAAAATAAATTACTTCGCTAATGCTAATTTAAATTGTTAAATACTTGAAATCATCCTCAAATTGAAGACCGTCGAAAGTGTTGTCCTCAAACAACGAAACTCCGTTCATCGTCTTCTCATTTGCTTTGATCTTTTCAGACACCACTAATCACAACCACACGTACTACAACGATTGATGCTGGCACTGAAGCCGAAGCTGACTGTGTTACTGCTGCAGTAAGTCTGTGAACTTTGTCAGCCACCTCCGCATCAAAGGATGCTCCAATATAATTGCCTTCTGTATCAAAGTGCCGTCACATGAGGAGTATAGTGTTTGGGACCATAGTACCTACTGTGAAAATTCCCTCAGACATCATCAAATTTAATTAATTAATTAATTTATTGCACCTTTTTGATCCTCCCTAATTAAGTCATATTTAATGAAATTTTCTTCGATACGCCACGTCTGTCCTGCCTGCTTGCCTCATTTGCACATGGGTCTGAGAGAAGTCCAACGTGGGCACAGTGGATTGTGTAAAGGGCGACAAAATTAGTTTTCTGCGCTAAATATAGTACGAAATTCAGCCTGCTTCAATGTTTGTTATTGCTAAAAGTCTGGAAAACTTACAGCTACTGGGTACAGTTTGCAAGATGGGGACATCCTCTGCTGTAAGCCATAATATACCTCAACTTATCTACGTACATAAGTACGTGGGCATCTGTATCCAATCTTGTAGTATTCAGGGACGTCAATAAGGTGTATATGCCGCCAATGCATCGGTTTCAATCGATAATTAAATCCGATGGGAAATCGCGTAGGAGGACAGCATATAGTCAGTTTGTGGGTACCGACTTCGTAAAAAATGTGAATGGAAATTCCACATTAAATGCTAAAAACCTGTCAGAGTTGTCAACTAACTTCTTTCCTCCTACTGCACAACAGGAGCAGAGGCAAGGAAGATATGGAAGGAATTTTTGAGACTATATAAAAAGAAAAACACTGAAAAGATCTCGCACAAAGATGTTTTATGGTCCTGTCGGCATCTGTTCACATGTGGCGAACATACGAGCGTTGCGGTGTTACGATTTCTTGACTTTTTCTCACAAAAAAAAAAACATGTTTTTTTTTGCTCTTTTTTTTTTGTCCTTTGTGTTTGTCAGGAAGTCCCTGGGTTGAGTCGGTACACCTCCAAATTGTTATAATTTTCTTTGGTACCCAGTTCGCTTTCCGATAGAAATCGAGTCAAGAGTTCATTTTCACACTTGTGTAGACTTGAAGTGCGAAGTAATTGGACTATTCGGTGCTAATGGTTCTGATGTTCGCTTACTGTTGTTTGTGCTCTTTTTTGAGAGGGTGAGCACCGCTATGATGATGATGATGGTGATGATGCTTCCTTGCTTCCTGAATTCTTCCAATATATATAGTGTCCCATCCCCTACGATTTTCTGGTATGATGGTCCTAAAATTTTGGTAATTGGAATTGTCAAGGTGTGTTCACATCGCAGAGAAGGGAGGGGTAAAGGGAAGTATGTAATAAGAAAAGTAATTATTGTAAGCACCTTTTGATGTGAAATGTGTCATCAGGACCATTACTTATTTTAATTGCAATCCATTATATGCTGTTTATGTGAAAAATGGGTCGCGTTATGGGATCTGTAACATATGCTGATGTTTCCAAGTGGTACCTACTGCTGTAAAGGAAGCAATTATTTTCGAAAAGCCGAAATGTGTTGAATTTATATAAAGAAAATGTTTGTCTAGGTATTTTTTTTCTCCTATTTTTTTATTGTTTATTTTTGTACATTAAGCATAAACTATATTTGTGAAATAAAATTGAATTGAAAATAGATTTGTGGTTTTGTGGCTTTAGGGTAAACGTAAATGTATCATACTGTAGACGTAGAGGAAGGGGGCATTTGCATTTTTTTTTCTGAATAGTAAAATAATAAGCTCAATAATATAAATAGTTAGCTCAAATAGACTCAATCAGGAATGTTGGCTCCGCTTTAATGGAATCTGGGGCTCAATTTGATCTACAGCTTATAAATATGGCACTGATTATATCCCATATCCCAATGGCGTTCTGGCCGAAATAACAAAATTTAGAACTTAATGTCAGGAATGGTTTACATATGTTTATCTAAAATTTTGTTACCATTTTATTAAAAAGAAAAGTGGTGGGTAACGCACATATCTATATATGTAAATCAATACAGTAAAATTTTTATAAGAAGCACTTCCGGGATGGGTGAAATACGCTTTAACCGTAGAATACTAAACATGTGCAAAAAAACAGTAATACTAAACATACGTCAATTTGAAACAAATTTATAGTAATATAAACAAAAATATTTTTCCTTTTATTAATTAAAAATTAATAATGCGTAGAAAACACTAAATTATACAAAAATTTTGTATTTCTGTGAACAAGTTTTAATAGTGAGTTCGCTACATATTTTCTTAGAGAACTTTGAACAGACCGTTGCTGTATTTCGTTTGATTTTCGAAGGACAGAATGAACACCCAAGTAACAATTTTTCCAATTTTCGGTGACTAAAGTTGATGGGTAGTTTTATAAGGGGTATATAATGATAACTCGGTTATATAAGGATTCGAGTGGTTATATATGTAAGTATTTTATAAAATTACCAATTGGTGACGTAGTTATATTAGAGGTTTTTAAGGTTACTAGTTGTTATCGTGGAAGTAAGTTACTTACGGTTTTATAAGTTGGTTATGGAAATGTTTCAATCACCGGTCTATATAACTTAGGAACCATTACTAGAAGGTATATAAGAAAGTTTTATAACCAATTTGATCACCACGTTATATAACTGATTGGTAATATGTGTTTATTGCGGTATCCGTGGTTACCCTTATATAGCTCGAATTTTTTGGTGGTGCTTTAGTAACTACGGTGATCGTTATAAAAACAAATAGCTTTTAGTGTCGAATGGAGCCATTATAAAACTGTTTTTATTTATTTTACACAACATAACCACTGTTTTTCGTCACTATAAGATATATAACATTACCAATGGTTACAAATTATGACCATTTTGGAGGCATGGTAGTTCCTATAGTTTATATAATATTTCTAGAAGTTTTGTAAGGGTCGTTAAATTTATCTAATAGAGCCAGAGCTTATATAAAACTACTTGAAGTTTTATAATGGTAATTTGTTCATTGAAGTACAAGCCGCCATTTTTTCATCTGTGCATTACAGACAAAAAGAAAATGTCGGTTAAGCCAATTCTTTAAATTTCAGATATATGGCTTCCGTTTTATTATTATATGAAGAAAATACATCTTTGTAGGTATATAACAGTTCTAATAATGTTATGTAATTTTTATGAATTAATATCACCTAAGTGAAAATTTTAAATTTTGTCATATTTGTAATTAAAATTATTAAAAATTTATTCTGGGAGCGATCTGTGTTTTTTAGAAGTACCTATGATGATATTCACAGTAAAATTTTAATTGCAACTGAATTTCACCACATATATGCCGAAAAAATAATGTAAAAGTATTAAACCCTTACATTATAAAAGTCCAATACAAAAAAAATATCGACATTCTAAGTCAAGATAGGTTTCGTAAATATTTGCATTATATTGTTTTATAAAGGTAACAAAAAGTAATTTCCCTAACATTTCAATCACTAAAAGTAATCAGTCTGAGAAAATTCCAAGCGTTGTGGAAACGTTACGATCACCATTATAAACAAAGTTTATAAAGGTAACCGAAACGTTACCGCAACCGCTGCTATGACCAAATTAAATTAATCGAGAGCACCTTGGGTTATATAAGGGTTATATAAGAAGTTATATTAAGGTAACCAGAATATTTTTAATACTCACTTTATAAAACTTTTAGTTAATAAACGTAACCTAAATAGAGTCACGGTAACCTTTATATAATCCTCCATTTAAGCTCTAAAGTTATATAATTTGGTAATGGAAACCTCACCGTTACTACTATATAAAAAAATTGTTTCTTGGGCAGTATGTTCTCTGATGCAATTTTTGTAATAATTCTGGATCCTGTGAGGATAATCCAATAGCTTTCTCAATCATATACCACAATAAATACACTAGTTGAGAAAATTTAATACCAGCATAAAAGTAACACTATTGCTAAACATACGCCATTTTGAATGGTACAGCTACCCGTTAAGCACCGTACATGCAACTAAGAGCTTCAATATTCCATCTACATTCGCAGCATCCAAATTAATGAAGCTACTGAGAAACTGTGACTACTTCGATATGTAGGCATTGAATTAACGGCAATCGAGGTATTGAATTTCAGGCTTTCACAGTTCTTATCTATGAATTTTTGAAAAATATGAAACAAATTCAAGTAAGAGCATTTCCAGGAGAAAAATAAGTTAATTACCTCATTTTGGTTGTTTCTCATATTTTTTATTCAACAGACATGAAAATTTTGTCATTTGTAATTGAAAAATATTTATGTACGAAAGCAAGTTAGCTAATTTACATCAACCGGTACCGGCAGATACCGGCACGAAACGTAAATTTCATATCCGGTTATTATCGGTGGCTAGAAATTAGACCGGCACTTCTCAGTTGCTGCAGAGTTATCATTGCATCACTTTTCTATAGTTTTCTCGTAATACCTGCCTTAAGTGAAAGTTTCCTTTCCATTTTATGTCGTTATAAGTACACGAAAAATACCGGTGCCGGTACGTGATATGCCGGTAAGTGTGCATCAACCTTAATAAATATTTTTTTTCCACAGAATTTTTTTTAAAAATGTATCAATGTTACCTACCTTTTCTTTTATGGACTTAATCAATTTGGCAAGTGGGTGGCTTACTATGACTTTCTCTCGCTAAAGGTCTCCAATTCACTTCAATTATATTGTGGTACGCAGTTAATTATCCAAGCTTGATAAAACCAAGGATTTGGGTATAATTATCAACTGTCACCCTTTTTTTTTGAGGATCAGATTGATTACATAATTAGTAGAGCCAATTCGATTTTGGTTTTTGTTAATTGTAGATGGTCTAAGAAAATTTATGACCCTTATTTTGCAAAGTTTCTTTACTACACTCTTACAAATACTACACAACAGTCTTGGTTAAATAGAGCAAACAATACACTACAATAAACAACACATGTCGATATTGGAATATGCAAATCCTGCTTGGTCCCCTTACTGCCAAGTACCTACATATTGTTCGCATTGAGGATGCTGAACGCAGATTTCTCCGTTGCATTTCTTGAAGTAATCCTGAAATTTTACCTCTGTATGTCAACCACTTATGTTTGATATCCTTGCATACGTTTAAAACTATAGTCATAATGTGTCTAGAAGTGTCTTAATTTTTGATACTTAAACGGAATAATAAATTCTCCTGTTTTATTAAGCTCCGTAGGTGTATCGACCCTAACTCGCTCGCTGAGAAGTCACAACGTTAATCCAGTTTCCTTATCCTAGAATCAACAATGGCATCAATGAGTCTTTAACTGCAAGGTCTCTTCTCTTTAATTAGCATTTCAACTGCATCAATTTAAATATTTCTATTCACAATTGCAAAATCAGCTCATAGTTGACCCAAGTGAAGTTTATCTGCTTCTTTGTTTTTGTTTTCTTTATTTTTTGTTTTGTGTTTGTTTTTATTTACATTTTTTTTTTTAATTTGAATTGTAGTACTTAATCAACTTTTAGGAATCTCGAATAAATAAAGTACTCCAATAGAAGCAGGACCGCATTCAATCAATCTGAAATCAAACAAACTTAAACAGCGGAATGGAAGTAGTAATCGGCAAATACATGTTATAATTCATTGTAATTCAGTTTAGATGAAAATTTTCTCTCACAGTGATCTCAAAGCGAAAGTATGAACGGCAAATTGCATCTAATTCAATACTTCTAAGACCCGAAGTTGTCGCATCTCATTAAAACAAGACCATAACTTAACCACTCCCGTTTCTTTTGATGGAGCATTAATTTCTGATTTACCGTCACTAAGAATTCTTGGCATTAATATTTCCAGTAAGTTAAACTGGACAGATCACATCTTCTCTGTTGCCAAAGAAGCATCGAAATGTCTTGGATCTCTGAAAAGTTGTAAGAAATATTTCAGCCTCCTACTTTAGACCTAGAATGGAATACAATTCCCACATATCACACATCTCTACATGCATGGTCAATGCTGTGATGAAGTATCTAGCCTAATCCCTTGATTCGTGCACGCAATACTCACGCTGCAAACCGCGCACATCCTTTTACGCTTCAAATTACTTTCGACCGTACAGCAAATTCCGTGATACAGTGCGAAAGTGGAACAGTTTACCATCTTCAGTTTTTCCTCCCGCATACAATCTGCAGAAGTTTAAGGACAACATGCATCGCCCCTCCGCCACTCTCCTCATATCCCCTAATCCTTTCCTTATCTCCTTTCTGCCATGCTGGACTTAGCATCATAGGGTATCCCCTGAGCTTGGATTAATAATATATATATATAAAAAAAAACTATCTTCAGTCTATTATTTCTTCTACATGGAGTGTCTCATGGAGCTGTATTAGTACCATACACGATTAGTTTTTTTTTACAAATGGTATCCTGAAAATTGTGGTGAATATAAAAATTCACTTGTATGCAAGTGATGTTGAAATATGCTTGAATAGGCTCCAATTATTGTTCTTCTTGAGGATCACATTGCTCGATTAAATGGAGATCTCAACATAGTCTGCGTAAAATTGACTCTAATAAATCTGAAAAAAATCTTTTAGCAAAACATTATTAATAAATTTGATTTAAGATGTTCTATTAGTCCCCATAGTATGCCGCTGGAGTTGGTTCTTGATGTCATTCAGCATAGCAAGGAATATTTAAAAGCAGAAGAAGAAAGAATACTTATCTAAATCTGTAAAATACTGGCATGAATCAAATCGAAAACATATTGATTGTCCAGAAGTGGTAGGCATGGAACTGGTACACTGTAAATTGCTCCGCATGGATTTTAAAAGTATGTATATGTAAAATATTTAAGCTAAGTTATATGTTCTGTGGTATATGGTACAAGAAATCAGGATACTGAGACTCTAACTTTCTGTCATCTAATCGTATTTAATTTTATCCAAAATTACGTGTAACATGATTTTTCTTGCATTTGACAATAACTAGAAACTTCATCAATTTTTACAATTAATTTAGTTCCAATTTTTAGAAAATTGAATTTTAAAAACTCTTGTAAAATACACATTCCACAGTTGATCCTTACAAGAAATCCTTAGAATGATAAGAAACTACAAACTTTATTAGTTCTTATTGGCTATGATATATCTCCAAGGCAATAGTCGGAATGGACTAGCCATTATTTGTGCATACAACTTTATATTCATAAATATTATGTACAAGATAAATATAAACCTAAATTAAAATGTGATTTCTAATCTCTTTGCTGATTACTTTAATGAATCATTTTTAACATATGACGCTCAAATAGATTTTGCTAATTTTAATTACTTAACGACGTTTCCCAAAGTTGGTATCCCATTCTTCACAATTGATCAGAAATCTGTTTAAGATTCCATGTCCAAGCTGGACTCTGGTTGTTCTGCTGGGCCTGATGGGATACCCCCAATTGTCTTAAAGAACTGCAGTGGAATGCTTTCTTACCCGCTAAAATTTTTGTTTAATTTTTCACGGCGGCTTGGTAAATTTCCTTAGTTATGGAAAGAGTCGTCTATTGTCCCAATCTTTAAGTCGGATAAAATGGAGCTTGTTACCAACTAACGTCTTATTGGTAAATTGTCTTGTATTCTCAAACTGTTTGAAGCTTCTTTATATGATTTTTTTTATTTTCATTGTAGTGGAGCTCTTAATGCTCATCAGCATGGTTTTATGAAGGGAAGGTCAACAACAACAAACTTGCTCCAGTTTACATCCACCTGTATCGAATCGTTTGAGCGTGGTTGCGAAACTCAATGTATTTATACAGACTTGAGCAAGGCTTTTGACACACTTCCTGTTTTGTTATTTAAAGTGAGATCTTTAGGTTTACCAATTTGTCTGTTGAACTGATTATCATCCTACCTTAAGGAACGCAAACTTAGGATTCAGTTCCGTTCTGCTCTGTCTGAAGAAATAACTGCTTATTCCGGTGTTCCACAGGGTAGTCACTTAGGGCCCGTTCTCTTCATATTATTCATAAATGATGTATCCTATGTAGTTACCAAAATTGATTTGCTAATATACGCAGATGATCTAAAACTATATAAATCTATCGACTCGCATTGCGACTGCCTCAATTTACAGGTTGACCTGGACAGACTTGTTGAATGGTGTGAAAAGAGTTTTTTCATTTTAAACGTTGATAAATGTAAGGTAACCATTTTCTCTCGTATATTGTCTATGCTATGAATGGCTTACTACTTTCAAAAGTTGATAAAATATGTGACTTGGGGATATTGTTTGACTCGAAACTCACCTTTAACTTTCACATAGATTGCATCGTTAATAGGGCAAACTCAATGTTAGGATTTGTAAAGCGTTGGGCAAAAGAATTAGATGATATCTACATTACTCAATTTCTTTTTACCACTCTTGTTAGACCCATTTTGGAATATGCCAGTCGTGTCTGCTCTCCCTCTTAGAAAAATCACTCCGATCGTATTGAGAGCGTGCAAATGTGGTTCATACTTTTTGCTCTAAGAGGTCTTGAATGGAGTGATAGACTTCATCTTCCTCCTTATGACGAAAGATTAAATTTAATACACCTTCCTACTTTTGAGACTTGTTGAAAAATTTGTGATATTAGCTTTATATTTCAACTTGTGAAGGGTGACATCGACATGCCTTTGATGCTTCAGAAAATTAATTTCAATTCACGATCTCGACAATTGCGATCTAATGACTTCATTTATTTGTGTTTCCATCGCACCAACTGTGGACACTTTGAGCCTATGACTAGAATGTGCGATACTTTTAATTTGAATTTTCATTCGATAGATTTTAACAATTAAGAAAAATCCTCAATAATTGCTCTGTACTTTAGCTTAATTTAAGTTATGTGTCCTGGGACCATTGTAGCTAGCATTTAGCGAAAATAAATAAATAAATGTTGAATTACATATTATTGCAAAAAGTGATGAATATAAAACAAAAAATTAATTAAATAACAAGCACCTGTCCCTTGATACTTTATGAACATTACAAAATGACAACCTACGACCTTTGAATTTTTATTTCAACGTTGTTACATCTGTCTCTAAACTTTAAACATTAAAAAATGTGATGATGGCTATTTATCAGTTTTATTGAAACGGCACTGTCAACACAACTGTCATTCTTGTCATCAGCATAATCTTATCACAAATTTTCAATGATAAATGCTCTCGAGAACTTTAAAAAATGTCTTGTTGTCACTGTCACCATTCAAAATATTTTTCCTGTTAACATAAAATCATAAAAATTCTACTCACAAGTCTGTTGTCTATGTATAACTTAAACTTAGAATAATCTGTGATTGGTACGCGCATGCGTTAGCCACTTAAACCCTACCGCCACAGACTTCTTGGTACTCAATTAACTCAGTCAAATTAAAATTTCCGCGCCGTCTAATTTCGTGGCATTTTCATTTTTAAAAAAAATTTTATTTACTGCCGACATTTGGGGCGTATAACTTGGATAAAATATTATGAGAAAAAAAAAACACAAGAAGAAGAGATGCAAAAAACCAAGTCAACTTATATTAGACAAAGTGCGGAACATGAATTATATCATAATTTTGTTTCGAAAATGCTTCACCAACCCCATATCAAGATGGAGACAACTGTGTTGAAATGTTTACACAGGACCGCCCACTTTCGGTATATTTCGGCGCTTCCTTCATCGCTAAAGTAACTTCCCCTCTAGTAGTTGTTGATTATGGTAATAATTAGTTAAGTTTATGACGAAATAAGTGAAATGACTACTCCTCTCATGGCTACTAAATGGGCATTCACCCATGTACCAAAAGTTTCTGAATGGATCCACTACACAAACAAACAAAGGTATTAGGAGGGTATCTCTATCAAAACTCTTTGAACAAAACTTATGTTGCGTTTTTTTCCTTGTCGGTATTTTTAGAGTAGAAGTCATATAATTAAGTTTTAATGAATTTACGAGGCCATTAAATTAATTATGTGGTCCCATAGAAGAGTGTGCATACCACAACTACAACTCTGGAGTACGTACACAGAGCACATTATTTTTTGCTGCCTTATAGTTTTTTATTTATTTTTTTATTTTTTGCTTTTTTTTCTGTTTTCTATGCTCTATGCTCCAATAATATCTGACGGTACTAGGCAGACGAAAGAGTTTTTAATGTTTTCATGTTTATATCTGGACTGCTTGTATGCATACAAAAGTTTTAAACAGGAAAAACGAAAAATTTTCCAAATATTTTGAGGAGGAAAATTTTGGTCAGGGAACATTAAAGGCTATGTTTTGCGGCATCTTCTTGGATTTATGAGCATCCATTGACAAGGTTACGAGGTTGTTTATAACATAAAAAAAATATTATTAGTGCTTTACTTATGTAAAGGAATTTAATTTGTCTTTAGAAATTTTAAGAATTACACAAAATTTTTCTTTCAACATATTCGTCGCATTCGTGATCTGGTTAAAGTTATTCCGCCTCGTTTCGAATATGTGCCTAGGATAATGAGTTTTAGTTTGTTACTGTAAGTGGATAGGGTATATATGTATGTACGTATGTTATTCCCGTGAAGGTCGCGAAGAGAAACTATATGGATGTAGGTACACTGAATTGCTTCTGTCGAATCTACGTACACTTCATAAAAGTTGGACCGAATAGGGCAACCATAATCTGAAATTCGTCTAATAAATATACAGTTAAGACTTTTTGTTAATTTAAAGATCGTTAAATTTCTTATACTATCATTTTATAAGCCCGAAATTAGAGTAAGCAACCACGCAACTATCGTTTCAGGGGTTGTAGGCTCGGGTCCCACATTGACAAAGTCTTTCGCTTTCTTTCTAATTAGTTTCCTTTTGACTTTTATAGCTTCTCCTCTTTCATATTCATCTACTATTCCAAGGTATTCATTCCCATTACGAACCACGTTCCGGAAAGCACGGTACAGAGAACACAATACTCTCAGCGCTCTCTCTCTGTCTTTCCTATAAAAATGTATCTACAATAGTCACGAAATTACGTCACAGAACATGTAACAAAATTTTAATGGGAATACCTTGTGCTCTATATACCTTGCTACTATCCTATCTATCAAGAATCCCGTCACGAGTGCTCAGAAATATTTACTCCAGGGAAGATGAAAACATTTGGTCTAAGCAGAAGCGTCCACCCAAAGAATATCAATGACAACAACTAAAAATCTTCTCCAAATACTGTACGCTTTTGGGTGTATTTGTTTCTGTACTAACGTGGCAAATGAGTCCACAATTACTTCGTTTTCTAAGCGGATGCTTCCAGCTATAAATAACCCATTTGATTGCGGCTGGAATCAGAGAGACCTTCGGCAGGAGTCCGAGTTCGGTCTTGAGGGATGATAAGCCTCTTCTAGTTAGGAGAATACTTTCCAACATCCAGATTAAGACTGAACTGGCTATGGGTTGAATCCGTGATTTTCTAATGGATATACCGTGGGACTGTCATAGTTAACTTCGTGGATGGCGGTTGACCTTTGACGACTGGACCTGAAAAAATTCAGATTAGAACTATTACTGGGATATTATACAACATCCAGACTACAACTATAGTCCGTGGTTGACTGGCTAACGGACTGCAGACCTTGGTTGACTTGGTAGTCTTTTACTATTTGTAACGTTTGAATGTTTTAAGGAGCTTGGTAGCTCGCTAGAGAAATTGTCATAATGCCCGTCCAATTGATGTAGGCATATGAATCTAATCGACCACATTTCGATTTGATGACCCTGTGAAGACAGCTACATTTAGATGTGGAAGGGTAGCTACAATTCAAGCCGACCCTATGTCGACTCGAGACCACTGTAAGGCTGAGGATAGCTACAATCTGTGTGCTGTCGGCCGATCATACTTATTAGGCAACTGGTTGTCAGCCCATAAGACCACATTAGACAAGGGGAATCTCTGAAATCAAAAGTTTATATAGTTCATGAAAAAATTGCATTTCACGTGTTGATCGCCCAGTTAAATTCCTTTTTAAATAATACTTGTTCCGTTTTTTTCTTTAAATTTTCCTCTTCAGATTTAATACAATGTCAATTAACGTTAAACTAAACAACATCCGCATTTTTCTTATTTTTATAACCATTCCATAGCCTACCTAGCTTTTGTCAACAGTAAGATATTTAAAAGTAATGTACAGTCTGGTTGAAAAGTGTCGCCATACTCTTTTCCTAAAAAGTGCAGATAGCAGCCGCAGTCTATGTGAAAGTCCTGCGTTTTCAAGGTGAAAGTAAAAAGTCAATAGCGTCTAAATCTGAGATATTGAGAAAAATCTGATGTAGCGAGAATCCTAGAATAAAAAAAATTCATCATAGATGAAAATAATAAATAGTACCGGCTCAAGATGGCTACCCTGAGACACAGGTAATAAATAAAATCCTCTAATTGCTTCTGGCCATTATCTTACTGTAATCAGTCGCAATTTGCTTATCTGTTTCAATAGCTGAGATCCAGTAATTGGACAATTCTAATAGATTGGTTGTGGTATGGTATTGACACAACCATGCTGGAATGATGAGTGAAAATGTTTAGACCCGTACTTTTTTACAACTACTTAACACATTTATTTCCTTTTTTATGCAAAGTTGGTAGGATTTTGCAAAGATACGAGAATAAACAAGAAATAGCTTAGATAAATAACACAAAATATAAACGAGAGACATATCACATCTCTTAACAAAAGTGGAACAATGAAAAATTATCAACAATATTAGAAATTTGCTGAGGTTTTTGGGCCCAAAGGTAATCGGCGGAAAATATTTCAATTCGGGGTAAAATTAATATCACAATCATAGATACTGTCCAAAAGCATTTTCCTAAAACAAATCAGTTTTTTATTATTTTATTTAAGACGGTCACTATGTTCTGTTCAGAAGAACAACAAATATAGATGATATCCAGCAGAATTACCATTCGAATTCATAATTGTCCAAATCTGCTTCCGTACGTAAGTTCGAATTCATAGGAATAATACAATTAATATTATTAGAGGCCTCAAATTTTGACAAAAATTTGTTACGAAATAGGAGAAGAATTTAGGATCGCTATTTTATGAGAGAAACCTTATCCAGGCTTTTTCTATTAAATTTACAAAATTTTAAAATGTTTTATTGAACTTTTATTGATTCAGCGCTAGTAGAAAAATGTGGCGTATTCTTTCCAATCAAAACAGTGCGGATAAAATATCATAAATTGGTTGTACGGATTCGTCAATATTAAATGAATTACACTGAGAAAAACTCAAATGTCACTATAAGCAGTTCAAGTTTATTGCGCTATATGCAATATCCTTCGAATACGCAGTGAAAGTTTGTATTGAAATCCGACTATATGTGTGCATATTGACGATATACGCATATTGTTTATTCTCTTGAAATATATATGGCGTATTGATCATTGTTACAGAGGTAATTATTTTATTGCTCACTATTTAATATTTATATTAAGTACCTATATACAATATCTTAATATATAAAAATCACTTGTATCTGTATTCGTACACGCTTACCACCGAAACTGCCCAACCAATTTCAATGAAATTTTCTGAATGTGTAACGGATAGTATAGTTTTGAACACGATAGGTGGCGCTGTTGTATATAATACAATATATATTTTTTTAACTCTTATTAAAAATGTAGAATTGTAAAATTGTAAAATAGATTAATTAATATCAAAATTCTGAGAGCAGTACCGAAAGTAACGAAAGTTTCGAGTACCGATTTCAAAGTAATGATTATATGCTTTCGTTGCAGGTACCGAAATGTAACGTTTTTTCCTATTACTACCCACAACGACCTCACAAACAAGATAAGCAAAACCGGTCATATATAATATCTTCATCTCATTTTCGAAGATTTCAGGATGAAAAAATGGAGAAAAAGATATTTGTTGATAATTTGAAAGAAGAATATCATTTAAAACTTACAGAAAAAGTCTTATTACCTCACCCTCAGCAAAACACAGAAGAAAAAGTTATTCAAAGGTAAAAGAAAAAAAAGAAGAGCAAAAGAAACAACTAGAAACAGAAATATTGAAAGTAAGAGAACGGGAAGAAAAACTAATCAAGGAATAAAAACGAAAACTGCAAATGAAAACAGTCAGGACGTCAAACCGAACATATACAAGAATTGTGAGAAGCCACCAACACGTGTTATGGTACTGCATATAGCAGTATGCTACACTGAGAATTACTACAGCATGTATACGGGCGAGCTGCCATACCGACAGTCCGCACGCCCTCAAACTCAAAGAGCTATGACTTGCTGGTGGGAAAGAAGAAGACAATCGATCTGTCTTGTTAAACTGTGCAACGAACAGACGTGAAAATTAGAGCTCGAATAAAACCAAGAATTTTCCATCGACATCGACGATCAAATCAACCCCTCACTACAAGAAATCCGGAAAAAAAGCATCAAAAAAGCCGGCTGATTTTGAATTTGGTGGAGCATAGCAATCTGGTAACCACAGTGTTTAACGTTAATTTTGTTGTTGCTAGTAAAATGTGAAAAGATAAATCACTCGATAAACCTATCCTCTCTGAGAATGATAGGGATGGCTAGAAAAGAATGACCAATTCAAAAAAAAGGCTCCTTAAATTTGTCGCAAGTCAACAAGAAACGCATGTGGAAGTCTCTAAAGTAAATTTCAGTAACAGAGAAGAGTCTACCTTGGCCTGAAAATGCAGTAATTTACTTCAATTAAGCCACCACCTTCTTTTTGTCCAGCTAAAAAGTATTCAGACATTTCGGGCTTAATTGCGTTGTATACCGACCCGTAAAGTAAATTGCAGTATAATAATTCTGAAGAATTTATTACTGTAATGAATTTACCGATGGAGTTAACTGCCGGTTACCTTATATTACATGGGAATTCGCAAAAATACGATGTCAATAAGTTGACTCTTGAGCATAGCAAAATCTAAAGAAAATACTCTTCCAGTCAATTGTATTGCAGATTGTGTTTGGTACCTACAGCAATATAGAAATTTCTGTAGATTATAATATAAATAATATTCATAAAATAACAATAGGATAAAGGCTGAAATTAGTTACAATCAATGGAAATAATTAAATAAGTGAATGAACGCAATGAATAACTTAAACAAGTGAGAAAAGGTTGTAGGTTATAGTTGCTTTAAGTTCTATCAAAAATCAAACTTTATTAATTAAATTTTAAGATAGTTATTTGACAGTCAGCGTTGATTAATTTACAAATACTAATGGTTTATGTGCAAGTGAAATAAGTTAATTTTTACTATTGGAATTGTGACATGTATGTAGGTAGGGTATATTAATTTCCACAAATTTATTTTTCGGTTTTCACATTAGTACCAAAAAGGTACAAAGGAAACATTAAACCACAAAGTTTTCGAATTTGGTTGATAAGGTCTGTCTCGTGAGGTGACATAAGATCTGTGTAGGAAAAATAGGACTGCGTGTGAAAAGAGACCAGGTATAAGCAGTGTTCCAACTTCTTGGTTAATGTTGTTCCTTCGAAATGGAAAATCTGTTCCATTTTTACCACGGGGTAATCGAACTTTTACCAAGAAAAAATTTTCAAATACATAAATAAGTCCATATTTATTTGCAAAGAAAAAAAACTTAGATTCTAATTTTTTTTTCATACACAAATAGATTAGATTCTCTGAATGCTTATTGATATTATGATCCCTTGAAGGGGATATACTGAAATCGTTAAAATAATGAAAAACTTGCTTAATTCATTATTCATTTTTTCCGTTTTATGATAACAAACTATTTCTATGTAAATAGTTAGCTTGAAAAAAAAATTTGTATCTACTACGTTTACTATACATTTATATAAGTTATCATTAAGCTATTAAGACTTCACATAACTTATAATTTCATTACAATTAACTTTAATTTAACATTTATTTGTTTAGAAAGAACTCATAATTACGTGTATATTTTTATTCGAAAATGTCTTGAGCAAGAATTGTAGTTTAGGACTCTTAATTATAATTTAAAAATGAAGTGCTCAACGTTCTTCTATCTCCTTTCACTTTCCTGGAGCCCTCTCCCATGAAGGTCGTCTAGGTCCGCTAGTCTCTTTCTTTACAGGTCTACAAGGGACTCTGAAAATATCTGCCCTCAGAGTCAGTTGGGTGGTTGGGGCATGCAGGAAGGCAGACCATCTGCGCCTTCAATGTGGATGTAGGTAAGTGACGTAAGGGTCCCTTCAGGACCGAATGTGTGTCGGCAGTTTTTTTCTTTGAAAGTAGCCACGAATTTTTTTGTATATGGCAGGCGGCAGCGGCAGATTTTCGTGGAACCTCCCCACACTCTCCGCAAATAGCCGAGGCGAGCTAGCTTGCCGCCCTGCAGTCAATGCTGTCCGCCGAGTGATCTGTCAGCTCATGCTGGCAGTCTGGACTTTATGTCCATGTCAATCACTCAACATAGTTCCATAACACACGGAAGCTAGATTAATAAATCAAAATAGAAATCCAAAAAATCTTTCAGGATTTATTGGAAACAGTTGACGAACTAGAGAATATAGAAGCAACACCAGCAAAGTTGGAAGAAAGTAACCAAAGGACATCGGCAATAATAGACAATGAAAACCGCATCACAGTAAAAAAAAAATATTAGGTATAACAAAAATAATAATAAGTGAAGGTGATAATGAGTTTTTACTCTTTCGAGACCCGTACAAAATATGAGTCTACAGGAATTTCTCAACCTACTGCATATGAGCAGAGAAAATTAAAAAACAATTACCGAGGTACTGTCAGTTTCTGGCCTGTGTGTAAGGTGTTTCGATCAGCAGTAACAGGGCGATCTCATCAGGACAGCAATGAACCCTGAAAACTGCCTACTGTCTACACTACAGTGAACTCAGATGCCAATAAGTTGCTGGTGGACTTATATATTATTATTTAATTTTCTCTGCTCATATGCAGTAGGTTGAGAATTTCCTGTAATCTCATATTATGTACGGGTCTCGAAAGAGTAAAAACTCATTATCACTTTCACTTATTAGTTAGAAATGCGATGCCTAAAAATTATTTTAATTGTGGAGACAAAAAATTTTCTTTAAAATGATTCGCATATAGATTTTGAAATAAGTCTATATAAGTCCACCAGCAACTTATTGGCATCTGAGTTCTCTGTAGTGTAGATAGCAGGCAGTTTTCAGGGTTCATTGCTGTCCTGATGAGATCGCCCTGTTACTGCTGATCGAAACACCTTACACACAGTACCTATACTCCCAAAATTTTTTTGCAATTTTTGGTCTTCGGCTTTCAGGCCAGAAACTGACAGTACCTCGGTACTTGTTTTTCAAAAATAATAATTATGCATAATCTATATATGTAAATAAAAACGAAATGCTGTTCGTAATATTCCGAATAAGTATTTTAGGGAAGGAAAAATTGGAATCGGAAATCACTTCTTGATGTTGCCATACAAATTTTTGATTTTCACTTTATATTTGCAAACTGCCTGAGAATGCAGTAGCTAAGCAAACCCTTAAGGGACCATCTCAGTGTAAAGTTTTTGAAAAATCGATTTTTGTTTTATCTCATCTTGAAGGACATATAGTTGTGCGTGATCTGTCAAATTTTCAATTTAAAATTCGCATTATGACGGTCGCTACAACCTTTCTAAGAAAAAGAGATTGGTGCGTAAGGCGACGGGGTGATGGGCCGGTCTACCGTCTCACCGTAATTTCTTTTATTTCGTCCCGAGCGGCACATCCCTACCTAGGTTCTTACCTGCTCTTCTAAAACCGAAATATCAAACAGGTCCAATTTGATTGATTGTAAGTAGTAAAGAAACCCTCTTTCAAACTTTAAACGCGTTTTTCTCGAAATGCCCTTTTTACAAACGATGTCAACTCTCATGAGCGAGAGTTTTCAAGCTATCGACTTGAAATTTTTACGGAATGTACTTGTAATGTAAATTTCGTACTTTTACCTTAAACCGTCGCCATTTTGTCAGATTTAAAAAACAACAAAAAACCTACATAGGGACATAGCAGCTTCGCCAGAGGCGTACCGAGAGTGAAGACGAACGGGACCGGTCCCCCTCCAGAATGTCAGTTTTCTGAACATAATTTACAAATTACAAATTACGTATAAAATGTGGTCTATATATTATTACAAAGTCCGATAAAATAAAATAAAACTTTTTAATCTAAAATAGCAGTCCTTAAGTGCTCAGATGGGTGCAGGACGCGACTTTAGAGCCCTATTTTTCCGACTCGTTAGAACTTGGGACACGTATGCCCCCCCCCCCCACAAAGCCAAATCCTGGGTACGTTACTGGGCTTCCCTACAGATTAATAATCAATGTGATTTTTTTCTTTCGGATACAAACTACGGCCACAACCGTGGGCACCGATTGCCCCCACTTTTTTAACTCACTTTCTAAAATAATTATTAACAACAAGTAAAAATAAATGAAAACTGATGAAAAAAATATTTTTGTAATGCTCAAGAGTGGTCTTATTCGTAAAAAAAAATCTTCCCAATCGCCCTTCCTAACCATTCGAAAAAAAATAGCGAAAATTGAGAATTTGTTGACCGGGTACACTGCGATGGTTCCCTTAAGTTAATTATTTCGTTGCATTGAATAACCCTAAAGAAAACTAACCAAAAGGAGTATCCTAGCGAATAACAACAAGTCGTCCTCTAGGCCTGAAGCCATCCAGTTTATACTCTTGGTACGTTGTCATCGCTAAGGAGAAATAACCTTTGGCATCCACAAGGCAATGCAAAACAGAGCACTTGCGTAGGTAAACCTGGCCATGTATTTAGGATGGAATTTTATTTATAAAATTGCAATTCATTTACTTTTCCCCATGCAGAACATCACTTGGAGATTATACAAATTTCTAAAGATTAAAAGATTTCATCGATCCTACAAAAAGCACGCCATACAAACAAATTACCACTTGAAAGTCAAAATAAATATTTTTTTTTATGTACCTATGTAGGTATACTCGTATACCTGTAGTTGACTAAAGTGGCCACAATTATTAATTATATTTGCCCAACAAAACTCAGCGAAGTCCATTATTATAATGGACCCACGGCAATTCTTTCTTATGGCGCTAATCAACGAAGGCACATGCACATTTGCATATCTCTATGTAGCCATGCTTCAGAGAAACCATTCAATGCGCAGCCGACTTTCTTGAATTGACGAGTCGCTCACTCACTAGACACACATTTTGTAAACGGAAACTGTAAGTGCAGAGGGAAAATCTTCAACCATGTTGCGGCCTTCTGGTGCGCGGGCAATCATTTCGAAAATGCTCAAACATCATCAACATGATGTCTTCATTTATACTTTATGATTCGCGGTTAAGGTAATTAGTGAGTGCATTCAGATCAGAGTGATAGTCGGCGATACATGCCATTAACGGAGTTCCGTTTTGTTTTATTCTAATAGTGTTTATCGTCATTATAATTTAATTGACTTAAAAAAAAAACAAAGATTTGATGAATTTTTAGTTTTGATGTACATACCTAACTCATCTTGTTGGCAATTCTTATGTATGTTTCAAAAATTTCATAAAATAAGCTAAAAAAAAACAAAACAAAAACACACACACACCTTCTACAAAAGTCACAACTGTTCATTTAAATTCTACGGAACCATGTCATCACGACTAAACTTAATGAGAGTCATTAGATGCTGAATCCTCGGATCTTAAGGAAGAACGTCGAATTGATTTATGTCCGAAGCAATTAATTTGCCGCAGAAATAAAAATTCGTCTCAGAGATGCTGTTACAAGTCATTACGATTCTGGCAGTACCAAAAACAACATTTCATCCCAAAAGTGACATCGTATATTCCGTATGCCTTGCATTTTCCTCAATCTTCTCCTTCTCTTACTCCGGTTCACCCATCCTTGTATGAAATCTTTCTATCGTGTAATTTTGAACTCTGAGCTTGACTGACTGGATTTTCCCTGAGCTCTACCTCTATATATGAAACATGAATGCTATTTTCGTTCATGTCATTCTCGAGTATCACCACGGACTCTGCTATACTATAGTATCTATCTGTTTTGACTGTCGACTACTATGTTGGATACGCCCGGGAGCTAGGGACTAGCACTACGAACAGAAGGAGCACTTTATTTAATGCTTTTGCCCTCATAATCTTCGTGTCACAAAGTTTTAACTTTTCGTTATCATCATCATGCCAAGGGATGAACATGAACAACCATAGAGCAACAGCCCTGGAAGTGGTTATAACCAGATGCATCCAGCCTGAAGCTATCAACAAGTCGTAAATCATGCAATGCATGAAGAAAGAGAATTATGGAGGCTACGGACAAAAGAACTTGGACATTATTTAAAATCTTCACAGACTTACAGTGTTACTTTTTTCTTGGTGTTTTCTTTTACAGATAAAACGTTCATCGAAAGGGTTTAAATACTATGCCGGCCAAAAATAGCTACCCATTCCAAAATTGTTTGTGCTGTTGCTGCTGCAACTGTAAGCTTCTAGCTGCTAGCTGCTAAGAATGTCAAAAACTCCAGCCAAGTGGCAAGAGCATATATAAGAGAGGCTGCTGATAGATATACCTTGGGATTAACATTGTTTCGCTTAAATTCTGTGGAAAATCATGATATTATTTTAATTGAGGTTTTCCCAGGGTTCATTTAGCATCATGATGACGTTGCATAGAAAATTTATAGTGCTGCAAGACAGATAGATAGACAGACAGACAGACAGGCAGGCAGGCATACAGACAAAACGCATTTCTTACACTTCAAGAAGAGAAGAGATTCTGCTCGACTATTTAAGCAATGAGTGATGTTTAATAATTTTTGAACTTGATTTCCAAAAGGTAAAGGTTACAAAAAGGACATTTTCTATCAAAAATATTAATTTAAGTGTTTTTTAAGTGTACGTCATACCCCGGCTAACGTTGCCTCGCGCAAAGTTGTTTCACTGTAACGTCGGTCTACCATTATAATCATACCCCACTGTAACGTCGTGTTGCTTCGGTGTAACGTTGTTTTTTTTAAATCAATTTTCTATAATTCGAAGCAGGCGGTGTTATTTGAAAATTTGTTTTTGTACATAGTTTTCATTAGCTTCCCGCTGTTGAAGTTTTTGTTTTAATTATTATTTGTGCATAAATGATTTAGCTAGCTGTTCCATATATTTTGCTTAATTTTATACATATATTTTATTGTTACTAGTAAGTAAAGTATATATTTGTTTGTTCAAGTAAGTATATATATTTTTTATTAGTATATTTTGTCGCCACTTTTCAATTTTGTATTTTATTGCCAGTAATATTCACAAAAACAGTTTCGAGATTTTTCGTTGGTTTTTTGGATGAGGATGTTTATTTAAAAAGAAAAAAAAGAAAATTTTTGACAAAGAGAGTAACCAAAAAAATTCAAAGGACAGAATTTTTGAAATATATATAGAACGGTATTATTGATAACATATTGTTACGCGCCACAAAGTGATACAAGCGACATCTATTGGAAATGGAAACAACTTTAGGTTAGTGACATCCTAGTAAACTGGGTTTGGAGAATGGAATATTCAGGAAGGTTCTAGGATAATTCGTAGAGTATAAATACGGCGCTGCTCACATCCAGGAGGGAGTATTATTTCAGACAGCGAAGTGAACGAAGTAAACTATTTGGATTGCGATAATTAGAAGTACAGTACTAGCGATAAATAAAAGAGTTGATTTAATAATTATTTGTGAATTTGTGAGAGTAAACAGTAAAGTTAAATAAAGAAAGAACTTTTGAATTAAATGTGAAATATTGTGTTTTAAATAACGAACTAAGGCCACGCTCGTAACAATTGGTGTCAGAAGTAAAATAAAATCGCAAAATAAAGTGGTGGCATTTGAATTTGAAATTCAAAGAGTGATTAATTTTGTGAAATCGTGTGTAAAAAAAAAATTCCGAAAGATAATTTTATATTAAACTGCGAGGGAATTACAAAAGACGCAAGAATGGGACGCAAGCTAGAGGAGCTTCGCATACAGGAATTGAAAGTGGAGTTGGGGAAGCGGTCATTACAAACGACTGGCCTAAAGAATGTTCTAGTCGAGCGACTTAGACAAGCTTTGATAGAGGAAGAAAAGAATCCTGAGACATTCGTTTTCGAAGAAGAACCAGAAATTGAGGAAGAGCCTGCAATGAACATAGAACAGCTTTTAAGTACTTTAATGAGCAAAATGGAAGCCCGTTTTGATGAACAAAAGAATTCTCTCCAGGAACAAAAGAATTCTCTCGAGGACCACAAGAAATCTATGGAAACCCGTTTGGACGAACAAAAGAATTCTCTCCAGGAACAAAAGAATTCTCTCGAGGACCACAAGAAATCTATGGAAACCCGTTTGGACGAACAAAAGAATTCTCTCCAGGAACAAAAGAATTCTCTCCAGGAACAAAAGAATTCTATGGAATCCCGTTTAGATGAGCAGAAGAATGCTTTGGATGAACAAAAGAATTCCATGGAGTCCCGTTTAGATGAACAGAAGAAATCACTGGAAACGAGTTTGGATGAACAAAAGAGTTCTCTGG
Organism: Dioctria linearis; assembly: GCA_963930735.1. Classification (NCBI taxonomy): domain Eukaryota; kingdom Metazoa; phylum Arthropoda; class Insecta; order Diptera; family Asilidae; genus Dioctria; species Dioctria linearis. Next base: position 36,901,822 of record OZ005741.1, read on the forward strand.
AGAATTGTCTAGAAAATCGCTTAGAGGAACAAAAGAATTTCTTGTAAAACTCGTTAGACGAACAAAATTTAAAAATTGAAGGAATCGAGCAAGAAGTGGCGGAAGTTCAACAAAAAGTGACCGAACAGCTTGACAACTTCAAATCAGATTTGAAGAAGATGAAGAATCGACAACCACGGCACGAAGGAATTGAAATATCCAATGCAGGCAGAATGAAACCTCCAATATTTGATGGACAAAATTCGTGGCATATTTTCAAGAGACAATTCGAGGCTGCTTCCGAAGTAAACGGATGGAATGATGCAGACAAAGCTACAGTTCTGGTATTAGCACTTCGAGGCTCTGCATCAGAGCTTTTACAAACTATACCGATAGAAAGGCAACGTGATTATACTTCATTAGTACAGGCGATAGAGTTACGTTATGAAGATGAACACATGCAGCAAATATATCGCCTACAGCTACGCAACAGGATTCAAAAGCATGGCGAATCACTACAACAATTGCAGGGTGATGTGGAAAGATTAGCTTATCTCTCATACTCTAGCGTAAATGCGGATTTCCTTAATGAAGTGGCAACAGAAGCATTTGTGAACGCTATTGCAGATCAAAATTTACAACAAGCGTTGAGGCTAGCAGGAAAGAAATCAACAGCAGAAGCACTAGCCTATGCACTAGCGTATGAATCTGCCAGGCAAGCTTCCCGAAGTGCAGTACGAGTGAGAGAAATTTCGGTGGAGGAATGTACTTGTAATAGAATGCAGCCATCACAGAGCAATTCTTCACGTCGTATTCTGCGATGCTGGAATTGTAATAGACCAGGACACCTCCAAAGGGACTGCAGAAAACGCCGTCGAACAGAATCACCAGAAGAGGAGGACAGAACAGAATGCCAAAGATGTCGTGCCAGGGAGCAAGCTATTCGGGGAGAGCCTAGAAATCAAACAGCGACTAGTCGCATCAGCTCCCCTGTTCATCAGTCGGAAAACATGTAAAAACCAACCTCGGGGGGCAGAAGTTGGTTGGTAGAGTCGACAGCCCCGAAGTCATCATTCAGATAGCCCAGTTGCAGAGAAATAATAGCAGTCTTGTTATATATGGAAGTGTAGGAAAAAATGACTGCGTTGTCACTATCGACACTGGAGCTTCGAGATCAATTATTAGAGCGGATCTTGTCAAGAACAAATGGCTTCACAATACCACCAAATATTTACTAAGAACAGCAACTGGAGCCGCAGCACAAGTTTTTGGAGAAATAACTTTGGATATTCAACTAGGTGAACTACTATTTCCTCACAATTTCCTAGTTTCAGACATAGTGGATGAATGCATCCTTGGAGTAGACTTTATGACCACATATAAAATAAATTTAGATGTCGGAGAACGAATACTCAAATATGGCAACATAGAAATTCCTATGAGACTAGGAGGAGGAACAGATTATCCTGCAAAAATAAGGACGATGGTCTGTGAGAATATGACTCTCTCTGGATTCTCGGAGACGCTAGTATGGACAAAGCTTACTGATGACATCGGGACCTGCCGATTCTATCTGGTGGAGCCTAACCCTACAAAAGTAACATCGAACATCATCGTTGGTAAGACTTTAGTGAAGACAGAAGGCGCAACATTAATTCCAGTCAGAGTGCTCAACACATCCGAAAATGAGGTACAACTAAAAGAAGGTGCTATAATTGGAAATTGTGAGCCTGTTTATCAGATTGTTAATTTGGAAAATGGTAGTAATATTAAGGAGGCAATAAGTATACCAGCTACTACTCAACAGGTTCAGAAACTTCTTTCATCTAGTGCCTTAAGTGAACAGCAATACAACGATGCCAAAAAGATGATCGATGAATTTTCGGATTTATTTGCAATGAATGATGATGATTTCGGCAAAACAAATCTTGTCCAGCATCGGATCACAACAGGAGATTCCAGGCCCATTCGGCAACCACCACGAAGACTACCATTAGCCAAACAACCAGAAGTTGCAGATATGATAAATTCCATGAAAGAACAAGGCATAATTGAGGAATCTAACAGCCCTTGGACATCGCCAGTTGTTTTGGTCAGGAAAAAGGATGGCAGCACCCGATTCTGTGTGGACTACCGCCAACTAAATAATGTGACAAGAAAGGATAGCTATCCGTTACCAAGGATTGATGACACATTGGACACCCTTTACGGAGCGCAATGGTTTTCCACATTGGATTTGAAGAGCGGTTACTGGCAAGTAGAAATACATCCCGAGGACCGAGACAAAACTGCTTTCTCTGTTGGAAGTGGCTTATGGCAATTCAAAGTTATGCCATTTGGATTATGTAATGCTCCAGCCACATTCGAACGACTCATGGAATGTGTTTTACGAGAATTAACCTGGAAAACATGTCTTGTCTACTTAGATGACATAATTGTGATCGGAAGGACATTCGAGGAACATAAAAACAACTTACGGGACGTATTTCAAAGACTGAGAGATGCGAAACTGAAGCTCAGTACGAATAAATGTGCTCTATTCAAGAAGGAAGTAAAATATTTGGGGCATATAGTTTCATCACAAGGAGTAAGAACTGATCCAGAGAAGATAAGAGCTGTGAAAAATTGGCCTGTTCCAAAGGACAAACATCAATTAAGGAGTTTTCTTGGATTAGCTACATACTACAAGCGATTCGTAAAAGGTTTTGCAGATATAGCAAGGAGCCTACATTAACTTACAGAAAAAGGAAAGCCGTTCATATGGTCAGATAAATGTAACGAGAGTTTTGCAAATTTGAAGCAACAGCTCTGTGGAACTCCAGTGCTTCACTATCCAAAGCTGGGAAAAACTTTTATATTGGACACGGATGCCAGCAATGTAGGTATTGGTGCATTGCTTTCACAGGAGGAGGATGATCAAGAGGTGCCAGTAGCTTATTTTAGCAAAGCACTCTCAAAATCAGAGAGAAATTATTGTGCTACAAGGAAAGAGCTACTTGCCATTGTAAACTCAACCAAGCATTTTCATAAATATCTCTACGGGCAGAAATTTATCCTCCGCACTGACCATGCAGCGCTTAAATGGCTTTTGCAGTTTAAGAATCCTGAGGGGCAAGTGGCGAGATGGATAGAGCGACTCCAAGCTTATGACTTTGAAATCCTACACCGAAGAGGACGTATCCATGGAAATGCAGACGCCCTGTCACAACGTCCATGCAAAGTTGAATGCAAACATTGCGTTCGGCTGGAAGAAAAAGAAACGGAGGCAACTATACAGTTGATGACGGTGGAACCATCGACAGGTTGGAACAACGAGAGCTTGCGAACAGCTCAACGGGAAGACCCAGACATAGCACCTATTCTTGCTTGGAAAGAAGACATGGAAAGACCACAATGGCAAGATATCTCGGAGAAGAGTGAGAAATTGAAGAGCTACTGGGCTCAATGGGACTCTCTTCACGTTGAATGTGGTATATTAAAGCGCAAGTGGGAATCAACTAACGGCGAGTCTTTCCGAATGCAAATAGTCGTGCCAGCAACCCAGGTCAAAGATGTTCTAGAAGAAATGCACAGTGGATCATCTGGAGGACATTTGGGGGTGAATAAAACAATTTCCAAAATACGTGAAAGGTTTTATTGGTTACATATGCGGGAGGATGTTGAGGAATGGTGCCGCAGATGCACTATCTGTGCTTCTTGCAAAGGACCACCACACAGAAGTAGAGGAGAAATGCATAAGTATAATGTAGGAGCGCCATTTGAAAGGATAGCTGTAGACATCGCTGGACCTTTTCCAGAAACATTTTAGTAAATGGCCTGAAGCTTATGCAATCCCTAATCAAGAGTCTACCACAGTAGCGGATCAAGTAGTAATGAATTGGGTCAGTAGATTTGGTGTTCCTCATGAACTTCATTCGCACCAAGGACGGAACTTCGAATCACGCACTTTCCAAGAGGTGTGTAAAATTCTGGGAATAAGAAAAACCAGAACAACTCCTCTGCATCCACAATCTGATGGCATGGTAGAGCGCTTCAACAGAACATTGGTCGAGCATCTAAAGATAGTAGTCGACTATCACCAACGCGATTGGGATCGACATGTTCCCATGTTCTTAATGGCCTATCGATCAGCTGTACACAACACGACCGGACAAACTCCAGCAAAAGTGATATTCGGAAAGGAGATGCGTTTACCTAGCGATCTCAAGTTTGGTACACCCAGAGGTGAACAAAATTTACCAGACGATTATGTATCGGAACTTAGACAACGATTAGCTGATGTACACGAAGTCACGAGGGCAAAATTAGCAATAAATACCGATCGGATGAAGACCCGCTATGTTTACGTGCTAACTCAGCAGGATTTAATGAAGGTGACCTTGTTTGGCTGTACAACCCGAAACGACGTAAGGGACGTTCTCCCAAATTACAACAACACTGGGAAGGACCGTATTCAGTAGTGACTAGAATAAATGACGTAGTATATAGGATTCAGCGGGGTACAAGAGGCAAACGGAAAATCGTTCATCTAGATCGTTTATGTCAATACTGCGAGCATCAAGACCGTGGATCACCTGTTGTTCGGGACGAACAATTTTAAGAAGGGGGCAGTGTTACGCGCCACAAAGTGATACAAGCGACATCTATTGGAAATGGAAACAACTTTAGGTTAGTGACATCCTAGTAAACTGGGTTTGGAGAATGGAATATTCAGGAAGGTTCTAGGATAATTCGTAGAGTATAAATACGGCGCTGCTCACATCCAGGAGGGAGTATTATTTCAGACAGCGAAGTGAACGAAGTAAACTATTTGGATTGCGATAATTAGAAGTACAGTACTAGCGATAAATAAAAGAGTTGATTTAATAATTATTTGTGAATTTGTGAGAGTAAACAGTAAAGTTAAATAAAGAAAGAACTTTTGAATTAAATGTGAAATATTGTGTTTTAAATAACGAACTAAGGCCACGCTCGTAACAATATTTTGATATTTCACGAATGATTGTTGTTTCCTGTTAGGTTTAGCTGTAATATTTAGAGAGAAAAAACTTTAAAAAAACAGTCACAAAAAAAACAATAGAACCCTGTTTTTGATATTATTATGGCTAGAAATTTAAAAAAAGTGCATCAAATATTGCAGTGGTACAATTCTTTTGTTGAAAACATTTAACTTTGGACATCAAATTAGACATAATCAAGCGTTTTGAATCTGGTGAGCGAGCTGTGAACACAGCTAAACATTTAGGTATTCCGCCGACAACAGTAAGGACAATTGTAAAAGATAAGGATAAATACAAGCAATATGTTAAAGATGCAATGCCTCTGGAATGTAAAACCAGTAGTAAAGCAAGAAGTGTTGCCATGATCCAAATGGAGAAACTGTTGTTAGTTTGGATTGAAGATCAGACGCAACGAAGCATGCCACTCAGTCAAATGCTAATTCAACAAAAAGCGCTCCGCCTTTATGATGATATAAAGAAAAACCTAGGTGAATCTTCTGATACTGAAACGTTCAGTGCAAGCCGTGGTTGGTTCGACCGGTTAAAAAAAAGAACAGGAATACACAACGTTAAATTAGCAGGAGAAGCAGCTAGTGCTGACACAGAAGCCGCACGTCAGTATATTAAAATATTTAAAGAAATAGTAGAAACTTGTGGCTATAGTCCTAAACAAGTGTTTAATGCCAATGTGACAGGGCTCTTTTGGAAAAAGATGCCATCTCGATCGTACATTTCCCAATCAGAAAATGCAATGCCTGGCCACAATGCTGCAAAAGATAGACTTACATTATTACTCGGAAGTAATGCTACAGGAGATTTTAAATTAAAGCCAATGTTGATTTACCATTCTCTAAACCCTCGAGCTTTAAAAGTGTGCGTTAAGCAAAGATTACCAGTGCTTTGGAAGGCCAACAAGAAGTCTTGGGTGACCAAAAGTATTTTTCAAGAATGGTTTGTAGAATACTTCTGCCCTGCGGTAACCAAATACTGGAATGATAATAACCTTGCAAATAAAGTCTTGCTTGTGCTTGACAATGCTCCAGGCCATCCAAAAGGATTAGATAAACTTTCAGAAGGAAATGTTAAAGTTATATATATGCCTCCTAATACAACTTCGCTGCTGCAACCGATGGACCAACATGTAATTGCCAATTTCAAGCACTATTACCATAAGGAAGCATTTTCCCAGGCTCTTAATGCAACTGAAGATGCGTCTGAAACAAATATCAAGCAGTTTTGGAGAGATTTTAATATCTTAAAAGCAATTAACGTTATTGAACAAGCCTGGACATCTGTTTCTACAAATTGTATTAATGGTTCCTGGAAAAAACTGTGGCCAGAATGTGCTAGTGATTTCGAAGATTATGAAGAAACGACAGCTGACATCCAAGAGGAAATAGTATCTCTAGGAAGACGTCTCGGTTTTAATGATGTTGACCGGTCTGATATAGTAGAGCTAATCGAATCACATCGAATGAACTTACAAATGAAGAACTAATTGAATTGGCACAACAAAATCTGGAGGAAGACGAAGACGATTCTGAAGAAGTGGAGGTTAAAAGTTATAATTTGAAAGATCTAAATGAAGCACTAACCCATCTTGAAAAGGCTAAGCAAATATTTGAAAACCACGATCCTATTTTAGAACGATGTTCAAAGGTGAATAGAGACCTTGACGATGCAGTAAGATGTTATAGAGAACTGTATAATGAGAAGAAAAAAGCTGCTGTACAGGTGACATTACATCAATTTTTTAGTACAGAACAATCAACTTCTGGGCGAACAACTGTTCAGCGTACATCATCAGAAATTAGTATTTCAAGCAACTCATATGAAATGTCTCAATCGGAGTCATCCTGATTACAGAATATGTTTTGTGAATTTTATTTATTTTTTGTTGGTTTTTATTAGTGATTATTTTTATTTTGAGAGCATGAAATGAATTCCTAGATATACCTATATTAGAAATACATATATAATTGTATACTAAATGCTATTTTAATTTGTTTTTTATTCACTTTATATGTATTAATAATCTTTATTTTTATTTTAGAGCATAAAATGAATTTATAAACATACGTATGCAATATTTATGTGATTATATGCAAACCATTTTTATTTGTTTTTTATATATTTGGAAATATACATTTTTTTCTACGAAATTTTTGCTTAAAAATTATATACATTTTAGTAGGGACCCACTGTACAACCCTATACGTGAAATAATTAAAATCCACGTGTTGTAAATTTTTTTCTCTTTCTTTTATAATAACTACCCCCCACAACGTTGTTTCACCTAACGTCGTGTTTTCTTGGAACCAATTAACGACGTTAATAGGGGTATGCCGTACATGGAATTGTGCAGTCAGAAATTAACTGGAATTGCAGAGAAATTACACGTAGTAGAAAACTTCAATATTAATGTTTGTTAACTAATTAACAATTACAATCTCTAAATTTGATTATTGTTAGTGAGCTACATACCTTTTTTAATGCGTGGAATCAATCCTTGTTGAATATGATCGTCAGCACAATCACTACATCAACTGAGTTCTCATCAGAATGCATATCGTTTCCATAGGAGAGAGTTATCCAGTGATTTTCCATTAATAATCAAATTAAACGTCTTTAATGAATTCATACACAAAATTAAAGATAAATATGATCCCCTAGAGTCAAGTAGAATTAAGGACAATGGTTGTTCATGTTTCTCTATATATAAATCATGCGGCTAAGAATCAGTTTCTTTATTCCATTAAAGATATTGTGAAGAATCTTGCGGTAGGGTAGCAACTAAGATAAATAGAAGATCACAATTTACTAAATCCAATCTTCACAACTTTACTTAATTCTACCCCAGTTAACTTAGCACAATCCACATACAAGCAAATATTCAAATAATAATATCAGATGCGCTAATTCATTGGAAATGAGCTCTGTTAAATAAAATACCGAATGGTATTTTTCCTAGGTTCATAAATATCATTTTACCATGGAGTTTTAACACAGTCAGTATTACGTTTTTCTAATATTTACTTTATTGCATGTATAGCGGTTTCTCCCTCTCTTTGGAATGCTGCCACGGACTACTGTAGTAACAAAGTATTACGAGAAGTTGTAACCATAAAGTTCCTGATTATTTCCATTCCATAAGTCTCATATGAATTTTGGTAGATTCGTTCTCCAAAAGTACCGTGTAAATCGAAACCGTGTAAATTGAATTCATGTTTTATATTAAAAAAGTACATGTGTGTACATATATGTAATATTGTTATACTTTACATGCATTTAAAGTAAAACAATATTATATATTTCTTTTTCATTATATTAATAAAAATAGAGATTACTCTTTAAGCTTTTTACCGGGACAAACTTATATTTGTTCAAGAAGGAAGTTTTTTGGATTCTTCGGTATATAGCAAAACCATTTTCTTTTTTTTTTTTATCACACAACCCATTTTATTTTTGGTGAGAAGTAAGTCTTGATTTTGACTCATCAATATTAAAGGTATTAAGTTTTTCATAAATTCAGGCGAGCATACATATTATTGCCGTCGCAACTGAATTAATTCAATAAAGTTAGAGGTTGTCCACTATATTGAAAAACAATCTACGCTGGCTCTTTTTATCGATGTAGAAGGTGCCTTTAACAATGCCCTTCTACATAAGTTCACTAAAATGCTAACAAAATAAGCAATGAACCGGTCCATAAAACACTCACTCAGATGGGGTACAAAGCAGTATGTTACGACAACAATATGGTGATCTTGGTCACCACGCGATCCGGACGGACTGGGTTACGGATTTCCGACTGTGCATTAATCCTTTGAAATCAGATTTATGCCTCTTTACCAAAAAAAGGAACACTCCCAGATTGAATCTGTCCTCTATCGGCTTCACGCGTTTGGAACTAAAGGACAGGATAAAATATTTACGTATCATATTAGATCAAAAAATTATGCTGGATATCACACCTTGAGGACAGAGCGAATAAAGCTCTTCGAGGCCTCCCGCTGTGCCGCAGATCTGTAGGTAGGGAAAAAGTAGCGACTTAAACCACGGATGATCCTTTGGATCTACACTAGCGTCATCCAACCCATGCTAACCTACGGCTCTGTGGTGGAGTGGAAGGTAATGGAGCTCGCCAGTTATCATAAAATATTGGAGAAGGTTCAGAGATTGTGTCTCCTTAGTGTAAGTGGTACTCTCAAGTCATCCAGCTTGAGGGCTCTTGAGGTCATCCTCAACATACACCCCGCGTATTTACACTTCAAGACTGGGACGGCAATCGCTGTGCTGAGGCTGCATATCAATTTGAGCTGGATTAACACTAGTACAAAAATTCCACATGAATCCATCTTTGAGTTCATGTAGTCCATCGTACCTGTCATAGACAGAGACAGCGATCACCTCCTCGAGACTATGCTGAAGAACAACTTTAAATCGAAATTTCCAGATAGGGCAGAATGGAAATCACATTCCGTGTTTTAAACATTGGCCTTACGATATATACAGACTGCTCCAAATCGGAAGAGAATACTGGAGCAGGTGTTTTGAGCCTCACATGCAAATTGCCATACACCCTGAAAACCATGTAACGGTGTTCCAGGCGGAAGTTAAGGCCTTCCTTTAAGCTGGAAGGTACCTCCTGCTGAACTCAGATACTAAGGACAAGGAGATTGCAATCTACTTGGACAACAAGGCAGTTGTCAAGACCTTGTTAAAATCGTTTTACAACCTCCCCTAAACTTGCATTGGAATGTAAAACCAGCCTGAATTCAATTTCTTAGAACGACGGGGTAGCAGTGCTTCGGGTCACAGCGGTATTAGCGGGAATGAAAAGGCGGACAAACTTGCTCGTCTTGATGCAACCTCGGAGGAAATCTCCTCCACAATTGAGATCGCATCAAAACACCTTTGCCTCTACTATCTCGGCTTCGGCCGACTGCCTACGCAGGAACCTTTAGTTGGATGACTCTTCAAATGACCACAAAGGATCTGTGGGGAGCTGTGGGGCTTATCCAACACAAATGAAACGAAAGAGCTACTGATTCCTTTGAATTTTGTTAGAGCATGGTTGGAATTTATGAGCAATTGCTCATAAGTCTGGAGGGTGAACAATGGACCTTGTTGTGACCTATGTTCCAGGGACCCTTTTCGGATCCCAGCATCATTTTAATCCAATCCCAATCCATCCCTAGGTAATATACTAATACACGTTCCATAAAGCGGTCCTGGAGAAGATCGTTCTTATTCCTGCAAGTCTGTGTTCTGCCGTCGCAACTGTGTTTAGGCCTTAATTCTTATCCTATTTCTTGCTTCATTCTGTTCTGTTGAATTGTGGGCCTTTTTCTCCTCTTTTGAGAACTCAGAGCTCAAGCATAAATATTTTCAAGCTCATTCAAATGAAAGCATGAACGCACACGCAACCCCATAATCTTTTATGATGACGCATGCTATTCGAACTGATCAGGCGATATAAATGTGTACTACATACATAGTAGTTTTTTAGTTTTTTGAATTCTGAATTTACGTGGTCATTTAAACTTTTTTTTTCGAAATTTTTGTGACCGTGTTAAACTGAAAATTAGTATAATATAAATGCAAGTTTTCTTCATTTTTTCAGTCGTGTTAAACTAAAACCGTGCAAATCGAGTACCGTGCAAATCGAGTACCGTGCAAATCGAGGGTTAGGTGTAGGTACCCAATAAATTGTCCATTTTATGGAAATCTATCGTTTCTTAACAGAAAGTTCCCAAATCTGCTAAAAGACCCGCCTGTTTGTTACTACATATTTTCGAAGGTCATTTTATTGGGATAATTTTTGTGCCCTCACTTTCCTAGATTTTTCGAAGCCATTTGTTATGTTCAACTATTGGTTCGAATTTGTTTATTAAGCAAGAATCGAATTTTTTATTTATCTACTGAAATTTCAAAAATTATAATAGTTTTCTGTCAGATCGATTTAAAAAGATGTGCATGAGTCATATATCTAGCAATTTACCACCAAGATCTGGTATACCGCAGGGATCCGTACTTTGTCCTTTGCTATTAAATTTTCTTTATGATCTCTGAAATTTTGATTAAAACTGTATAATATTTATATGAAGGTATAGGCTAGACACTGACTGAATTAATGTTTCCGATTGGGCTATTGAGAATTAATTACTGCTTAACCCATAGAAATAATCGCGATTGAATTATTGAATAATTCCGCAGAATTATTCACACGTTCGAGCTCTAACATTTCAATCTAGCACCATTTTACCATTTATTGTTCATAAAAAAGATTTAGGGATCTCTCTCTCGTACATAAAATATAAAAATATAAAATGCGGCAGTTACGTAGTCGATGTGGTAGACAAGATACATACAGGCCGGCATAATCAGTGGCTGTAAAATGAAATAACTGTTATTTCTTTGAACGAAATATCCAATTAAATTTTCAGAACTGACATTTTGGGCGGTTCAGAGATCTTATCTGTAAAGAATCGCTTGTTGCTTGTCAAATCTCTATTCCTACTTTTCCCGCACCTTATTCATAGGTTCCTGCTAGTCCCTTGCAGGATTCAGTTTGTTTTATATCACTTTCAATGACTGCATCAAAAACGGATATGGTCTAACATTATTTGAGCCCATTTCGCTATTTAGAGGACATGCTTGGCTATTCCTTTAGGTCATATTAAATACAAAGAGTTTATTAAATTCACTTCATAAACAAAACAACCATTCTAATCGGCGGCCTTTCAATTTGTTGATACTGAGTTAAGGAAGGAGTTTTCGCCCATTTGTATTTGCTATAATTTTTTGTTTTGTTTTTAAAATTTACTTTTTCTTTTCTTTTACAGGTTATTTGGTGGAGATTTAAGTTAGCAATCGTGATACACCCAAAAATCGACTTACTTTACCTTAAAAATAAAAACTCAATTACAGTAAGATAAAGAGAATTTCAGATAATTTTTTATGTTCGATCAGCGCCATCTTCACCAAAATTCTGAAACATTGTTTGAAAAATTTTGTTCGGAGGATACAATAATGGACGATTTGGTAGGCCAGAAAATGTTCAGTTGCTTGAAAATATTGCTACTGTTTCGGCAGATGTTGCAGAGAGTCTGGAAATATCAATCAGAAAATATTCCGCTCAATTGAGCATAAATCGGTAAATTCTGAAAGCACATTTTCATCATAGTTACAAACAAAATTAATTTGCCTTTCTGCAGAGCAGTAAATCTGAGGGTTGTACATAAAATACAATTGCATCTACAAGAAGTCGTGTTGTATTTCAAGGAAATATCTTTTTTTTTTACAGTAAAAGTAAAACTATTAGTGAGATCACGTAAGGGGTAATTATAAGTGATTTTTACTACCAAAATTGAATTGAATGTAGGGAACCAATACGGTTTCTCCATTTCTACAGGCTCACAATATATCTTTTCATAAAAACTTTCCTGATCACGTAAAAACCTCCATACTTAGATGGTCGGCATGTTTTCTGTAGAATTTTCTACAGGAAAATGTTTACAAAAACAAACCTCCGATACTGTAGTGTCCGCATTAGGATATCGGGAGAAAATTTTAACTTTTATCCTAATAGCTAAGATAATAACCTGATAGTGACCAGAGGCTGGATTCCGCAACTGTGAAGAATTTGCAAGTATACACGATTTGAAAAACTTACGTAAGCGCAAGTGTACACTTTTGAATTTCAACCGATTCCGCAGGTCTGTATACACTGAAGTGCAGAATGAAAATTTTTCTGTGCTGAATGGTGTTTGAGTGAGAAAATAGTCTTTTTGAAGAAGTTAAGTTTCGTTGTAAGAAATGAGTTACATGAATTGACTAGTGTTAAGCAACTACGGCTTAGAGAAAAATAAAGTGAATAACAAAGCAAATAATTTTGAAAATACGGCTTGAAAAAAACCCACAGGTACCTATTCAGAATTCACGACCAAAATGTCCGTGAGAAAATATTAATTAAAGTGTACACAATTTTTGCAGAAAAACTGATTTCCACTTTTGCGAAAACGGAACAAGGTGGTGTACACAAAAATTTTGTGTACACGAGAAAACTCATAGTTGCAGAATCCAGCCCCTGGTCACCTGAAATAAAATATCAAAAATTGTATTTTTTGAAAAAATAAGGCATCACCCACTACTACTAGCTACAAAATATGAATATGTTATATTTTCACCAACAATCTTAGCTAATCTCTGAACCATAGAGTGGTTGTAGCTGCCGTCCTTTTCACACATTAAGGTGAAGAACGCAGATTAAAAATGTTTTGAAATCTATTTATGCGTGCGTATACATTCCAAAAGATAATTGCCTACTTTCTGGCACTTATTAAACTTTTTCAGCCATTTTCGCTGGAGATGCTTAAGAAAAAGTGCAAAAGACGCAGAAAGGGTTACATTTTCGGTACAGAGTGTAATAGGTCATTTTAAAGCTAAGCTTTTGGGCTTTTTAAATTCAATACGAAAAATTGGTATTGATGATGTGTTTTTTGATAAAAATAGTAGTTAAATTAACTTCAAAACGGAAAGGATGAGGGAAAAAAATTTATAGACTATTGGAAAGGTCCAACGATTATCTATCTACCAAAGTTTAAATCATCATCATAGGGTGTAACGTTCAGAAGTTACAGGGTGATCTATAAAAACATACCCAAATACCTTAAAGTATCGTTATCTCGGAAACCGTTACGATTTCCACCCCTCACGCATACACTTTTTTGTTTGTCTAAGCATGACCTATCTGTAGCCGCCTTCGGGTGCCAGAGCATATACGGGACAAGCTCTATATCAGATGAGCTTGTACGCAAGAAAAAATACAGAAATTACACTAAACTCTAATTTTCAGTCAAACCACCTTTGAAAGGGATATGACTTTTCGAAAAGTTTTAAAAATTATGTTTTTTTTTTATGAAAAGAACAAAGATAAGGCTTCAAATGGTCTTCGAATCATAAAAATTCGTTGCTTTATTCTCGAGATATGATTTTTTGAAAATGACGTTTCACCGTAAAATCACGAAATTTCTAACCGTCTAGCGGGGGGGGGGGGTGCAAGAGAAAACAAAAATATACGGGTGAGCTATTTTTGTATTTTATATAAACTATAAAAGTTTCATTCAAATCGGAGATGTTAGGGCTCCACGGGTTTTTGTGGAATGGCTGAAAATAGCCAACCTTCATTTGAGGTTTCATTAAAATCAAAGATGGTCTCTTCAGAACGTTTTTCGATTTCCTGTGAAATGACCCTAACAAATCTCTATCATAAAAATATCAGAGTCGTAGAAAGAAGATATCATCCAGTGAATAAAGCGTATACACAATCGACACACTACACTTTCAATTAGTTCATTAAAGCCATTTTCTTTATGTACCCTATCAAAACATTTTAACCACTTAAGAGGATGCAAAAATTTTCAATTTTTTCTTTAAAATAAAGCAATTAAAGTCATCTTCAGAAAAGAAATGTAACCGTTTTTTGTCACACTCTTTATGCGCCTAGTCATGCTTTCTATGCAACATTTTATGCATTCAGCTATTGTCAGAGAGCCATGCCATACTTCCGTAATATTTTTTATAAGGATCTCTTTAGTTGGGTTCCTGCGTTCATAAACCTCTTTATTTAGGAGGTGCCAAACATTTTCTATGGCATTAAGGTCAAGTGAATTACCAGGCCACAGAAGAACGGGAATCCGGTTGATTTCCAGAGATTTTTTTACCGATTTTGCAGTATGGCATGGAGCTCCATTTTGCAGAAAGGTAAAGTGATGCAGCGGAAGAATCTATCGAGGCGTGATTTAAAGTCAGAAAGAGTCCAGATGTCTTTAAATGCCCTTGTCGGCCTACCTCTAAAGGGCAATAACAATAAGTTGAAACTCTCACACCTCTTACCTATGCAAGAAACACCTTGCGATCACACACACACACACACACATGCATATATGCTATTTAACCTATCACCTCCAATAACAAAATCTGAAATTAAAATTGTGCCCCCATTCATTTTTTACAAATTGCTCCCTCTAATGTTAGATTATTATTTTCCCTTGCTCTGCAACTGCCACTTAATCAAAGCTTCTAAATGCTCTCAGAATGCTAAAAAGGAGCCTCCGAAAATATTCTTGTCTTCGGGCAAATGTTCTGTTCTAACTAAACTCACCACATAGCATAGAATTTGGATGTTTTCTGTGCACCCGAACTGAAAGAACAAAGATAATCACTTTATTAGGCCCAGGAAGTCCCTGGTGGATTCCACATCCGAAAGGCTGAAAAAGAAACAAAACACACCCAACAGGCAGGCGGCAGACCTTCCAGAAGGAAGTGCAAGAGGACTTTAATTTGAGAGCTCCAATTATGTCAATTGTTTCAGATGATTAGGGAAATTTCATTTTCGTTGTTTTCGGGTTCCGTTTTAAGGTAGTGGTTTTCAGAAGATTGTCGTTTTTCAGGTTTAAGATAATTTTGTTTTTCATTCTTTTTGTCTGACTTTATAATTTTCGGGTCGGATGGTATTGCAGACAGTTTTGGCGCCTTTCCAAATTCGTTTATCCCAGATATTTTGTGGTTTAGGAGAAAATTTTCAGAGGGGTGAGAAAATAATTGTCCTTTTAATTGGCAGAGAAATAAATTATTGAGAAAATTAAACAAATAAGGGAAAGCGGTGTGAATATTTCTTGCAGGGAAACATAAAAATTGAAATATTTAAAGATGGGTAAAAGCTAAAAGATAATTCGATATTACTCAGAATCATTTTAATTTCGTCATGCTCCTTTTCTCTCTCTATTCTAATAAAACCCGACCTCATTTTATGTGGTAGAAGTAGTTACTAATTAGATTGTGAATTATAAAAACAAATTTATTTTAAAAATTCAGTTGCACAATGTCGTATACCTCTATAAAATTGAAATATGTTGATAGATGGTTGGTTCTTTCAAAATCCTGGACGGATTACTATCATTTTGGATGCTAAGCTGCTAATCAGGATGTATGCATAACAAGAATGTTATTGAAAATAGTATCCAAAATCAAAGCATGATGGATCTTAAATTTCCATTTGCGTACACTTATTAGCATATTCCGACCCATCTACAAAATTTTTAAATAATGTTCACGAGTTTCTGAACAATCTGCATACATTTAAGTATAGGCAATCTGCGATTAAGTTTATGGTGAGTGTCCTTAATCTCGTTTTTAAGCCGAACAAAGAAGCATTTAGATGGATACTGGAATATGAGGGATCTGAAGGTAATATAATTGCTGACGGACTGTCAAAAACGGCACCAGAACGCAATTTACCGGGACCTAGTTAATCTGCGAACTTACAAAAAGGCACACAACTGAGGCGATTATGACAAAAATAGAAAAATCTTAAAGCTAAACATGAACAGCCTTCACAAGCCATTCAAAAAAATACATCAACTTCACTTATAAAAACTACAAAAATCGTCAATTTTGGTAAACTTCAGCTCATGCCAATCTTCAGTCTAATGTTTGGCCACAATGTGTACACTTTAGTAAATACTTTAACAACAAGGACGATCACAGACGATAACTGCATCCATTTTGGCACGATGAGCTACTGTAAGGATATTGCCTAGTTTTCCTGTGACAAATCGTCCCAATTGCTATGTCCTCAATAAGATCTAGTGTATTCGCTGTTCTTCCTGGGTTGATAACTGTCAACATAGTGATGGAATCTGTGGTATGGACGCACCCTGATTATTTGATGAAGCAAACCGACATCGGAGAGTCAAACGCGGTAACGGATTCACCAACTCGCTTGATCTGGTAACGCTCTTGTCTTTGACTACCTAAAAAGCCTGATTGGAATTGAGCAGCTCCGGGAACTAAAATATTAAGAAACAAGCCAAGTCGTCCTTATGATGGGTTGCCGACAGTAAGCTTGCCCTGTAGCTAGATATACCACGTACGTCCTGAAAGCCAAACCGTCCATATGTCAACTTAACTGTCGCAAAAGGAATCGCATCAAGCTGCTCCGGTGATGCTGTACGCCTCATCAGTCTGCACTGTCCCTATGACAGTCATCTGCACTAGTACTAAGTTGGGAGGAAGGCTGGGTCTTGTTGGTATTAAGCCAACCTTATATCGGCTTGATGTACGCGAGGTTGCAGCCACGTTGATTCGAACTGCTGTTTACAGCTATATCAGCGGGTTTTCGAAACAATCGGTTGTACAGTCTAGAACGAAAGTGTCGCCAAAGTAGAATGTATGAATTATGTTCTCTGCAAATGTTCATTAGTAGCTATCAAAGATATCAATGCCTTGGTGAGTGCTCATGTCCCTAATAAGCAATTTGAAAGGCTTTTTGCCGATCTGGTGTCACATATACCAGCAGACGTTCTACGACAGAATCATGCATCGGGACGGTATAGAGACGTCAGTCAAATTTATCAATTAAAAGGCAACAAAAGATTTCAGGTAATCCAACAACTGAAGTCAAGGAATCTTCGATCTTGAATATCTAAGTCATGTGTTTAGCATCCTGCAAAGATTGGAAGATCGTTAAGATAAAAGCTTATATTCTAGTTAACAAATGAATCACTGGAACCGCAGGGCGAAGTGAATTAAACAATTATTTTTGTATGCGATTGCAGTTAAAGCCTACCGGGGATAGCCCGAAAATATGCAGGATGAATGGAGATGCAAATAAAAATTGTCATTACGAACAGATTGCTGATAATTTTTTCCTCTTCTATAATTTGGAGACTCAGAAAAAAATGATAATATGCATACTTATGCCCCATATCCCCATGATTAAGGTAACTCATCTTTAAGACAATGGCCAATAGCCATAAATCCTAACCTATACATAAAACTGAAAATGCATGTTTCATCTAAAACATTTGTGATCCATTCCAATCATCTCAAGAGCGATACTAACTAATTACCTGCTATTTAGTTATCCTCGTTTCGACTCAAATTAATTACATTTACACCAGTTTTAATTATCTTTCCGGTCCAAGTTATATTTTACTTACTTAAAGGTCATTCTAAATTAAAAATTACGCCAGTCTCTTGTGCAAATAACTTTTTCTTATTCATTGGAAACTTCACTATACAACGACGGAAAAACCATCATCTGAGTTTGCATCTAAAAGGTTGCAAATTTCAAATTAATTAATCCCTCTGAAAAGAAACTTTTTTGTTTCTGATCTTTGATATTTATTCTCTGATTTTGTGATAAAATGTTTCCAAGACAAAGACCAACACAGACAACAGAACATTATAAGATAAGAGCCACGAAAGGGTTTTTGTTTCATTAAACTTTTCTTCTTAGTCCTCTTGCATTAAGGTGCGCCCACATGATATTGAGAATAAATTAACTAGGATGTTGCATAGGTCAATAACTTTTTGGTATACAATTATAGAAGTCGCAGAGACTTTGAACTCATGACATGCCGTGAAGTTATATTGTGCTATTTAAAGCGCACATAACCCAAACAACTTTGTTCGCACTTAACCAATTCAGGATGGCATTATCAACATGTATAAATAAGTAAAGCCAGAAATAATCAAATCTGGAAAATTTCTATTTCTCTGGATCTGATGCCGCCGCCCCCCTTTCAACAAATTAAGAAAAATTGTTTACATTCAGGGGCTTACGTTTAACCTCAACAGAGATTACGGAATACACACAAGTTATCTGGTGTAAACTGAAGGAAAATCTCCAACTGTGCTTTCAACAGACACAAGATTTCATTTTTGACAGCTTAAAAACAAACACACCACGAGGGTAGATGTCAGATATAAAATGTTACAAATTGTCCAATGACTGAATACTGTAAAACATATGCAAGAAAAAGTATAAGACTTTTGGGGCACATCACTTTCGTTGGTTTCGAATCCATACGGGTAGCGTGCAAAGATGTAATTTTTCAAAAGTTTTTCAAGTTAAAACTGACAATCTTTCAGCGGGGGTGTCTTTAAGTAAACGACCCCTAGAAAATTTGTTGCTTTCATAGCAAGTAATTGACAAGAAATGAGCTATGAGAAAAGTTCGAGGTATCAGTTGAAAATGACGACTTTAGAAAAGTTTGTGTTTTTGATGATTTTTTATAGTTAGATTTTTGCAGAGAAATTGCGTTTTCTTATGATTTATATTTTTTTAACACTTCCACCTCTCGCAAATTTTAAATTTTATATTATTGTTGGCGTGTTGCACTAATCTAAGTACTTAGTTTGGTAGTTTGGCTACGAGTCTCTATAGGGGTAGGGATTATGCACATTTTGAGGGGCAAGACAATAGATTGAGATATTTTACTTGTTTCCACTTTACAAGGTTTTCATTATTTTATTTCTAGTATTATTTCAAAAAATTGTGTACATGATTTGAAAAATGCCTAATGTTCTACGATGCTCCCATACAGAGTTACCCGTGCTTCAGTATTTCGACACTTCTCACGTTTTCCCTAACTTCCCCATGAATTAGTTGTTTTTGTAGTGCTTGTATTTGTTAGTGTTGTTTTAGTTGTTGTTATTTGTTGCATTTTTTTACGTTTCTACAGTTTTCGCGGTTAAACCCCAGTGCTTCTGCAACTTTCTCTGTAGTTCAATGTTATACGGAAGTATAGCTGCTTAATGAACAAAAATTAGATAACTCAGTCAAATTTCAACCGATTTTAGTTAACAAGTGCTCATTAGACGCGGAATCGAATTCGCTATTAGTGATATCAACAGAAAAAAAATATTGTAGAGTAAAATCAGCCATCAAATTTTTGTCAAAGCTGAACATATGTGTCAAAACTGGTAAATTTCGAAATGCTTTCGACTGTAACTTCGAGACTTTTCAACGCAACGAAATAAAGAACATATGGTTAGAAAGGCCTATCTTTCTTCTTTCAAATGCCATAAAAAAAATTCGACATCAAATAAAAAATGGCAAAGTTATAAATTATTATATACATGGAGCTACCGAATAACGGTTTTTTTGGTCTAAAATTAGATTTTGAGGGTGTATGAGAAACTTCTAGTATGCCACTACTTTTAGTTTCAATAGACCTACAACCTAAACTATGTCTCGTCAAAAGTATATCGAGTTAATCTTTTTTTGTAACACAGTGTTTTTTATAATACTATTTCGTTTCTGGCGTGTAACTTGAATGCTACGGAATTTGTCATCATTTTGACTATACTTAAAATAAACGTGTTGTTGTGAGTCTCCTTTTATAAACTGAAGCCATTTTATTTTAAGCCAGTTTACTTTATCACCATCAGTATTCTTTGTCCGATTTTTGAGGAAAGTCTTCTGCATATTGCTAAAATCTAAGAAGTCTGCTACGTCATTTCAATAACTTCATGTACAGTTTTATTTGTTGAGCTGCCAGCCATTCGAACTGCAGTGTATCATGCTGTTAGGTCGAATATTTCTACATTTTTGGTTGTCTTATCAATGTTAGCATGAACGCTATCGCATTCCATCTAGGAATGTCCACTTTCAAAAAACAAATAATTAATTTCAAGGATATTCAGTTTGCCGTGTTAACGTTCCGAATTTGTCCACTACATGTGTCTGAAAATAAATAGACAGGATTATAGTTTGCAGATTTAGATAGAAAGTTTAACAGAAAGGAAGCAACTTCTATAGAGCCTTTTTTGGCAAAACCTTCGTGCCACATGTAGCAATATGCTATCTTTGCTTCTACATGGAGTGCAGTTAAATTGTAAATGGATAGCTAATTAACTAGTAGAAGAGAGCTTTCGCATAGCACTTTGGAGTGTATATAACTGCTTGCAAATCAAATTCTACCAAGCGACAATTTCCGTTATCAACTCCTTCTTTCAAAGTGTTTTTTAGCAGCCGCGCAGTATTTTTTTCGTTCAATATGAGCATTAAACTCAACCCTTTTTTTTCGTTTTCCTCTTCACCTAACCGTTCAAACAGAAATCAAGTATCGGATAAGTCATTTTTAGGAACATGCACGGAAAAAAGAGAATTGTAAACGTATACACCGACGACGGTTATCCTAACACTTCTCTGGTTAAATATCAACTAACCATGGTTTGATGTGTTATCTACATATTTCCTGGTTTTTTCTAAAATGTTTTATTTGCGCCTGAATTATTACAAAAACGTATTTGTTGTTTAAGTAACATTTCAGTTAAATGCTTTTTATACCAATGTTGTGTTAATAGTACATCCATATTGTCAATCGAACACGGATATGTTAAATAAACATATCTCTTGTTAATGACACAACTCACGAGCAATAAAAATTTGTATAAGATACAATTTCATTGTCATAATTACATAAGTGATGTGTATATAACATTTTCTATATAAATGATACAATAAACTAGAAATATAAATGTGTATGAAAAACACTTAAATTGTCATACTAAAGTAATTTATAATTAATTTGTTAATATAACATTTTCTAAGTAAGTGAAACAATGACGTCGAAATAAAAATTTGTATATGATACACCTTCATTGTCACATTTAGGAAAGTGACGTATATTAAATTATTTATTTTATAACATTCAACGCCAAATATTTTCCTTTAATCATTTTCTTTGCTTTTTTCGGGTCTTACGAGCTTCGACGTGAATAGAATTTTACACTCAGTACCATTACTCAATTCAGTTGCAAGGAATGCTGAAAAAAAACTTACTAAAATGCTACAGTACAATGGACAACACATATTTTCATATTTTATTCTTTATTTGAACAATTGTATAATAAAACATTAATATTAATTTTGTTTATGTAATATGGGACATGCGTTTCATAGAAAGATTTATTAAAATTAAGTTGCATATATATATTTTTTAATCATAAATTCATAATCCTTCTATCTAAATTATGCACAGCTTTAAATTTAATGAGTTAATTCTTCCAGTTCCTACATTTTAAGAAGATCATTAGTGAAATTTTCTCCTATAATTGTTTCCATTTTGGTACCACTTATTTTTGCACGGCAATTACTTTTATTTTATATCTTTTATTGTGTACGGCTTATTATATATTATAGAATTTTTTTATATTTATTATATTTTTGTTATCAAACATTGTTGTTATTGCACGACAAAATTACTTTAAATGATGACGACGATTTATTTCACGACTACACTTCTAATTCTCTGATACTAAACTGATGCCTGCAACTACAGAATCATTTAACCAAATAAGCAAAATAACAACAACAAACGATGTTAACATATAAAAACCCTTTCGTCACTACTACTGTTCAATTAATCGAAGTATAATCATTGTAGATACTACAACTAGTTAGCATTTTCAACAAATGTTCACATATATCCAGAACACACACAAGGAACTATAGTAAAAATGAAACAATTTGGAAGTTGCATTTACAACACGTTTTAAACTGAACATTTTCGATGTTTTTACGTTCAATTATATTTCCTGTAATATTCTAAAAAAAAGTTGAGGGTTTCCTTACATCAGGTAGAGGCCCGGTATAGAGAATACATGGTATTCTCATTAAATGTGCTGTGACGTAGTTTCGTCCAGAGACTATCTTGTATTCTCGAGGCATCGTTGATTTTATATTGGAGCGAGGTATTGCTAGCTAGGTTACGTCATCAAGTCGAGGAATCATCGATTTTATTATTCTAGCGGGACATTGCTGGCTTACATGACTAGCTAATTTATTCAAATAGACAACATTGTGAGGTTATGTTTGTTGCTGGTGCGAAATTAAGATAAGAAAACGAATTCTGACAGGTTATCTTCGTCTTCGTCTCATTCTTATAATAAGTGAACTTGTTGTGTAACGTCTCTGGTTGTCGAAATCGAAGACGAAAACTTAGATTCCGATAGGGCCCATAGCGTGCTTTAATATTTAAATGATTTTTATTTATCAATAAAATATTACATTCTAATATGAATTCAGTTGTATGTATATATTTTTCTGTATAAAAATTAATCTCTTTAGCAAAATACCTTTGAGTGGACTTTTTTATTGCTAATTTGCCGATAAAAAGTGATATATAGTATTTCATTTTTAAAATAATCTCTACTGGAATCTTTATTATTATTCTATTAAATGAGACGATGACGTAATATTGTTTAGGTAGTAATAAAATAAAATTTGCAAATTCAAGTTAAATGATTTTGTTATTTCTGTCATATTCGGTACAATTTACCAAAACTGTGTACATGTACAAATTTGTAGTAAAATAAGATTTAAAAGAAATGTGTTATAACAAATAATTTAGTATTGTGATAACATTTTCATTATTTTTGATACGTTTGTTATATATATTTAAAATATATTGCCAAAACATTGAATATGTGAGCAGCAATGTTGGAGCTACTATTTCGGTTATTTTGAATACACCTATTATATTTATCTAACACATATCCAGAAACATTTGCAAATTGTACTATTCACAATTCCCTTTTTTCCGGGTGAAAACCAAGGTTGAATTCCGTGATAAATATCTGACGATATAGCTACCGTTTTTTATACACTTTCCCAAATATAATTCATACATTTTACTTACGATTTAATTACTTTCCAGATACTCTTTTTGTATGTCTTTTCTTGAAAAGTGTGACGGAACTTTTCGGAAGGACTCAATATGGCTTTTTATGTACTCCTTGTCCCTGCTGGGCGCTTATTGCCAGGGGAATATCGACCCCTTTGATCAATCTTGGCGATGTTATGCGAGTCACGATAATTATCACTGATAATTTGTTTTTTTTCTATAACAAGGGAACTTACGTAGCTTCTCTGCATTTCAGGACTCACCAGTGTCCATAACTTCAAATTAATATCTTTCAGCACATCGATATTAAATTTATCGGAACATTGTTTTGGACAGTTGGAACAGCTATTCATTTTGACTTCACGTTTACTGTTAACTTCTTTATTCGAAGTATTAATGTGAGCCTGACCACAAAGCTTCAATTTCTTCTGTTTATTTCGCTTCTAATCTTTTTCATCTCCATATTTTCTTCGTTTTCCGTTGATTTGCATTGATTCTGTTCTGATTCACATCAATACTGTTAGGCCCATTTTGTTGTTCAATATTTACTGTACCTAAGCAGATATAAGTAAAAAGCTTATCTTTACTGTATTTATATAAGCTAAATCAACTACTTTCGTCAGTAGTCTAGTCTGTTCAGCTTATTCATCTGTATCTTCTAATTAGCTTTCAGGACGAAATATCGGTTCCTTTTCATAATCGTCGTCAACGCTTTTAAATCTCGGCAGTCATTAATTTATGTGACAGAAATTTGCACATTATCGCGATTAATGATCCTTATAGAACTGGACGCTTCATGAAAAGTTGAGCAGTTTTTATCACAACTGTCGGAAAGGCTCCTGTTTCCTTCTGATATTTCATTTCCCTAAATGCAACTTAATGCGTTCGGTATAAGAATTGTAATGACTTTACGAACATTATAAAGCTTAAAATAAAAGTTAGTTCGCAGTGTGTTAGTGGAAGAACGTAATAAACAATTTAAACCACAATGTAACTGGTTTTACTAATTTTCGACATATTTAGACAATATGACGCTCTTTCCACTATACAGGGTGTTCGTTCGGAAATACGCTCATACTATTTGAGGATTCGATATGTCGAGATATGAAAAATGTTCTACTAATCACTACTGCCCAATTGAAACAGTTGAGATACCAAATTTTTTATTTTAAAATTTTTCCCGCCAAAACGCTGTAAAATAGGCTTGTAAATTCAGGTACTGATTAGCAGAAAAGAGATGTACCTTTAAAATGATTGCACCTCGATAGGTATATGTGTCAGGTAAAATAAAAAGATATTCCCTGGCGATTCAAAATTAATAATGAAAAATATCAATTAATAATGCATTTTGGCGGGAAAATTGTTAAAATAAAAAAAAAAAGTTTTCCAACTTGTTCGCTTGACTGTTTGGAATCCTAAAATATTAGGCACGAATTTTCGAACACCCAGTATATTCAAACTAATCGCTATAAACAATGTAACAGGTATTCACATTTGTGTCTGCATTATTCTGTAGTTTCTTCCTTGCTAATTCCACTAGCAAATGTGTTCGCAGTAAATGCGACGTGGTTAATTTTATATCAAATTCACCAGAATTAAACAACTTTACACAAGTCTTGTTTGCGCAGAAAAATGCAATGATCAGACAATGGCATTCATCACAAGAGGAAAAATATTAAATATTAAAACACAGGTAGCGCAAATACCGTTATCATATAAATTGACCTGAGATAAGTTACCACCACCGCATTGTCCGGAGATTTACTTAGAAACAGAAGGTCGTATTAGCTCATACATCCTTATGACATTAACAAAACAGGTATCAGAAGGATGTTTCAGCTCTTACCTCCTTATTATGTCTACAACACAGGCTCTTCATGTAGTTACACAAGGTAGTATTTTTTATCTATTTTGTTTATAGATACCTCGATCAGATACAAGCAAAGAGAACCTCAAAGCTAAGTCAATTCCACTCTTAACTCAAAATTGGCAAAATTGTAGTTACACCCTTCTGACATTAAGCCACCGAATGTAGTCCTTAGAACTCATTAAGCAAGTAAAATGGCTCAAGGTTCGTATATGGATAGGTAGATAGGCTCGCACATAGCTGTTACAACCTCAAAACTGATAATTCCTAACAAGTTGCAAAAATAGGTTTGCTTATAGATCTTAGAATTCTTTACGTGAACTAGATGGTTGTCACAACTAAATAGTTGGGAAAAACGGTTCGCACAAATTTCTAAAAAACTTAAATTGGTTTTGAAACACAACTAAGAAATTGCCAACTATTCACAACCAAATTTGTTATTGTGAGAAGGTTCTTACAACCAGTGCCGGATCTAGGAAAGTTTTGAAGGGGGGCAAAGACGTTATTTACCGCTCCCTCTAAAAATGATCTGTATTTGGGGCAAATTTTATTACAGTTCCAGGGTATACTAGGCATCATATTATATATATGACTTATTTATACTGCATACCTTGGAACTAGAACCAGAATTGTTAAAAACAATTCGTATTTGAAACAAATGATTGTTATATAAAAAGAATTTGAAATTCAAACAAAAATTAAGATCGATCGTTTGAATCTCAAACTGTTTTAAAATAAAAGGAAAGTAAAAAATCGTATCATTACAAATACAGTTTATTTTATACCAGAGACAGACTTGCAATTTTAGTATTGATATATTGATAATGCAATTATGGCAATTGCAATATAAAATTTCAGAGACACAATTTAATTAGAGAATTTACATTTGATTTATCACTTGATTTGTTATTTGACTTAAGAAAGTTCCGCGCAAAGTACAAAACGCGAGCAGATACTCTGAAATTACTAAGTATATGAAAAACAAAAACGAAATAGACACTTCAATTTGACAAGTGTCAAATATTAAATGTCAGAAAAAGTTGTAGCCAACATTGGAGTACTAAATTCGGTTTGTGTATTAAATGATTATGGTTCATAACTAGGGTCATATTGCAATAAACTCGTATACTGCGTACGTTTTTCGCAATTTCAATAATGAGTTCCAAAGTACTACATACTGAGTGTACACCGACCGTATACCGAGCTCTTTTTCAGTATATAGAGACAGACTTTCGGTTGAGCGCAAAACGCAATATTGAACTTGCTAGCCTGTCTCCGGTATTATTAACACAAGGATAACAAACTAAAAACTTAAATTATGTTCGAGATCAGTTTTTATTCTTGCCGCTTTTCAATATGTATCTTCTCGTCTAAAACTACTAAAATTTGAGATGGTTTCAAAAAAACTCTGGGTATGAATTCTGGCAAACTGTCGTTCAGGTTGAAGGAGATTATCCAATATTTTACTCAGATTCAAGGGCCTTAACTCCGGCTAAAATGCCTAAATTTAGTTGGCATAAAAATATTTTCTGGAAACTCTGTGCTTGTGCCTACTGTCTTATATTCTGTCTACATTCGAGGTTGGATTAATGGATGATGTGCAACATAGGGTTGCCAGCCACTTTTGTACAATTTTTGAATTCATTTCATATGATACAAAGGTAAAATTTGAGAATTTAGCGGAATTTTTAGTTTAATTAGCTTACAGAGGCTTACACACTTACACTTAATAGACAGTAAACTGCTTGACTGTATAAGTATAAGCACAATTAAAAGTATGATAGCATGGGAGCTTTTAGATTCCGGAAAGAAGACTGAAGTGTTAAGTATGGTCTGAAAAAATTTTCCAATACTTGTAATTAGATTTTTTCTTGTTTAGTTACGGGTTCAGAAGTCTGTCGAATTGCCGCCCCCTTAAAACTAGCGCCCGGGGCAAGTGCTCCCGAGTTCCCGCCATAGATCCGGCCCTGCTTACAGCAGTGGTATAGTTCACCACAACTGAATAGTTCCCGAATTGTTACTTGGGAGATGTGTATAATCGGACAACTCTTTCGTAGTGTTGTCATACAAAAGTTTTTTTTATTTTTTTTTATACATAATAAATATTTGAATACTGCGACAGCTTTTAGCTTCAGAGAACTGGTAATTTTTTATTTGGTGTTTTTTGTAATAATTACAGATCTAAATTTGAAAAAGAGCGAGATTGGATAGATTTGCAGATATCACGTATACTAGGAAAATGGTCAGTCCGAACCATTTTTGATATACTGAAGAAAGTTTATCGGAATGTAAAAACCTATGAAATTTTTTCTGTCCAACGAGTTATTATAGGAAAAAGAGCGAAAAACCATTTTAATTTGCATACTATTAGAGCATCATCATACTTTCCTAGCTTTATTTTGTAACTCTCATGCACTAAACCTCCCAGCATTCATCACAAGCCATATTTAATATATTTAGTAGCAAAGCTCTCATCGTTCTGATTTATCGGACCACAGGAGAATTCTTTTTGAGGTTTTCAAAAATCAAAACCAAGCGACTGTCATAATCTTCGGACATATTTCTTATAATTTAGCCACCTTAAATCAGACACAATTCACTGTCATCATTTTCCCTTAAGTAATTCACAAGATTTACTATCTCCTGAGTACTGTGAAATGCAAAAAAAAAAGAATGTATAAAACAATCTTTATTGTTGCACTTGCCGCTCACTTATTATCTGTCAGGATGTCATGTTTAGCTGTGAATGCTATTTGCTAGGCTGGCTGTCATACGCTATACATTCATTATAATGCCATCGTCCACATCCCTCGGATCAACCGCAAGAACCAAAGTACACCTAAGGGTAACTTATATTATACACAGTCCGCGAGTGAATGACGGCGTCCTTAATTACAACCGATCTTAATTTATGCTCTAATTGTTGTACTCCGAGGTCTAGCCTGAGACGAAAGAATTCCTCTGAAGTTGGCTGTACGATGGTGATGCACGGTGGTGCATCTTTGCAGCTCATCTTCGTTTAATTAGAATATTTACGAGCATTGTTTGATATGTTGCAGTATAGGTCTAGCATGCTGGAAACCATTTCTATCGTTACCGCATAGGATGTCTTCCAGATCATAGGGGTCTCTTTTCAGCTGTGATAAATTCAGTTTGGATGGTGATCGTTAAAGATGTTTCCTCCTAAATGAATCACTTATTTAGCTGTTGCGGCAGAACGAATAGTGCTCTGGCAAAATGCAGGAGGGGAATTGAAATCGTCGTTGTTGTTGTTGTTGTCGTTTATTTGTAAAACAACGCATTTACGGTTCAAAGAGTGAATTGGGAATTTAATTTATTTGAGATCTGTCGAGAGTTAAGTTGATTATGGTATAAATTGAGCAGCGCGGTACTACATAAAATGAATCAACGCACATAAATCGTATTTTTCAATTGGATTTTAATTTTTTTGTTTTTTATTTCAAGAAGCATTTAAAAGTTTTTTGTAATTATATGGCGTAGGTATAGGAAAAATAAGCCAACAGACAGAATACAGGACATGTAAGGGTTTGGAGTAATTTAATGGAACAGTTTTTTTTTTTCAAAATTCACCCTATCCTAAACACACATACATACATACGTGGATATGGAAGAATGGTTGAATTTGTAGAGTTATCCATTTATTTATAGACAATTTCGTCATGTATTACAAGTTAGAATTAAATTTACTGATCACTATTTACAAAATATATGGCTTGCAAATTTTCTATACCTAATCTATGCTTATTAGTTTTGTTAACTTGCGATTTCTGACATCAAGCAGATAATTATGTGAAAATCAAATAATTTTTATTTATTTATTTTGTTATTCAAGGAGGTTCGACGTCACAGTGAACACTGTAGTTTTGCTATGCCATGCCTTTCTAGCTAATTACTGAATGAAAAGCAACATCTTTCAATAAGTTCACCAGATTATACCAATACCAAAAAAGAAATCGCCAGATTCTCCGGCAGATTTTCGTCCAATCAGTATACTTTGTTTTTTATCTAAAGTGCTAGCAAAATTAATTTACCTGCAAATAAAGGGTTTTCCAATAAGAGGTGTTATTTTCATTAGCCCGCTATTTCGGTAGATGTCTATTTTGGAGCTGTCATTTTTTGACATTTGACAAGTAGAAACTACGCCATTAATAAGAATGGAACGACAGACGATTCAACAACGCATTGAAATTATAAAAATTCACTATAAAAATGGTGAAAATGTGGCAGAGACGGTTCGTAAAACACGAACATTTTTGGGTCGTCGTGAAGCACCTTGTCGGACCGCAATACAGAAATTGGTAGAAAAATTCGAGCTGTCGGGACAAGTTAGTGATGTGAAGAATAAAACCCGTGCACGTCGCTCAAGAACAGCCGAGAATATTGTTGCTGTAGCCGAAAGTGTTGAAGAAAACCCAGGTTTGTCCATTCCTCGTCGTTCTTTGGAATTAGGCATTCCACAAACGTCATTACACCGTATTTTGCATAACGATTTGGGTCTTAAGGCTTATAAAGCTCAGTTAACACAAGAACTCAAGCCGGCCGATCATCAACAACGTCGAGTCTTTGCTGATTGGGTCCTTGAAATGCATGAAAATGATCCGGAATTAAATCGAAAACTCATCTTGAGTGATGAGGCCCATTTCCACCTCGATGGCTTCGTCAACAAGCAAAATTGTCGCATCTGGGGCTCGGAAAACCCAAGAGTTATTGTTGAAAAGCCTCTCTATCCTCAACGTGTGACTGTTTGGTGCGGTTTATGGTCCCGCGGGGTCATTGGACCTTACTTTTTCGAAAATGAGGCTGGAGCAACAGTTACGGTGAATGGATTGCGCTATCGACAGATGATTAATGATTTTTTATGGCTGGAATTGGATGGTATTGATCTGGACAACGTTTACTTTCAACAAGACGGCGCTACGTGCCATACAAGCAACGAAACCATTGATCTTTTACGGGAAAAGTTTCCGGACCGTGTTATCTCTCGAAGAGGTGATCACAATTGGCCACCGAGATCTTGTGACTTAACACCTTGCGACTTCTTCCTTTGGGGCCACGTGAAAGAGAAGGTCTACGCCAACAGCCCAGCGTCGATTCAAGACCTCATAGATGGAATTCGTGATTCTATCGAGGACATAGAGCAGCCACTTTACGATTTGGTTATGGAAAATTTCATGAAAAGGATATGGTCCTGTAGGCGTGGTCGTGGTGGTCATTTGGCTGATGTTATTTTTCATTATTAACAGCATACCTTCCTCTTTATAATGAAATAAAGATCCGATCATTTATCTCAAAAACTGGCATTTTGCTTTGAATATCAATATAACACCTCTTATTGGAAAACCCTGTAGTATACTCTCAGAATATCTTCATGATATTTTGATTTGCGGCTTTAAGCCAACAAACTGACAGTACCTCGGTGATTGTCTTTTAATTCTCTGCTGAATACAGTAGGTTGGGTCTATAAAGAGAAAAACTCAATCTCCCTTTCTATGCAAAAAAATTTCGTCTAGTTTCAATATGACCGGAATAGATTAAGAGCAAATAAGTGTTTAACCACTACAATTTAGACATACTTAGATGTAATAGGACAAATTAAAGAAGAGAGTCCATACTTTTCAATTCTTATAAAAAAAAAAGTTAAGTTAACCACTGTTCTGCAAAAAAACAAAGAGGTCAAATTAACGAAAAGTAATAAAAAAGAAATCTACAAAGACACCTAGAAAATCAAGGGGGAGGGGGTGATATTTTTTCGCACATCTTCAACTATATCGTTATAATCAATTCACCAACAATTTTGATCTTTTCCTGGAATCCTTGAAAGTATCCCTTTTAAACGATACCCCACAAGATACAAATAACTTTTTTTATACCCTAGATGAAATCTAAAGGGGTATACTAAGTTTGTCATTCCGTTTGTAACACCTCGAAATAATGATGGTAGAGCAAAATGGATTGGACACCCACGCATAATATTAAAAGTCATTTTGATTTTTGCATGTCCGTCCGTCCGTCCGTCTGTCCGTCCGTCCGTCCGTCTGTCCGTCCGTCCGTCCGTCCGTCCGTCCGTCTGTCCGTCCGTCTGTCCGTCCGTCCGTCCGTGCGCACGATACCTCGAGAACGCGTTCACTTAGAAAGCTGAAATTTTGTACACGGACATTAAAAAAAATAGTAAAATCAACTTCGAAAATGAGACAAATCGGGCAACTCCCTCGAGGGGCTGCCATACAAAAATTTCGTTTTACACTATATATTTGGACAGTACCAGAGAACACGTAGACGTAGAAAGCTGATATTTGGAACATTGTGTTTTGATAGTAATAGCAAATTTCAAAAATGAACTAAATCGGGCAACCCCTTCTTGGCGTTGCCATATAAAAATTTTGGTTTTTTACATATACTTTGAAAACGATCCTAGACATTTTTACTGTACCTACTAAAAGCTTCTTTAGAATAGGAAATTCTATATAATTGCTTTTTATAATTTTTTCTGTCCGACGAGCCGTTCTAGAAATATATAGAAACCAATGCAAAAAATCAAAATTGCTCAAATGGGTGACCATACGAAATTTCATACGGGCATTCATCTAGAGGGTATCATAAGAATTGGTCTTAGACCAATTCTAGCTTTTTTACTTGTTTTTATCTTAAGTGCCAGAAAAATTAATTTACCAGCAAATACTTGAATATGTGGACAAAATAATCTTTTAATTCGATGGCAATCAGGCTTTCGAGCATTTCACAGTTATGAAGCGGCCCTATTAAAGATAACGTCCGATATTAGAAGCGCGATGGATAGTGAAAAATTCACTAGACTAGTCCTTTTAGAATTCTCAAAGGCTTTTGATAGTGTAGATCATGGAAATCTTATACAGAAGCTCTGTCCGTCTTTTAAATTTGGTAGTTCAGCAGTTCACATGCTGGATAGCTTTTTGAGTGAGCGTGGCCAGCAGATTAGGGTCGACAATGTTTATTCTGCAATTTTTCCTCTACAGTATGGAGTTCCGCAAGGATCAATATTGAGTCCGCTGTTATTCAGCTTATTCATTAATGACTTTCCCAAAGCAGTTCGTGATGTAGAATTACACCTCTATGCGGATGATGTTCAGGTTTATCTAAGTCGGCCTATAGGTCTTCTCGAGGATTGCTTATCACGCATTAATAGTGATCTGGATAGAATATATGCCTGGCCTATGGATAATGGTCTGCAACTTAATCCCGTAAAATTACTTTCTATAAGTTTTTATAATAACGCTTTCGATGTGTCTGATGTCCCACCAGTGATCCTGAACCATTTTCCACTACCCATGCTAAATAAGGTTACCAATCTTGGGATAGAATTAAACAGCAGCATGAAGTGCTGTGATTATATTAAGGCGAGATTAGGTAAAATTTATGCTGGGCTACACAGACTTTGGTTCTCGGCCGATATATTGTCTCGTAACACTCGTCTGGTCCCAGTAAAGACGTTAATTCTGTCTCATTTCTCGTTTGGTAGCGGTGTTTTTGCCAAACTTGATAGTATATGTGCACTTAAAATGGAGGTTGCATTCAACGACTGTATCCGATTTATTTTTAGATTGCGACGATTTGATCACGTTTCCCCATTTAGGCTTCAATTACCTGGGTGTTCTTTGGAATCCTTTTTAAAGCATTGGGTTCTCTTTCTATTGTTCGGTATACTACGGTCCAATAAACCGGAATATCTCAGGGAAATTCTTCTTTCTCCATCATTGACCAATTCTAACAAGTATATGTTCGATTCCCGTCCGCGGGAAAAATTAATAAAAATTTAATTTACAATTTATTTGTGCGCTTTCATCGTTACTGGTTAATGCCAGCTGAAAGCAAACGTGGCTTAGTAGGGTAGTTACAAATTTGATAAATTCAAGAAGGAAAACCATCTGTGTCGTTAGCTCAGTGGTAAGAGCAAGCGGAAGGACCCGGTTTCAAACCCCTGACGAGGCGGTTGTTTCTTCTTCTTGTATTTATAAATTTGATTTTGAATCGTTAAAAATAAATGTTCTTCAAATTCTTCTTTCTCCATCATATAATAAGACAATAACAAAACCATGTCGAGGAAAGCTCTTCAAAAAAACTCATTAAGAAAGCCCTATATAAATTAACTTAATCCTCCTTAACCTATCTTAATATCTAACTAGGCTGTACTCGCCGAACGAGAGGATTGGGTGATATCAAAAAATTTCAAATCAATTGTGCTTAACCCATTTGTGCCCAAAGTATAGTTTTCGTCATATTTTGAGAATTCGGTTATTTTTGGATTATTTAGTAGTTATAAAACATATAAACGATGTTTTTTTTTTTTAGCTCTTAAAATTTAAAATACGGTGTGGTGCGAAAACACACCGTTGGGCTTTGTCAGAACAAAATAAAATGCGGTTTTTATACTTTAACTTTTAGTTATATTCATTCATACTAAACAGTATTTAATAGTAAATAACAAAAATAAATAAATTCAATGTAAAAAACAAAAATAATATCATGTCACATTGAGAAAAAAGTTCAAAATAATAATGATAATTATTTCAATTTATCATGAAATGTTTTGAAGCATTTGTCATGCAAAGCGATCTCACAAGTTTCACATTTCGTTATTCTGTGACTATGACACTGCTTACATCTCAGTCGCTTTTCTCCCCTTATAATATTGTGAACTCCAGGTCTCTGTAACGGAGATGGCCTTGCGGTATATCCTTGTGTAGACGGTTTCCCATATTTTTCCAAAAGCACTTGAGATAACTGTCGACGGATTTCTAAGCCATCTAGTGTGAAATCATAGGCTTTCGCAAGTGTCCATGCATTGGTAACTGTCTAGTCGATCATCCACAAAACGATTGGCATATACCATTTTTTTCCCCGAACACTTATTCTGTATCAAAGAAAAAATTAAATCGAATATCTGGCATTTCTTTTTTGAATTTTTCTGCAAAGGTGAGAACCACATATTTACCGAGCCCCATTGATGTATCCCGCAGTTGGCATCGACCTTGGTATACGTCGAATTGATAGCAATACCCTAGTCGAATTGATAGCAATACCCTAGTCGACTCGCAGCAACCCATGCTTTATACCCAAAACGTACTGGTTTGTTTCTGATGAATTGTTTGCATAGATTTCTTCCATAGTATGGTATCATGGCCTCATCAACTGATACATTCTGTTCTAGCGGGGCATATTTCAAAAATTTGTCATTCAAATGGTTAATAAAGTATCTAATTTTCGAAAATCTATCATTCTTGTCTAGGTTACTATTATCACAAAAATGTATATTTCAAATTTTTTCCGACGAAACCACTGTGATATCATGGTGTTGTGTGCGTCATCTTTTTGCTCCCAGAACATGCGTCTCCTCGGAACCGGAACATACCCAGAAATTATCAGTGCCCCACAGAATGCGTAAAAGTGCTTTACGTTTAAATCTAAATTTTCGTTTTTTTTATTGCTGGCATACGCTTTAGTTTCACTGACAATATTTTGAACAAATTCTTCGGTGATAAATAATTTAAAATATTCCAATGGATGGGTATCTTTCGAAAATGTCAACGGAGCAACTTTTGTTTCCTTCCATTGACTTTGTCTGTAAAATGGCGCGGTCAGATATAGATTATCTTCGTCTCCTCTTGCCCACCTCTGATTTAATTTAGCTACACAAAATATCCTACTTGGTTGCTCCTCTAACTGTGGATTACATTCCAAAGTAAGATCGTTGAATCAACTTCAGCTTCCGCTTGAAGTTGATTACGGCTCATCCGATTTGGGCCTGCCTATTGACTGCAGAGTCGCATGCCGCCCTTAATCCGTAAAAATTAAAAAAATATATTTTTCTTAAAGTATCTATCTGGTGCGTTTTTGAACCAGAGGGCATAGATGGATTAGTTGGACACGCCCGGTAGAATCTACCTGTCTGGTGGAACAGTGCCATCAGAAGTTCGAGATCATCTTAAACACTTTATTTTGTGTGATCTGCAATTTACTTTTATGAGTTTCTGCGCAATTATACCAACTCGGAGCACATAGATATGAATAGATTGAAAAAATGTTTTAAAAAGAATGAGTTTATTTTCGATGCTCAAGGATGATCTTCTGTTTATGAAAGGGTATAAGATTTTCGTTAATATGTTGATTTTATGTACCGCATTAGAGGAATTATTCTTAAAGGTCAAAATTTTGTCGAGATGTATGTCTAGGTACTTAATACTGTCAGTCCAAGGAAAATTAACTCTATTCATGGTCAGGTTACCCTTAGGTGGATGACATTGCTTACGTTTCCTACTAAAAAGGATTGCTGGTGCTTTTGTCCCGTTGAGATTGATCTTCCACTTATCAGAAATATTCAGCTATTGTAGTTAGACCATTTTGAAAGCTACGAATTATATTTGGCGTGTCCTCTGAAGATGAAGAAATATCTGTATCGTTCGCAAATATTATGATTGAACAGTTGGATAATTTTTGGAGATCAGTAGTAAATATAATATAAAGTTGAGGACACAATACCGAGCCTTGGGGAACTCCAGCTATGGTTGAATGTTTCCTGTCCGAAGTGTACCATTAAGAATATGTCACTTAAAAACCTGTGGACCACTATAATGATGTATTACGGAAACTCAGGGCATATGAACTTATAGATAAGGCCCTCATGCCAAACCATATCAAAAGCAACCTGAATGTCTAAGGGAACAAGTCCAATAGTTTTTTTTTCATTAAGCTTATTCTTCGATAGTCTGGGAATAGCTTGTTTCGTACAATACTCACTACGAAAGCCAAACTGATCGTTGGATGCAATATTATTATCAGTCACGAAATCCTCTATTTTTGTCCTAATTATTTTTCCCAATATTTTTCCAAGACCGCTAAGCAGTCTGATCGGCCTGTAGTTTGTAGCATTGTCGGAGGGTGTTCCGGGTTTTAAAATTGGAATAACTTAAGCTTTCTTCAATTTAACATGGAAATAAACAAAATTTAAGGCATGAATTTATTATGTGCGTTAAATAAATTAGGATGATCCAGGAAAGAATTTTATGCAACAATTGGGTACCTTTTCAATGCAGACGATTTGCGCGATCGCAAACGTTTAATATGACTTTTTTTTCACTAACTCTAATATATGGAGCATAAGCTTTGATAAGGGGTTGGAAAGAGGACACTGGATTACTCACTACTGAGATGATATCCGAATCACTAAGATGGTGAGAACTTATAATATTTACAGAGAACTTACTATCGAAGCAGTCAGATTTTTCTTTGATGGGCAGGAGTGATCTGTTATAATGTGATATTGCAAGAATTATACGATTTTTATTTTTAATTATTTTGGTTATATACCAGAAAGACTTAACCGCCATCTGTAGTCCCAAGAGTACATTATTCCGTCTAGTATTTCTTAATTTAAAAATTTCGTCCCGAAATCGATACCTAAGTATATACTAGTAGTCAGTCACTCGGTCAGTGCGGACGTGTTTTTGAAATTTTCTTCTAATTTAGTCTTTTATATTGTTCAATTAAGCTTTGTGTTCTTTGCGGTTTAAAATGGCAAACGATCTGTGTGGGAAATGTGATCAAAAACTATTTGATAAAAAAGTTCGCTGCTTTTTGTGCAATTTTAGTTTCCATAAGAAATTTTCGAAGCTTGATGATAATGCAATTAGTGTGCTAGAGCAAAACTCGTGTATGTGTTGGAAATTTCCGAAATGTGCAAGTAGTCTTAGCCTAATTCCTTCGCTCTCAAGTGAAATCAAGTCTTTAAAAAATTTCATTTCGAAAGAGGTGAATGAGCTTAAAGTTCAAACAATAAAAATTGCATCTCCTGTGGATGATAATAAGCCATTGCAATCGAGCAAGGCAGTTACTTATGCTGCAAATATTCCTACGTCATCCCACTCTACCTAGAATGATGATTTATCGACTACTGCAATGACTTCTGGTAAGGTATTAAGAAACGTTCCAAATGAAACGTTATCTTTGGTCCAAACAACTGATAGCAGAAATGCACCAGGAAATTTTTTTCGAGTTCTTTGAGCTCTACTGCTACAACACACTCTTCTGCTAGCAATCCGAATGCTGTAGTTAACGAGGTCGAAAACGCTAACGATTCGAATGTTGTCCAGCGCAAAAGGCGACAAAGCAAAAAAATTATTGGATTTGCTTCTCCGGTTAATGACATCTCGATAGTAAACAACATTAAATATATTCATCTATCCAGACTGTACCCTGATACGTCGTCTGACAGTATTAAAGAGTAAATTGCGTCAAAGGTTGATATTGCATCAGATTTAATTTCGTGCTACAAATTGTTGAAAAAAGATGCGGATATTTCTTCTTTAAAGTTTGTTACATTTAAATTGGGTATCCCGGATCATTTACTTTCAAAGGTGCTTTTCGCTGACATTTGGCCTTCAGGAATATATGTGAGGAAATTCATGAATTTTCCAAAAAAAACCAGCAAGAACCAATTCCCACGAGTATTCTAACTTAGATGACCGTCAGATGTGGAGGCGTTTTAATAGCAGTCAAATTAAATATCAATAGCAGCAAGATTACATTATCAGATAATAATGCAATTGTTGAACAAATATCTATATCAATTTTTAATCCATCCAGACATAATTTCCTATATATCTGTGTTAGCTACATTCCACCATCATCAAATTGGGATATATACCATTCCCACATCCAAAATATCACTACACTATCACATAAAATTTCTGAGGATAACTACCTTTGTGTACTAGGAGACTTTAATTTGGGAGGAGTTACTTAGGCACCTACCGATGAGGAACTAATATTAATTTCGTCGAATGTTAAATCAGATATTGAATTGCTTGTGATTGATAGCTTAAGTAGTTTAAATCTTTATCAAATCAATAGTATTAAAAATTTCTTTTGTAGATTTTTAGATTTAATTTTTCTTGGTGATAACTGTTTTTCTGAAATTAATGAGTGGTCTTTCCATTGGTGAAATGTGACATTCATCATAAATCTTTACAGATGTGAGATGTGAATTTCTTTTTAGGAAGATCTCCGATCCATGTTTAAATTAAAATAATAAAAGGAGTGTAGTTGTTTTAGAACATCTTTTATTTTTTCGTTATTTCCCAACGTTTCGACCCTTGGGTTATGGGTCCTCGTCTTGGGGCTACAAAGCAATATTTATTATTTAAAAACAAGACCACAAATAAATATATAAATAAAAAAGATTGCTTTGTAGCCCCAAGAAGAGGACCCATAACCCAAGGGTCGAAACGTTGGGAAATAACGAAAAAATAAAAGATGTTCTAAAACGACTACACTCCTTTTATTCTTTTAATTTAAACATGGATCAGAGATCTTCCTATAAAGAAATTCACATCTCACATCTGTAATTATTCCCGATCAAAAACACAGCCAAAAGCTATTTGAATGATAAATCTTTAATAATGCATATAAATTTGTATAATTTTGAGACAGTAGGTAACTATTACTCAGATTTAGAGTTAGACTATAAGAACGCAAATTTGATTAATTTAAATGAATTCTTTTCTAATGTAGATTGGATGGAAATTCTTGCGGAAGTTTCTTTGGAAGAAGCATACAGTAACCTCATCGCTATACATACAGGTATTTCATTGCATGTTCCGTCAAGAGCTAAACGTAATAATTCTCATCCTGCGTGGGTAAGTAAGTCCATTTTACGTTTAAGAAATGCTAAAAATAAGGCCCATAAGCAATATAAATTTAGTGGTAATATTGAATTTTTGGATAAATTCCGTAGACTATGCAAAGCGTATTCATTTTTGAATACATTCTTATATAAACAATTCCTTTGGTCAACCGACTCTAGAATAAAAAATGATAGCCGCACTTTTTGGTCATTTAGAAATAATATGAAGAAGACCTCAAATTTTCCAAATGGTATGGAATTAAATGAAAAAATAGCCCAAAATGCACAAGATCCTGGTGTACTGTAGTTATGATGTGCAGAATGGTAATGATTATTCCAATGAATACTCCTCACAACTTAACATAGGAGGTATGATTATTCTTGATTCAGATGTCGAACAAGCCATCGATAATTTGGAGAAGGAATTTCTAAATATGACTATGACCTTGTGCCACCAGTCATGGTTAAATCTTGCAAATATTTCTTTATTCTAGCTTTAAAATATATTTTTAATTTATCACTTAAATCTGGAATATATCTAGATACGTGGAAAACTAAAATTGTTAAACGAATTTTCAAAAGTCGTGCACGACATTGTATTAACAACTATAGAGCTGTTGCTCTCATGAATGTTTTACCAAAATTACTTGATAGCATTTTCGCTAATAAAATATCATTTTTATGCATAGAAATTATCTGCTCTGAGCAACATGTATTTCAGAAGGTAAGATCAACAGTCACAAATCTTGCCTTATTCACAAATTATTGCATCAATTCCATTGAGGAAGAAGCTCAAGTTGACTGTGTTTATACAGATATCTCTAAAGCATTCGATAGAGTATACATCTATATTTTAATAAATAAGCTTCGCGCTCTTGGCTTCCTTTCAACTTTTCTAGATTGGATCACGTCTTATCTTACAAACCGCAGACAAGTTGTCAAAATTTATACAAACTATTCACGCATCTTTAAATCAAATTCTGGAGTTCCTCAGGGTAGTCACTGCGGTCCTATTTTATTCAATATTTTCATCAATGATATTAGCACAATATTCAAGTATTCACGCTGTTTAATATATGCTGATGATTTAAAGTTGTTTATAAAAATTACCTCCTCAAATTCATGCCTTCAGCTTCAAAATGATCTTGAGAGTTTATCAATCTGGTGTCATAAAAATAGACTCAATTTAAATACTTCGAAATGTCATGTTTTAACCAATAATCGTTCTATAAGCCCGATACACTTTAATTATGTTATTAATACTGTTTCTTTA
This sequence comes from Dioctria linearis, assembly GCA_963930735.1. Taxonomy (NCBI): domain Eukaryota; kingdom Metazoa; phylum Arthropoda; class Insecta; order Diptera; family Asilidae; genus Dioctria; species Dioctria linearis. Next base: position 36,942,098 of record OZ005741.1, read on the forward strand.
AATCGCATTTGTGAAATCACCGATCTGGGTGTAGTTTTTGATAATAAACTATCAATTGCAAGACACGTAGAATATATATGTTTAAGATATTATAAACTTGTTGGTTTCATAAAAAGAAACTCTAAGAAATTCAAAGACGTTGGCACTTTTAAAACTTTGTTTGCCAATATTGTTCGTCTCATACTAGAATACGCTGCAATCATTTGGTCTCCCCATTACCAAGTGCATATCCACAGATTAGAATCTATTCAAAGAACATTTACACGCTTTATTTGTTATAGGCTTAAAATATGGGGGGATAACTTACACTCATATGAGTCAAGACGTTTAGGTTTAGGTTTATCAAATCTAAGCTTCAGACGTGACATGCAATGTGCTTTATTTATAAGGGATATTCTGTGTTCCAATATTTTATGCCCAGAGCTTCTTAATATGTTGAATTTATATGCTCCAGAAAGGTCCTTAAGAGCAACAAACTTACTTTATGCTTCTTCTCATAGAACCAACTATAGTCATCATAAATGTGTAAATAATTGTATCAGTAAGTTCAACAATTTTGACAAATATTTAGATTTCTCTGCTTCAAGAGAAATATAAGCAATCTTTATTAATGCTTGAAAATTCAATTGAATAGTAATTACATAAAATTCTTAGTTTTAATTTTAAACATACATGGAAATTACAAATTAAATAGCTCATTATTTTTGTATAAATTCTGTTTCTCAGTAGACTTAGCATTAATTTAATTAATTAATATTTAAATATTAATAGTCTGTAGGAGACGAACACTGTAGACTCTAGGTAAATAAATAAATAAACTAAGTAGCACTAATAAGATTTTAAGACGATGTATGTGGGATCGTTGTCATGCCCTTCTTATAACATTGAGTTGACGTATTATACGTATACGTATTGTACGTATCTACTGACAATTTTTTTTTTAATTGTAAATATCTATTTTCCTAATGACTATTTTTATATGTGCCTAAGTTCTTCGAAAATTATTCGTAAAATTACTTTAACGCGATATAACGAATAGTGTGCCATCTATACCACCGCAGTATATTTTTACTTTTACTAAAGTATTTGCAAGAACTAATCATACTTAAGCCAAAAGTCCTTCTCTCTTATACTCCACAAGATAATTTCTATAATTTCAGTAAAGTTTTTTTTTTACGTTTTCAGTATTTCTTTTATTTTCTCTCCTGCGGCAGCATAAAATTTCTCAAAGAGCTCAAATCTTATCAGCGTTAGCATAAATAGAAAAGCAAAAATTCTAAATAAATTTCAAGGAGAAATGAGAAAGTATCGCCTTAAGCTAAAATGTTTTCAAGTACACAATAACAAAAGATGCAAGGATCAGAGTATATACCTAATTTATAGAAAAGAAAGAAGAAGAAAAAAAACACCATCAAAGAATTTCCGGGGTGGTGAAAAACACATTTTTATTCAAGTTTTCTTCACGTTTTTCTTGTTTTTTTTTGTTATTATCCTTTGTCATTCTTGATTGTTTATTTCTCAAATTATAGCAACAAAAGTTAAGTTCAAGTTCTGACAAAGTTAAGATCTTTCTCTTAGACTTTTTCTGTCTCATTTTTTATGTATTTTTCTCACTGACTTAGAATATTTTTGGAATAATTAATGATGGAAGATTTACATGAAATTGAAAAGCAAAAAAAAAAATCAATTTACAAAAATTGTGAGCAATTTGGGTGTAGAGAAATTGAATAGCCTTCGGCTGATTGTATTGAGGTAGTGGTTGAATTGTAGCACAATTTGGAAACTTTGTAATCATGATTAAATGGAGTTCTGGATTATGTAATTGTAAGTGAAACTTATCAACTTCCTTTAAGATGGTTTCAATAATAACATTACAATAATACAGATTGCTATGATCGTAATATAATCATCAGAGGAATACTGGAATGACTTTATGATAATGAATGTTAGGAAAATTGCAGGAGTTACTTTCTAACCATTTAAGTTAATAAAAATTATTAATTAAAAAAATGACTCCGGTGGTTAGAACACTTTACTTTATTAATTAAGTAATTAATTTTATTTGATACCTGACTTATAAAAGCTTTTCTTGCTGAAGTTGCGTCTAGCGATATTAAGTGAAAAATAATGAGTTTGATTTTACCAAATTTTGGAAAATGAGAAACGAATATTATAATCATATGCAATTTTGTATTTCTTTAAAAAATAAATTTATTAGATCAAAAATGATGTCATGTGTAATTTATATGAAAATGTTTAGGCTGGATGCGTAGCTCGCGCATAATTGCAAGACAAATTTGTCATTACTTTGATGTCTTGATAAAATTGTAAGTTTCTTTTTTCTTCATTTATTATGAGTGTGAAATTTTGATTTCTTTATTAAGGAAAGTTGGCAAGTTTACAGTGAACCGAATCTGTGACTTGATTTCAGAAAATCCAGTTGTGATTATCAAAAACGCAGTAACAGATATTTTTGTATCAAATGAATAACAACTAATATTAATCAAAAAAAAATAATTCTGTGTTGTCATATATTTTTATGAAAAATATCAAGCCTTTAGCTTCATTTTACATCTGAAACACAAAAATCAGTTGTTTCGTTCTCAAGATATGATTTTTTGAAAATTTTCTTAACCCTAATCCTACCAAGATATGACCTTGGGTCAAATTTTTCGATGATATTGCTATAAAACCGAAAATAAAAATTTCTTTAATTCGAATTTTTCGCCGAATGATTATTAGATAATTCTACATAAAAAAAAACCACAAAGTACGATTTTTTTATCACAATATTTTTTCCTAAAATATAAGGAAGGTTGAGAAACAAATCCAACTACGATGTGACTCACAGTCACATTCATCTTAAGAAATAGAATAATCGAGAAATGTAATAAACCGTTTTTTCTTTGCTTAGCCATCGAAAGTCTCTTTTTTACAGTAACATACCTACACAAATTGTTCCGACCCTTCAGTCTCTCCTCATTCTTACTTAAGTCCATGGAAAAAATCCTAGACCTACACATTCGCAGTGAATTTTTGATTAAATCACCACTTCATTCTAAGCAGTTCACCTTTCATGCTGGCTAGTCTAGCGAGACTGCCATTCAGACATTAGTCAAAGTCGTCGAAAAAGCTCTGGAAGCTAAAGAGGTGGCCTTATGTGCATTTGAGGGTATAGAAAGAGCCTTCGATAACACCTCCTTCGATGTAATTAAATCAGCTGCCGAGGATAAAGGCTTTAAGCCCTCGACGATAAACTAAACAGACTTCATGCTTAGAAGCAAGAGGATAACCACAACTCTAGCGAACTGTTTAATCATGATCACCGCAGCAAAAGGCTGTCCACAGGGACGGGTTCTCTCTCCACTCCTGTGGTCGATCGTAATTGATGACCTGCTAGAGAAACTGACCAGATCGGGTTTTAATGTACAAAGCTACGCGGATGACGTAGTAGTCACAATACGGGGAAAGCATGATCAAGTCATATCCGACCTAATGCAAAATGCCCTCTCAAAATTCGCTCGTGGTGTTTAAACAAAAGCCTTAGCATAAACCCTAATAAGACGATTGTCGTTCCGTTTACAAGAAGATCGAAGCTTCCACTAACGGCTCCTCTTCTTGATAACACGGAATTGAAATTTTCAGACGAAGTCAAATATCTGGGGGTAACTCTGGTTAAGAAACTTACGTGGAATTCGTATCTGTCCAGAGTGACGGATAGAGCGGTGTGATCTCTCTACACATGTCATCGCTTCATTGGCAGAATATGGGGTCTGAAGCCAGAAATGGTGTACTGGATGTCAACCACGGTTGTTAGACCTATGGTCACCTATGCGGCCCTCGCATGGTGCCCATAAATTAATAGAAAAAAAGCTGAGGCTCTGCTTCAAGAAACTCAGTTGCTTGCCTGTCTAGGAATAGCTGGTGCCATGAGAGCCTCTTCTACAGCAGCCATGGAAGCCTTACTAAATCTTCCACCACTACATTTGTAGGTGAAAAAGCAAGCGATCTTCAGAGCTATTAGAGTACAAAAGGAGAAAGAGTTAAATCCAGGGGAACTGGCTGGTCATTTAAGTAGATTAAAACAGATATGTTTCGAGCAAATGACGACAATATCTGATATAATCACACCCAGGGTGGATTTTATAAGACAATTCCAAGTGATTCTGGAGGACTGACAGCAATGGCGTTCCACTAAACCGTCCTTCCAACAAGGATCTATGGTGTGGTATACGGACGGTTCCAAAACGAACAGTGCAATCGGACTGGGTGTATATTGCCCCAGATGCCTCACATCAAAGGCCCTGGGCTCTACCCTTACCGTATTTCAGGCTAAAGTATTGGCCATAGAGGAATGCGCCAATACCTGCATTAAAAGAGCCATAAATGGCTCAACCATTATTATCCTCTCGGACAGTTAAGCTGCCCTCAATTCCTTAGCGTCCTACACTGTCAAGTCAGGGATAGTCTGGGAATGTCTACAAACCCTCAAAAACTTATCTAGGAGAAACCATGTTATCCTCATGTGGGTACCTGGACATGAGGATCACAAAGGCAATGAAATTGCTGACGGCCTACCCAAAAGAGGACCGGAAAGTCAGTTTGTCGGACCAGAGCCATTTTGTGGCAGATCAAAGTGTTATCTCAGAGCTACCCCAAACGACTGAGAGACAAAAATCTCTATATTGGGAAAGGCTACAAGGACTTAGTCAGGCAAAAAGTTTATCGACACTTCCGGCGGAAAAACAAAAAAAATCCTACTCCTTAGAACAACGGAGCTCAAAATGATTACTGAGCCATTGCCCCTTAAGGTATCACCTAAACAAGCTAGGTTTGGCTGAGACTTCATCCTGCCATTTCTGTCAGGATGCTCACGAAACTTCGGAGCCTTTGCTCTGCAACTGCGCAGCATTTGCCAGGCGGAGACTACTCCACCTCGAACATGCTTTCTCTCCACCAACTTACGTGTGGAACCTCAATCCTAAAATGGTTCTAGACTTTATTAACAGTCTGAACTTAGAAGGGGAGTAAATGCAACGGGGACTCAAAATAGATCTTTCAGGTGGCAGTAATAGCACCCCCTCACAAATCTAATCTAATCTAATCCACATACCTACACTGTAAAATTTCTGTTGCTCGATTCGAACCTGAGATCTGAGACATTTTTAGGTACAAACGCATTAGCGCCTGTACAGTGCAAACGTATGTCTCTTGAATTTGCTAATAATGACATGTATTGGGTTCATCGATTGAATGATGTCTTAATCACTAACATTCCACAAGTTAGTACATTGCAACCATTAACAGTTGTCAGTAATATTTCCAACGTTATCGGGCATAAATTATCACCTTACGCAGATGCTTTTTGGTTGAAGCGGAGTCTTAGACCTGCCCATAATAAACTTAGTACTATAACCAAGCCGTTAATCGATAGGTTCTCCTCGAAGAAAAAAAAATAAGTTTTCTTACACATTTGTCTGCAACACATTAAAAAATATGGTCACCTAAAATTACAGGATATCAAGTGCGGTTTTACTTCCGAGGGACGGATTAATATTAATAAAAGCCTCACTGCGCTAAATAATGGAATTTTACGTTTTGCTCTTCGCCTGCGTAGTTCAAAAAGTTACAGGCTTGGTTTACATCAAATTGACGAGGGAATATGTAGCAATCCTGATAACCAGCTGTTGTCAACTGAACTCCATTACTTCAAAGTCCAGTTCATAAAATTTTTGGCAATTGATTATTGTTTTATATGAATTGATTGAAATTATTCTTGCATTGAATTTTTACATATATATTTTTCTGGTGAAATTTTTATTAATTAAGTGCTAATCTTTCAAAATGAATTATACTTATATTTCTTCTTGCTCGCTTTTCTATCTGAGACGTGGTTGAATGAGGACATTACATTCCGCTCTATATCTCTGGCTGGATACAATATCTATCGGTGCGATCGTGTCGGTCGTACAGGTGGGGGTATCGCCATCTATGTAAGGGCCTCATTAAAGGCCAAGTTCAGATCCTTGTGATATCTTGGAGTTTCTCTGCGTAGAAATTTACGCAAATGGTCAAACATGTATACGTACGTTGCCGTCTACCTCCCACCCAGCTATTATAGTGAACCTCTCGCTGCTAAGTTTCAAAACATCATAGCTGGTATATCAACTCACTGCAGATGTGGTGATTTCAATGTTGATGTCCAGCGAGATGGGAGCTCCTCCTGTTGTGTGAAATACGTATTAAATACCTTGCATTTGAAAATCATGAACTCAGCTCCAACATATTTTAATACAACAAATCCATCACAATTGGACTTATTCTTAACAACTGAAGGAGGCTCAGCTTTATTTGTTAATCAAGTTAGTCCTTCAGATAACTTCGACCACGATTTTATCTTCTTGACTTACAGTTTTCAAGTTGATACTATTTCACGTTTTAGTTCGTACTCATATCATGACTATTATATCATAAAAAATATCATATCCCATTTTCTGAATGCTCGACAATGCCTTGGGCAAATGTTTTTAACTGTACTACTGTCGATGATAAAGTAATATGCCTAACTGAATACGTTTATTATATATTTAATAATTTTTTCCTTATTAGAGTTTGTCGCAAGTGAAATATGGGATGTGCTTGTTTTACTAATAAAATCCGAAGCTTAATCGCAAAAAGGGACTACTTATACCACCGTTACAGGCTATAACGATCACCTGTCGACTTAAAGCGTTATAAAATCGTACGTAATAAAGTCAACACTACAAAACATGCAGCCAAAAGAAAATATTTTAATTCGAAGCTTGACCCTACGATTCCTCCTAAAAATTATTGGGCTAACCTTCACAAATTAGGAGTTTGTGGTAAGGATTCAAAACAATGTAATTTCGACCCCAACAACTTAAACTCATTCTTCATATCTACTCAATGCTCCGCGAATGGTTGTCTAGAATTAATATCAAACTTTGACAGAGAGTCTGAGTCGTATATTGGCGATGTATTCTCATTTAGGTGTGTCTAAATGTGTCTGAGGTATCTAAGGCAATAAATAAAATTAAAGCGTCTGCTACAGGTCCTGATAATGTCCCACCAAAATTTATTAAAATTATTCTGCCATTTATTCTTAAACCTTGACACATGTCTTTAATGCATGTTTCACTACATCGCATGCACTGAAAAAGGGCTGTTATCCTACCAATTCCCAAGTGTACTGAATTCTAAGATTTTCGCCCAATCAATCTACTTTATTTTTTCAGCAAGGCTCTCGAAAAATTAATGAACGATCAAATTACCACAAATGTTAACCAAATCTGGTAACCTGCTGGCGGCAGTCTACATAGTCTTCGACCACGATATATGTAGCTGTGAATCTGCGTTATTCGAAGTAATATCTGATATTTCTGTGGCACTAGGCAAAGATTATATGGCCATATTGGTTCTCCGTGACTTTAGTAAGGCATTGAATTCCATCAATTATGGCCTGCTCTTCTTCGAACTGCGCCAACACTTCAATTTCTCGATCACAGCTTTTTCTCCCAAATCCAGTCTGTCAAAGTTCAGATTTTTCAGTAAGCAATATTCATTTGATATTCTTGTTTTTTTTTTTTTGCTCACTGTATATTTACATTTATATTTAATGTATACTACTTCTTGTATCTCTTTCCTTATAATTTGCACTACTTATTTATATATGCATTATTAGAGTTAGTTAAATATTCGGCATTCTTAGCCTGTGTGTGTATGTACTATTATAAGATCTTAAAATCTTTTGTACAAAAATGGTAAATAAAGTTAAAGCTAAAGTAACACAAAGAACGTATCGTTTTCTGCTTTATGAGTACGGCTCAATAAGAATATTTTTCCACAAAGGAATCTTTTGATGGGTGAAGAGCAAAACGGCGGTTGAGTTGGTTCCAAAACCTCACATGTGACAAATTGGTAGGTTTCATAAAAGCAACAATGTCGTGTAGGCATATTATAATTATTCTTTCCTTTAATACTGTTTCAAAGTCTACATTTTTAGCTCGTGTCTTTGCTTTGCAGTTACAACCCCAGCTGGTAATGGTAAAATAATAATCATTGCTATTTCATGTGTTTAAGCCTTGGCAACCAAATTTGCCGACTGAATTTCTCCACAAAGGGATGGCACCAAAATCAAGATATTATTTCATGAGAATCTGAACGAAAAACGTTAAGCTTATTTCGTACATAAAAAAATTATCTTTCGGAACATATAAGCCAAGGAGCTCTATATCCGACCGAAATTTTCTACTAATGAAAAGCATTGAAATATTGATATTTTTTGAATTCATGAAATAATTGCAGTAAGCTGGATTGATTCAAGCAAAACAAGACTCTTTCAACAAGCAGCTTTATGTCCGACTAAAATTTGCTACTATAGAGAAAAGGGCCATAATCTTGATATTTTTTCAATCCACAAGAATTTGTTATGACGATAATTAGGTTGACTTCATATACCATCCACGCGCTCTTACTTCTTACGAGTTTGATTTTCGACTGAATTTTGCAAGGTTGGGAAATATGGGGAATTTAAAAAAAAAACAATAAGGGGTACATTAGAGAAAAAGATACGGGATGAAGATATAAAGATTGAAGCCATGAGTAAGCATCACCCTTCTGCTTCTGCTTAGTTTTTGTTTGTCTTTATTTCTGCACAGCATTTTTTTTTAAATTCGGTTTCTCCTCATTATTTTTTCCTTCTTTTTGTATAAGAAAATTACAATTTTTTGATTCTTGGTTATACCTATCTGTCCTTGATGTCAGCCAAATTTAGCTCAACCCTATTAGCAATAAACATTTGTTCGATTTTCTATCTTCGTGAACTCTCAAAAGCAACAAGTATCACTTAGCAAAATTTTCATGAGAATCATCACATTCCAAAATATCAAAATGGCTACTTTAAAACTATCGCATACTCTATATTTACAATCTTTAAGAATTTTCGGCATATACATACTTTGAAATTGATAGAACTTGGAGGACGAGGACATACAGCTTTAAGGGTATGAAATAACTTAGATTCTTCTCACACCATTTTTTCACTGCATTTATTATACAGACCATCGTCCAGCTTGAAGCTATCCATGATATATTTGTTTGCTTTTTTAGGGTAAAAACGGCAACCCTATTAGTAAGCCTTCGATGTCTGTCTGTCACCGGGTTGTATCCCATGAACCGTAATAGATAAACAGCTTAAATTTTCACATAGTGTGTATTACTACTGCCGCTATAACATAAATAATAAAAATTAAAGGGGGGCCCCCGTACAAGAAGCCTGATTTTTTCGGCGTTTTTTTCCTCGTTTTATTGTCATTCATTATTATTTTCATAAGTAGGAATAATTTTTTGCTATGAGAGCATTATTATTTTGTTTTTTCAAATGACGCCTACACTTATTTAAAAAACAAAAAATAAATAAAAATACAGTGTTAAATTTTTTACGATGGTACGCAACCTTTCGTGCGCGAGTCCGACTCTCACTTGGCCGCTTTTTTATATATTAATCCCCGGATAATAACAACCCGCTTATTATCAAAAACCTTTTATATAATGTCGAAGCCCGCAACATTTTCCTAGTAATTTCGAATACTTTTACTCTGTTAATTGCAATCCCTCCTATTAACAATACCACCTTTATAACCATTAATAACGCATCTTAGATTTTCTATTTTCAATGTAAATTTTCCCGCATATTGTAACAATCAGGTTTAATTAAAATATCTGAATTCTTCAGAATATGTTGGCTAATGTAATGCTAAATTTCTATGCAAAATTAGAGGTCGTTCAAATCGAAAATAGTTTTTTTTAGTTGGATTGGACTATTTCAACATTTTCTGTTATGATAACTTTTTAATTTGACAATATTTTTCCTTGATTATTTTGAACGATTTATGGAAACTTAGTTATATCAACTTATTACAGTGAAACACGTTTTAGAAAATTATATTTCTCTATTTTTTATAAATATTTTGAAATGAAAATTCGGCCCGAAACTCCAATTGTTTGACTTCGAGAAAATTTGTTCGAAGTCGATGCTGACGTGAAATTGTTAATTAAATTACGACATCGACTTTGCCAATTTCCTTCCACATTTTTTCCTTAACATGGATATTTCTGAACTGAAGATGACCGCAGCCGACACTTTGAGCAAAGTTCAGTTTCTGTCGAAGTCCCAGCCACAGGCATTTGCCATTTGGGCTAAGTCGAAGTAGACTGAGAAGCCGTGTAATTCGGGCTTAAAGGGAGTCATGTATTGTATGAACTGTACTCATATTGCGATTTTCAAGAGTAATAGAATTGCGTATAGAAGATTATGACTTTAACGAGTAGCTAAAATGTGATGACAACTTGGAATGTTTTGGAAAATTAACAAACAAACAAAGCGATAGTAGATGATCCTTGAAGCAGATTGTCCAGGCAGTGATGAAGAAATATTGGACGTTCTTGAAAGTGATGCTTCTACCAATACGGTATCAAGCCGGAAGGATGCATTTCTTGCAATGGACGTTGTGCATAAATACTTACTTGCAAATGCTCTTGAATTAAAAATCTAAATTTACTCAAAAATAATTTATAGAAATGTCCATAAAGTCCAAGGCACAAAAAAAAATTAAATTTCTGAAAATTTTCGGTGAATCTAATGGTGTATAGGTATATTTTGTCATATACATTATATACAGGGTGTCCCAGGAAATTGTGTCAAACGGAAGTCCAGAGGTAGATCACCCGCACGGGTACCCGAATCACCCATGTATGCTCTGCGATTTTTGTAGCTTATGAGTTATGATTTTTTTTTGTGATTTTTACCAAACTACTAATTCGAACACATTTTTGGTCATAGTGACTTGAATAAGCCAGATAAATTGCTGATTTTTTTCCCCAATTTAGCTAAGTGTTATGCCCAATCAATGCAAAAATATTTGATTCCATAGCTGATGCCAGTGTGCCAAAAGAAACTTTTAAATTATATAAAATTCAAAATAATAAAACTTTCCAAAATTCTGTGAGGCCAATTTAAAAAAAAAAAAGTTAAGTAAAATTTTTCCACCAAACGTATTTTAAAAATCTCATTTGGCATCATTTAGGTATGAAGCATCCAGAGAAAAAAAACAATATTCTGCGAATGGCAGTTGATAATGAGCTGAGGTGAACAATGAAATCCGTTTTCCGATCTGACATAGCTCTACCGAGTTAGAGGCAATCTAAGGTGCGAAAAATCTAGCACCCCAATTCGAATAGATTTAAGACGTTTTGACGTTTTGAATAGAATTTTAGCTATGATGCCAAAGAGATATCTCAATAAAATTTACACCGTAAATAGCGAATGAAATGGACACGTTTTTAGAATCAGTTTTGAGTGAAAAAGTTATGTGAATGCTTTTTTAAATTTCCCTAAAAAATTTTTTTTATGGAATTTAACTGTTTCTTTAGGCGTAATTGTATGAACTACGGAATCAAATTTTGTGCAAAAAATCAGTAATTTTTCTCAATTATTCAAGTCACTAGACCAAAAATGTATTTGAACTAGTAGTTTGGTAAAAAATCATAACTCGTAAACTACAAAAAATCGCAGAACATGCATGGGGTTATTCGGGTACCTCTACACATCCGCTTGACACTATTCCTTGGATACACTGTATATACACTGTTCTTAAATAAAAGTATATCTTGGGGCAAATTTATGTTATTTTTTTAAATTTAGGTATAAGCAACTACTCTATAAGAAATAGTTCGTTCATTGTATCTTAAATCGCGAACTTTTTATAATAGCATTTATTGTATTTGTAGTCGGCTACCGCTTACTAGCAAAAATTCGATTATTTTGTGCTTTTATTCGGAGATTTTTATAAAAGCACATTTTGAGTTTATAATCGGGCTTATTGGTTATAAGCAACACCCGCTTAAAATCACAAAAATATTGGCCCATCTTCATGTGCTTTTATACGGGGATTAGTGTACTGCGCCACTCGAAATAATTCGATTTCTGATCAAGTTATTTTTTCTCCGTCCAGGTAGACTATTTGCACATATTTTCTTACCTTATGGTATTCGTTTGAGAATCTATGTATATCTAATCGAAAATTTTGCAGGAATTAATAAAAAGATAGACAGCATAATTTCCATGGGCCATTAAGGTTAGAAATAAGGACATAATCTTGACGAAACCCTGCTAGAAAGGAGGGCATCACAATATATAACCTTGAAGGCTTTTAGTGGGATTGATTGTTGTGATAGTCTCCGTATCCGAGTCCACCCAGAAAAGAAAGAACAGGTTAATATTAGTTTTATAAAATAATTTTTTTTTATTAAACACAAGACCATCGTTTAAAATTAATAATTGGCCAGCCTTTTATTTTTTACAAGATTTCCTTTTTATTTAATTTTATCAAAATTACAGAACTCGACTGCATACTTCTCGTTCTCAAAAACAAGTGAAGTCCTAATTTTTTTATACATTCTTATTTTAATTTTCTGGCACGCAGTGCCAGGCTACTATGATATATCCAACTTCAATTTACAAGGTGTTATTTGTTTAGCGTAATAAAACCATACAATTGTCTAACTTGACGATACCGAGTGCTCGTCCCGTATGCCGCCGCCACAGGCTTTTATTTATTAGAAAGCTTAAAAGCATGAAATTTTTCCAAATGCAAAAAAAAACACTCCAAAATTGCGGTGATCGGTTAAATACGAGCATAATTACTTTCAAAATGTTAGATGTACCTTTTCTTTTTGCAAAGTTATCTCTGGCCGATTTTGAGGTTAAGAGACTGGTTGTCAATAGGTATGTCCCCATTAATAGTAAAGTCGGACATTGACGCAAAACATCTGAGTTTGCTTGAACTTTTAACATTTTAATTGTATAATAATAGAAATTGTCGAGATTAGCATCCATTAATACTGTTTTGTACAATTTCACTTAATTGTGGGCGATTTCAACTGACCTAGCATTTATTATATACAGGGTGGCCCAACCTCCTCACCTATTTAAGTAAATGTATTACTCATCATTAACCTTTGCCAAAAGTTATCCCCTCCCAGTTTATCAAAAATCCTAAGTGGAAGTTAACAACTCTTCAACTATCGTAAAAATTATATTGTACTTATCTATGACAGCATACAGATCACTACTAGCCGGGCAAAGCAATATTGTATATTTCCGGGAAAAAATCAAAAATTATTTATCCCTATAATGTCTGAAAGAGATACAAACCCATTATAAAGCTATGCTGAATTACCGGGGTAATTAAAGAACTTTCTGCGAACCTACCTGTAATATTTTATTGTTCCTGACCTCAAGGATCCTTTGTTATTGCCATGTCTATCGTAAGTAGTGATTTTTCTTAGAACATTTTATAAAGGTTTTATATGAAAAACCATTATTTTTTTAAAGCATGTTTAACCCATATATTCCTAAGCATGTATAATCTCGTTCGATTTGTGTCAAACTCATGTCAGTTCATATTGGGATTCCTATAAACAAAGGAATGTATAAAAAAAATTCAGGTAGTCGTTTTATAGTTTCAAAACCGTTCCATAAATGGAACAGTGGGAAAGCATGCCTCTGTATTTACTTACTTGTATAATGAGATATTGAAAAAAAAACATATTTATTCAAAAACGTTTATTATTAAATGAACTTATAGTAACTTTTATATGTTGTTTTTAGTTAGAATGAAAATCGACAGAAAATTTCTGATGCAAGGCAACGTTGCAGCTTCCACATTTCATTGTAGTGTTTTTGTGACAAAATCCACAGCGGCTTTGTTTATTTTGTTTGATTATGTGATGTACCTTGCCGTCAAACCTAATACTATCAGGAACACGTTTTATGACCGCCAGAGGAGATCTAGGTAGCAGAGCTTTCGTTACCGAGCTAGAACTTGTAAGTAAACCTGCCATCAGAAGATATGTTGTCACAATGTATCTTGTAAATGATAACAAATCATGCGAGTTGTTTTCTCTTGAAACTGGGGATAATTTGTACAACTGGTATGCGTTGTTAACACAAACATTGATGGGAAACATAAGTAATTGCCAGTACCATCTTTTCAGGCGAATCGAAATTCGGTAGCATCCAACATTTTGATCCAAGCGATCCACCCCGCCCATGTATCGGTTGTAATTAACGATACAACGAGGTTGGTCGACATCCTTCTTCTGTTTTTCGCAGAATCGCTTTACTTTTCCAATAGGCTCCACACCACATTGAGTTGACGCAACAGTAACAATGTTGTTGTCGTTGTATCGCACGAGAGTAATTTTGTTTGTAAGATCCTCTCCAAATCTTCTTCATTTCTTTCTGATTTTTCAAAGGCGCATTTTCTACTCTATTCGCTCTAATCGTCCCTGTTGCATCGTAGCCTAATTTCATTATTTCATCTAAAAGCGGCAACGAAGTAAAAAAATTATCCATGTAAAAACTGTAAGTGGCTGGTGCCAATTTTGATATAAGATCTAATACGACAGAAGCACCGACACCGAGTTCTGAATGGGTGTTTCCGGTACTTGCTCCTTGATAGATCTCTCCATAGATCAAGTAGCCGAGACGATTACAAATAGACCAGTTTTTATAGCCAAATCTAATTAGTTTTCCATGGATGTGTTGTTTAGTGCTATGTTTTCCATAATATGGTATCATAGAGTCGTCTATGCTCAAGTTTCTATCGCCGGGATAATATTTTAGCCATCTTTTGTTGAGAAGATTCCAAAGAGGACGAACTTTGGCGAATTTATCATTTGGAGCAAAATTATTGTTGTCAGCAACGTGGAAATATCGCAATAATTGTTCGAATCTATTTCTGGAAATAGCAGATGCCACTCCTTGAAAATTACAGTCAACACTTTGCTCCCAGTACATCCGGTATCTTGCTACAGAATTATATCCTGACAACAATAGGATACCGATAAAACGCTTGATTTCTAAAGTGGTAACTCTAAAGTTATGATTGCCCTTCTGAATTACGTTTTTTTTTTTCAGTTTCTGAACGCAGAAGTTCAAAAACTTCTTTATCGAAAAAGAGTTCAAAAAATTTAACAGGATTATTGAGATCTTCTAGAAAACTAGGGGGATCAGATTCTTTTTCCGGTTTTTCAGGAATATCTACAGGTCTCCACTTTCTTGTGACGATACACCTTTTCTTGCGGAGAGGAGGATTCACTGATGACGTACTAGCAATTGGTTCATCAGGTTCATATACAAAGGAATGATCTGGAAAGTCATCTACTACTACTAGTCCTTGTTTAGTTGATACCGTGGCACGAAATTCAGCCTCTGCTAAGAGCTGGTGCCTTGCCAAATTATTTATATTACCAAATTCTTCATCACCACTATCTTCATCACTATTATTGTTATTATCCGGAGGTGTTATGTATATTTCCCCCTCTAGTACATCGTCATCTTCTTCTAAATGCGTAATAATATCATTTACCGTAAATCTGAATAAAAGAAATGAAATAATCGAGTAAAATTCATCACCCTCCTTTTAAGATTTTACATAGGTATATAATCCTACTGTTCCAATAATGGAACAGTATAAATAAAAGGAAAAACAAATATCAAAATAACTTTGTTTTCGATATATTCTAATAATAAAGTATAATTCAAGCTACGATGCATAAAATAACATAAAACAGTGGACGATACAGTATGATAAATAAAAAATACTTACATTGTACCACGAGGCATTTTTTCATAGAAAACTTCCTAAAACAAGACTGCTTAAAGTAAAAATGTGCCACGAATGTCTAATAATGAAAGTCGAATCTGACACCCAATAACTTTAGTGTTACCAGAATACAAAAAGATATATTGGGTGCGTTCGCGTAGAAATAATGAAAAATTAAAATGTTACCGATCCAATAATGGAACATTGGGAATATATGGGTTAAGGACTTTTGTGTCTCTTCATTACGGCTTCGAAGAGGATACAAACAAGAATTCAAATCAAAAAACTTGGCAAAGTAGGAAAATCTCATTTTAAAATATCAAGAAAACTAAGTGTGCACAGGAAGACCGTTCGATTATATAAATGGAAAAGAAGAAAGGCGATGTACAGGACAACAGACACAGACGGTAGACCCAAAACTCTTTCGCCTGCAACAAAAACAAAAATAAGGAAAATGACAGAAAATAAGCTCTCATTCCAGTATGCATTTAAATATCCGATGCCGAAGAATAGACGACAATTAAATGCAAGAGTACAACAAGACTGGAGCAGCTACACTGAGGACGAACTAAAAAATTTATGAGATAGTTTTGGACGACGAGTTATATTAGCATCACAAATAAATTTAAATTTCTAAATTTGTTTGCTTTTTATATGAAAAAGAAAGTTTTGGGCTACCCTGTAGATGAATTGCTAGAGTTTTTGCACAAATTACTTAAAAGAGTAACTGACTATGTACTTCCTTAAAATCGCTCATATTTATCTTTGGATATAAAAAAAATTAAGAGAAAAACCTTCTGTTTAAGAAGGGTTCCAATTGAAACTACATCCTGGAATAGGAAATACATTTTCCAAATTGTTTTTCAACAAATTTTATTATTGTTCATTATGTAGTTACTAACTGCTTTTACTATTACAAGCAGCACCCTCTTTTTCCGTCTCTGTAAATTACACTTTTATTTTTCCGATAAAATCTAAACGACGGACCAAAAAAAAAAAAAACTCCCCAAACCTCAGTAAGTATTGAATGTTGCCTGAAAGTTAACCCGTTTTATACAACCCACAAACGATTTGTCATAGAAAGGAGGAAATTTGCTGCGAGCTTCCCATAAACACCTTCCAGCAAACTCAAAATTCCAAGCCCGCACAATAATTTTAACGACTTCATAAAACCGCCAGAGCGGTAAAATATATGCTTCCAAAGTTAGCGCGCATTTCGTACACAAAATGAAGTTAAGCTGGTGCGGGGTACTGTCTGTCTTCATACCTTCTTTTTACCTCTTGAAAACAGTAAAAATAAAAATTGCGTTACACCTGGGTGTTTTCATTGTTTTTATGTGCGGGCTACAACCGGAAGTGGGATGGTTAAAAGTAACTTCGATATGTCTTGAGCAATACAAAAAAGGGTGAAGAGTACCTACATATATTGTATACAGTATGTACATACATATGTATAGTACCTACTAATGCGAATGGTTTCAGTGGGTTTTTTGGAGGTTCTTATTGATTTCATACTTAGATGTTCTCCATCTTGACCACGTTAACCTGCCCAATATATCAAGCAAGTATAAGAAAGCAGGTGTTTTCTTATAAATTTGCCATTGGTTACTTTCTTGTACCTGCACAATGTATGTATATTTACATATGCACTCAAAAATTGTTCACCTGTTCACATTTTTCAACGTCACTTTTTATAAATTCACTTTCAATAATGCTGGGAACAAGGTTTTGACCAATAGGCGACACCGCAAGCCATTTTTGCTGAGGGCAGTACATGTGAACCCTACAATTAAATTACCTCGGACAATGGTCGAGCGACTTTAAAATGGAGAATCGGCTGCATCTGCATTTTAAAGAGGAGTTTAGGTACGTTAGGCATGTTATAATTTTTTCTGTTATTTCTATAAGACTGTTGACATTAAGGAAAATGAAAGTTTAATTTTATTTGATAGTGTGATATTTATGTATTTCACAAAGTTTGGTATAATTTTATAGTTGGAAAGGTCAGGTAAAAAATATGACTATGCTTAATTCTGAAGATTTTTCCTGAAAAACTTGAATAACTTTACTTTAGAAAAAGTAGTTTAGAGAGAATTATGAACATAAAGACTAAATAGCGTGACCGAAGTATTTTAAAATTATCGAATTTTTCTTTTAATCATCTCTTAATGGGCTTGACTGAGTTCTTTATCAAAATACTCTACTCCCTCAAGGGACATAGGGCAGAAACAATAGCTTTTTATAATATTCAATATTTTGTATGGATTTCACGATCTTTCAGTTGATGCTGCTTCGGTTAATATTATTCTCCTCAAGATACTTCTCGATTTTCTTGATTTATGGGCTCTCTGCAAGTGACTTCTGCAACTACTTTGAAAGATGGACTGACGACAAATTTGCCGGAGGAGAATGATATAGTTATTGTTGATGACTTAACCGCGAATGAGAAAAGAACAAGGACAAGGATATAAATGATAGTGATCATGAGTCGATTAGAATTGAAATAAGGCTCCAAAATGAAAAAAAAAGTAGAGATACTAGAGACATAAAATATTGTTACAATAATTTCGACGTGATATTGTAATGTCATATATAGTTTAGAGCGGATGGCTTTGTCCGTGGTCAATGCTAGGGAGATTTAATGAAACAAAATCCCCTTTCTGAAATTCCTTGTCTAGGTTGTGCCAAAATCGTAACGTAATCCAACGTCATAATAGGCGGTGATTTCAATGTAAACTTGCTTTGCAAGACCATCAGGTCTGATGAGTTTATATTTCTTCTGCGGTCCATGCACTTCAATGTCATAAATGAACTCCCAACATACTTCAATACAGGCAATCCATCTCTGCTGGACATATTTGCTACTTCCGACATGGATGCGGTGCTGTTTCAGAATCAATTAATCCATCCATCGACTATCGACCATGACTTTCTGTTTTTAACTTATAACTTTTCTATCAATCCAATTCAGTTAAGGAATTCTTTTACATTCAAAGATTTTAATAGTATTAATATGCCTGCTCTGGTTGCGGAATGTGCAACTTCCCTTGGATGTTCACTAATTATTTGCCCTCCGTTGATGGTCAAATTGCTTTCTTAAACTCAAATCTGTCCGACCTTTTAAATAAATATGTTCCCTTTAGTTAGATCATGTACACTGAATCAGAAAGGCTGTCCATGGTTCTCCGCGGAAATTAAGGGATTGATTGTTGAACGCGATTTTTTACACCGAAGATTTTTGTGTATGAGGACCGAAGTTGATCGTGTTGCTTACAAACACATTAGAAATTTTACTAATTATAAAATTCGAGCGGCTAAGCGTCGGTACTTTGAATCAAAATTCGATTCCAATCTAGCGCAAAGAAAAATGTCGAAAAATCTCAGAAATGCTGGCGTGTTTGGCAAAGGTGTCTCAGAATGTGATGCTGATCCTGATTGCCTTAATAAGTACTATACTTCTCATAACATCCCTTCCTCATCTAATTCAGATGTTATTACTACCACTTCTTCTGAAGTCCCTGATTATCTGGCATATGAAGGCGATTTCAGCTTTAACTGTATTGATGTTGTCCAAGTAGTTAACGCCATTAATGCTGTCAAGTCTGAGGCAGTGGGATCCGATCAAATATCGCCTCGTTTTATAAAAATTATTTTGCCCTGGTTCGTCTATCCTATCCTCCACATTTTCAATACTAGCTTGACATCCTCGCAATTTCCTAGACTTTGGAAAAGTGCGATTGTGCTGCCCCTTGCTAAAGTTGCATCTCCTAATGGCCCAAGCGATTTTCCTCCAATTAGTATGTTGTGTTTTTTGTCTAAGGCGCTGGAGAAGCTTATGCATGAACAGATCTTACTTTACTTGGAATCAAATCAATTGCTCACCCCGTGGCAGTCAGAACTACGAGCTGGGCACAGCTGTGATGCAGCCATATTAAAGGTAACGTTCGACATTCGTAGAGCTCTTGATAAGAACCACCTGACTGTCCTGGAACTCGTTGATTTTTCAACAGCCTTCGACAGCGTCAACCATTCCAACCTCCTTACCGTCTTATTAAACAAATTTAGATTTTCTTCATATGCGGCATCACTTATCGGTAGCTTTCTTATTGGACGATCTCAGCAAGTCAAAGTCCATGATTTACTTTCAAGAAGCTTGCCTCTCACGTGTGGGGTACCTCAGGGTTCAACCTTAGGCCCTTTATTGTTCAGTATATACATAAATGATCTGCCTAATGTAATAAGAGACTCCAAAATACACTTGTATGCGGATGACGTCCAGATATACCTGGATAGGCCGGTTGGCCTGATTGAGTATTATACTTCGAGAGAATAAACACAGATCTGAACAGAATTTCTGAGTGGTCCAAGAGGCACGACTTACTTTTAAATCCAAATAAATCAAATTACATGATTTTGAATCGTAAGAGGCTTGATGTATCACAATTTCCAACTGTAACTCTGAATGGCACAGCTTTACCTTACGTTACCTCTGTTCGAAATCTGGGAATTATCCTCAATTCTTCTATGAATTGCTGCGACCACATTAAAAATACATTGGGTAAAATCTATGGCATACTTCGAAAGTTGTGGTTATCTGCAAGGATTCTGTCTCCTGCTCTTCGCTCTAGGCTGGTGAAGACACTTCTCTTGCCCTATTTCACAAGTGGATGCATTGTTTTCCCTCACTTGGATTCGATATGTACGAGAAAGCTCGATGTCGCTTTCAATGACTGCATTCGTTTTATTCATGGATTGATAAGATACGATCACATTTCCCTGTTTCGTAACTCTCTATTGGGTATGTCATTAGATGTTTATCTGACATTGGTAAATTTGATTTTTCAGCCTTTTAAACTTTGATAGGCAATTAATGCTGCGTGTTTCCCGCTATCCACATAGAATTTTAGAACGCTCTCACCTTATTCATGTTGCTCGCCTTTGGAACAGTCTATCGGTGGCATTGCAGCTTACTAGCTCGGCCAGTTCATTTAGGGTACTGCTAACTCGTCATCTGGCTTCAGATGAGAGTCATGCGGGTTGACATTGCCCTCACACTCCGAAATAACTATGCGCTTTTATTCTTGTTTTTATTATTATTTCCAGGTCATTTTTATTTCTATTTTCAGTTTTCTTTTCCATTACCTATGGGTTCCTGTTTTCTATGCTTTCTCATTCCCTGCACTGCTGTTAGTTGTTTCTATTTCTTATTTTCAAGTTTAAAGTTTTTTCTTATTTTATTATCAGTTTTTTGTTCCCTTGCTTACATTTCAATTGCTTATGATTTTTTAGTTTGTCATTTATAGCTTTAATCTCTTCTTTAATATTTTCTTTTTTCATTTATTGTTAGTATAATATTAATTTAGCATTTTCCTTAAACATACCAACTAAATTTGTATCATCAAAGATTTCAACATCTGAGATATTTTTTCCCAATAAACAATTTAAATTTGAATTTGAATGTTAGAAGTGTGCGTCGGATGTACAACTGTAACTAGAAAAAAACATTTGCGTATTCGAGGTCGGTCTCAAGCGGACGAGACTCTCTTTGTGGTTAAGTATGGAGACACGGGCTGGATATGCGTACGTGTCCGGGAAATTTCCTTCGTGGTGCAATTGGTTGCCTTACAGCCTGGCCGAGCGATTACCAGCGTAACCCAGTGAATTCAAGAGTTGGAAGTATCCATGAACGCAGGACAATAGAATTAAGTGGGAGCCTCCGTTGGGGCGTTCTGCGTCTTCGAGTAGTGGCTCTTAGTACTATTTCACTGCAGCTTCCTCTACAGCGAGGGCATCAGCAAACCGCTCTACGAGATCTCCTCTTCCTCTCAATTTCACTTTAGTGTAAGAATTAAGAAAGCCTTTTATTAAACTTCACTCCAATCAAAGATATATGTAAGTCTTTTCTACTTATTTCTTTTTATTTATTTTTTTCTTTTAATTTGTGGTTCTAATTTTGCATAGAAAAACTTCGTCTCTTTTGTGGTCGACTCAATCTTAACTTTCGTTTCTTCAATATCGCACCCTACAAAACATTTCTCGCGTGCCTCTCTCTTATTTTATCTGTCATCTTTTACAAAATTGTCCTGCGCCGACATCTATGTTTACAAGTAGGATTTGCTTCGCCTAGTTTTATATGTTACATTATGTCATGTTACCCTACTTTAACATTGTTCAGCTCAACTCAACTGTTGAGTTGCTGACTAAGCGGTGGCGTTCAGTCGAATCGCTGTCCTTCCGCTGACTCTCAACTGTTGAGTATAGTAGGCAGCGGCGATTATTTACGCTGAATTTGTAAGCGCTGCCAAATCTTCTGTCAAATAAATATAATATGACATTTTACTAACAAAAAGCTCAAAACAATATAGCCAAAGTTGATAGCAACAGATTACAGTCAGCAAAACGTTCAGATGAAACTCAACGGTCGACTTCCAGTATACTCAACATGTTTTGTGATTAGTGTCAACCGTTGAGCTGTGCTGAACACGCCCAATGCTACATTTATACTTTCCTTCACTTATATTTTGTATCTGTCAAAATTGCTTCACCTACTTTTGTTTTTAGTTCATGTTAAAAAGGTTTTAATTATTTCTACTTCTAAAACAACTGTCAAAATGTTTCTTCCATTTTTACTTAAATAAATGTCGAGTATTTCTTTTACTTTTACTTTTAATTTTAATTCAGGTCGAAGTATTTCATTTATTTTTATTTTAATAAATGTCAAGAATATTTAATTTATTTTGACTTTTAGGTTGGCAATATTCATTCTCCTATTTAGCTGTCAAAACTATCGGAGTATTTTAATTTGAAAGTTGGCAATATACCTTCTCCTATTTAGCTGTCAAAACTCTGTGAGTTTTTTTTTTTTTTTTAAGTTGGCAATACTCGCCTATCTATTTAGGACGTGTCAAAATAATTATTGATTTTAATTTCTATATATACATATATTTACCTGGTATACCTTCAGTAATCAAACTCGATGTATTTCGTAATCAGTGAAAATTTGTATACTATTTATTTGATCTTGTTCCCTTACCTCTGGTGGGGGGTGAACAAGGTGATTGATTAAACGTTGACTGATAATTAGCAACTGATTTATTAATGTTTTAAACACCGTTTATATACAATCAAAAAAATGCTTAGCTTAACAATAACAATAATAATTTCTTAAGACGTGCAATACAAGTGGTTCAGCAAATTATATTTTGGTTGTGACCTATTGAGCATAAATGTGCTTGCATGGTGATCGGTTTATAGTTTATTGACCGATGAATGCAATTTATTGATTGTTGCATAAATTGCATTGTCATCTTTGCTATGTGTTCTGACTTGAACATTCTCCCGCTTGGTGACTGCAGTCGCAATATGGTCGTGTGGTGGTAGTTTTAAGGTGAATCTCGGGTTTGATGATGATTCTGACTCTGCATGTTGAACTAGGCTGCTTCGTTTAGCGGGTTGCGGAATCGTTTGGCTTAATTTAATGTCGGGGATGCCTTCAACCTTCCTTCGGGTTAGCGGGCAGCAGGGTTGTACTTGTCGCTTTAATTTATATGCAAGTGCGATTAGTAGGATGGTAATTACGATTGCACTGACTGCCGATGCCGTGTGGTGGCCAATTGATTTGAATATAGTTGAGGTTGACACTAGGTCCTGCTGTAGTACTTCTTGATCCCTAATTGCATCGAATAAATGGTCGGATGATTTTAAAATTGGTTCACGTTCAATGAGTTCTCTGTGTGTTTTTCTTGTCATTATAGTGGTGCTTATGTTGAAATTCATTGCCTTGTTAAATGTTGATTTAACTGGTATCTTAGCAGTTATTGTTGATGTTAGTGTATTCTTCTTAGTTTGGATGAGGCAGTTGTTGCCGATCTGAATTATTCCTATTTTATCGAGAATGATGTCTTCTCTTACTCCATTGCATTTGACCGCTGCGGTGGTGGGTGAGCT
Organism: Dioctria linearis; assembly: GCA_963930735.1. Lineage (NCBI taxonomy): Eukaryota > Metazoa > Arthropoda > Insecta > Diptera > Asilidae > Dioctria > Dioctria linearis. The sequence continues at coordinate 36,965,734 of OZ005741.1, forward strand.
GCTGATAAATAGCCAAGTGTTGGCCATGTAAAGATGCTTCCATAATGTGGTTGATAGAGAGAACTGCTTCAAGGAGCAGTGTTGTTTTTCTTGGCGCTGGTAGATCTCATCAATGATACAATTTGGGTTTGTTTCGATACTGCTGACAACTGTTGGAGTACACAACATCAAGTGTTTTGCTTGGGTGATACAATTGGCTAGTTCTGCTTCAGTAAGCTCGAAGTAGGTTTGAATGTTATAGTTTGCACCTATTATGGATCTGCTAATGTCTGGTGCTACGTATGTATTATTTTTAATGTGGTAGGGTATAGCGGTAGCCTTCATTAGGGTGTATTGATCCCTTTCCATGATGGGAAGATATCCATAAATAATGATATTTCCGTTGTCTCTGACTATTTCCAGTCTTTCTTCTGGTGTGCCAGAGACCCTTAGGTTGGATGGAATTTGGTCAGAGGCTTTAATGGTGATATTTGCTATTTTTGCCGGTGACATGAATTCAAATAGATTTCCCCTTTTCATGGTAATCCTCGCGAGTCTTATGTAATGTTCTTCTAGGTCACCGAGGAAGCTTATGGCAAGTTGATATGCGGCTATGATATTGATATTAATCCTGTTGGTGTCAGTTTGGGAGAACCATCCTTGAACCTTGTTGATTTCCTCTAGAGCCTTGTTTAGTTTGTTTGTAAACATGTTTTTTTTTAGTTACGCGGGCTTCTGTGTCGTTAACTACGGCTATAGTAGAGAGCATTAGACTTGATTGATGTTGGGCTGCTTGTTGTAAGATTTGTTGGTTTTGACGAAGAGTGTTAATGTCTGTATACACATCTTCATTGACTCCAAAAACGTATTCTAGTATATTGCCAAATATATTTCGCCTTTTTCGTTTGGTATCTAGATCTTGTAGCAATGTCATTTCATGGGATAACGTTCGTCCTTTTTCCTTTAAATGCTGAAGTAGTAGATCACAATGGATGTCACTGGACAGGTGCCGGGATCTGTTACATACATCTTCCATTTGTGACAATGTCTTGTCAATTTTATCTTCGTCTGATTTTATATTCAATGGATAGCTCAGCTCGACTCTAAGCGTTCCTCTCTTCAGATTTGCTTCACCGATATGCTCGATGTACAACCCTGCCTTGGGTTGTGTTATGTTATAGGAGCAGCTCCCTATCTTTGCAAACAGTATGAGTAGGAGACAAAGAATGGTTGGATGTGTTGTTGTCCACCCCCCTCTATGTCCTCCGTGATTGATGGAACTTCTATAGCTCTCAGAGTAGTACATCTTAGCTAATTTAGGCAATTTGTAGCGTTCTTCATAAGCCTTGACTGCCTGTAACTGTTTCTCTATAGGTACTAGTGTTTTATATCCTGTTACAGGGAATATGCGAATACCCTTACGTTTCCGTTGCATGTGTTCGTGTCGGAATTGATTTAATTGTGTCTTGTATTTCGACGGTGTGTTTGGACAAGTTTCTCTTACTGATTTCTCAGATCGTTTCTCAATTTTGGCTTTTACGTTGTTGGGTTCGTTGTCTGTTAACTTATGCTTCCTGTTATTTTTTGGTGTGGTTTCCTGTGTTGGAAGCCTGTGTACTAAAACTGTTGTAATATTCGTGTATGGTTTGATTGCTGCTGGAGGTTCAGTACATTCTTGCTCATTTTCTATGGGTAGTTTACATAATTTTGTTACTGGTCTTTTCAAAATGAGATTTCCCTTGCATCGAAGACTCGCTACTCGCGTGAGTCCATCCTTGCCGGGATGTGTCTCAGTTACACGTGCAAGGAGCCACCTTGTTGGTGGTAGGTTTTCGTCCTTGATTAGAACAAGTTGTCCAGGCTCTATGTTATCTTGTTTTGTGCGCCACTTGGGTCTCTGTTGTAGCCGTGACAAATATTCTGTTGACCATATTTTCCAGAAGTCTCTTTGAAGTTTGCTTACAAGTTTCCATCTTGTTAAACTGTTAATATTTGTTTCCTTTTCAGCACAAATGGGTGTGCTCAGCGGTGCTGTGCCCATCAAAAAATGACCTGGTGTTAACGCAGCGAGATCATTTGGGTCATCACTGAGCGGACAAATGGGTCGAGAGTTAAGACATGCTTCTATTTGGTATAGTAATGTCGTTAATTCTTCAAAGGTTAAAGTTGTTTCTCCAATAATTCTTTTAAGGTGGTGTTTGATTGATTTTACACCAGCCTCCCAAATTCCGCCCATGTGAGGTGCTCCTGGTGGGTTGAAATGCCATTGTGTCCCGTCAGAGGCTAGTAGATTCACTACCGCAGGCGTGTTGTCGGTTATCGCCTTTTGGAATTCTTCTTTAAGTATTTTTTGTGCTCCCACAAAGTTAGTTCCACAATCGCTATAAAGATGTTTGCAGAGGCCACGTCTAGCAGTAAATCTCTTGAATGCCGCTAAAAATGCTTCAGTGGTTAAGTCACTGACGACCTCAATGTGTATTGCCTTTGTTGCTAGGCATACAAAAACGGCTATATATCCCTTATAGGATTTATGTCCACGCCCCTTTGATGCTCTTACATGAATTGGGCCAGCGTAGTCTACGCCTGTGTGCGTGAATGGTTTAGATGGATTTATTCTTGCGGCTGGTAGGTTGCCCATTAGTTGTTGAGTTACTTCTGATTTAAATCGAAAGCATCTTATACATTTATGAATGTGGTCTCGTATGATAGTTCGTGCCTTAGGGATCCAATATTGTTGTCGGACGTATGCCAGTGTACTTTGGTTACCGCCATGGAGTGTTTTTAGGTGAGCCTGCTGAATTATAAGATTAGTCAGATGGCTTTTGTGCGGTAAAATTATTGGATGTTTTTCACTTTCAGTGAGTGTTGAGTTTTCAAGTCGTCCTCCCACTCTTAGGATCCCTGCCTTATCTAGCACTGGGTTGAGTGGCAAAAGCTTATTCTTGGGACTGAGTGCTTTACCTGCTCTTAATTCTTCAATTTCCTTGTGAAAATGCGCTGCTTGTGTTAATTTTACTACTTGCATTCTTGCTTCTTCAAGTTCGGAAGTGCTGATTATTAAGGCTTGACTTCTCTGTCTTGTATTTCGACAATTCCGAATGAATTTATTGCAAATGGCTAGTACTCGTATTAGTCTGTGCATGGTTGAAAATCGTTCGATTATATTGTCGGTAGATGTCACTGTTGTCAGTGTTGTACATGTTGGTTTAATTTCTAGTGCAGTTGCACTAGCCTTTATGTTAGTTTGTGGCCACCGTTCCTTGGGGTATTTTAGCCATTTTGGACCTGTCCACCATAAGTTATGAGAATTAATTTGGGTTGGACTTAATCCCCTTGAGGCACAGTCTGCTGGATTCTCGTCCGACTTGATGTAGTTCCAATTGCATTGTCATCTTTGCTATGTGTTCTGACTTGAACATATACTGTTAGTTCATATTAGGCCTAATGCGTACTAAAGACTTTTCGTCACACAATTTCTTGGTCAATGTCACCTAGTTTTGTCGCACACAGTGAATAATTTTCACCCAAAAAGCTCATGTTTTCCATGATAATTCATCAATTTAAATTTCGGGGAGGCAGCTGTGATATGTGTACTTGTCATAAGGATATAGAAAAACGAAAGAAACTCTATTGGGCTCCTCCAATTTGGAGAGCGAAAGGCTGAATAAAGGAAAATTTCACTTAATGTTTGACGACCTGCGATCATATCCTGAAAAATTCTCTGTATATTTCCGTATGAGTTTTGAAAGCTTTTATGATTTACTGCTGATCTTGAGACCTGCTATAACATATCAAAATAACGATATGCGATCAACAATTGAACCCAAAGAGAGACTTGCTGTAACTCTTAAGGCTTATGAATACTTTCATGGGTATTTCTCCCCACATTTTTATCTTCGAAATGCTATAAGAGTAGTCCTTAAAATTTTTGTTGTATAGTGGTGATCCCATTTGTACATTTTCTATTAATGTTTCATTACTAATATCTTCCTGGCACACTATCGTTGCAGCAGATATTTAAAAAAAAGATGCCTAAGTTTTTTCCAAGCTCTACAATGTCTCTCAAAACAGTGGCAGTCAAGCAACGACAAATATGTTACCAGTGCTGGCACATTCATATAAAAGTGAAGGCGCGGTGCTAGTGTCATCATCCAAAAGTTGCTAGCCGGATTCACGTTGCTGTCACGTCACTTCATGCGCGTATGAACGTTAGAACCTAATGGAATTGACGGTGGTGACAGAACAGTTACGTGACAAAAAGTCTCCAGTACGTGAAAGGTTTTAACATACTTTACATTATTATTCCTGTAGAAAACCCAAATTATTTCAGAAAATAATTTCTGTTAGGCTGCCCTCATATCCTAAAGTGCCCCGCGCCTCCACTTGACAAAGGACGGCCATGGTATCAACTCAATAATGACGAACTAACCAACTAAAATTTAAGTCAATCATTTAAACCTATATATATCGTCGTTGTTTTTATGAAACCTCCTATGTGTCACATTAAGCTATTTTGACGTTTTGGTATCAACTCAACCGCCATTTTGCTCTTTATCCATGGAAAAAGACTCCTTTGTGAAAAAATGTTTTTCTTGATACTTATAAGGCAGAAAACGAAATGTCCTATGGGGTATTTCAATACTTATAGGTGACAAGAATGGTTTCTCCTATAAAATTATACTTTTGCCACATAGGAGGTTTCATAAAACAACGACGATATGCAATTCTATAATTGTCAATTATGTCGTTCCGTTAATAATCAATTTTCAAAAAATTGGGTATTAGTTTTCAGAACTAATGAAAATATTAAAAAAAAAAACAAAATATAAACAATATTTCCTAAACAACAAACAATTTTCCTCATGCCCGTTGGGAATAGACAACAAATCAAAACTGAATCTAAGTACCTCCTCTAAGGTAAATGAAAAAGAAATTAAATTTAAAATTTCATTGAATTTCGTGAGCATTCCTATTTCTTACCAGAAAAAAATTAATTCCTTCCTGTTTATATACACACACACACACACAATCACATAGTTGCGATTCCATTACAAAGTTCCTTTCATTGGTTTTGTTACTTTTTTCCTTCGATTGCATGATGAAAACTGACCAAATCACTCTTGTATGACCCGAAAGGGTTGATTGCTTGATTGGCTTGTTACCGATGTGTTTACCCTTTTTATTATTCTGGAAATTTTTCACTAGTGTTTTTTTTCTTCTTTTCTTCATTTCTGTTCATACAAATACAAACTATTCGAAATGTTTATTTACGGAAAATTAATCAAACAATTAGCCGAGAATTCCATGCACGATATCGTTCTAATAATTTATTTGGTCTTATGATCTGGCGAAAAACCTTTGAACTGTAGCGCAAGAGGGTAAAAGGGTTATTAATGTTTTGTGTACATGATACCAGCTAGATACAAATGGACATACGTACATATGTACATACACAGAAGGCTAATTTATATGCGGACTTATTAAAAAGGATCCCCATTTATCGTAATTATCGTAAACATATGCCACAATTTATTATAATGGGTAACGTGCTTAAACGGTTACCTGTTTACTGAGGGTGTGGTGTTTGGTGGCGATATTTTCTGGAATATTTGATTAAATCTAATTAATGAAGTTCCTGTTAATTGCAAGAATTTATTTTTCTTTTTTGTTTGCAGTACATACTCAATATTCAGGGTCAGAATTTAAACATATTGATTTGAAGCACTGCAAATGCCAGATGGGATAGTTTTTCTATGAAAAACGTTTTTTAAGAATAAAAAAAACCAAAAACCTTAAATTTCTGTAACCATTTCATTTTCAAAACTGTGAAAACATAATTTCACGACCAACTGACATCGAATCTATTTGTGATTTGGTTAATATTTACAAACCGCATAAAATCGATTTCTTCCTCGAATGAACTCCGAATAGGCACCCACATGCTTTTGCAAACAACAAATCTCATGAGATTCATTCCGGGAATACTTCAACCTCATTCCGAAACAAATTGATTTTCATGGGTCACTTTTTTTTTACCTAAGTTTTTTTTTATACGTAGTTCATCTAGAAGACATCCTTATTAAGAAATCCTGCCAAAAATTTCTTAATATTCGTGTGTAGACAATTTAGACCATCGATCACTCCAACAGAAGGCAATATACAAGGCTGCTATATACTAGTATGTACATAGCGTTAAGTACCATCTCAACAGGTAGTCGAGTACCTGTCAAAATTTTCGGTTTCTAGAGTTATTATGAGCATTAACTGGAATCCTATTTATAATATAGTTTCGCTGGCAAATGGATGCATATTAAAAGTATATATGTGGATTGCTTACTGAATTGGCTTACCACAGTGTTGAGAAGGTCAAAAAATATCCGTGAACAAAAAAAAAAAGGGTAAGACCCAAGGGTAGATCTTGGAATTATAGAATTAGATGGGGCGAAGACATATGGTTTATCTTATACATATCTGTCTATGTAGCAGCAAGATAAAAAAAAACAAGAATTTAAGGAAATTTCGGACATTTATCCCCTTAATACAAGAAGTGATCCCTATTCAATCTTCATTTATTGAAGATCATCTTTTGTTGAATAGATTTTTATAGAGATATTTGTGCCGACATGATTGGCAACAGATGTTACATATCAGATGGCAGACTTGAGATCTTTTAAGTTTTGTTTATTTTTTCTTGTTTCCTTTGCGGCAGAATATTCATCCAATCATCATGGAGTACACGTTTTATACATATCAAAATTGTATCTTTCGAGTTTTAAGGTTCGTAGTTTATTTAATTTGATATTTTTCATGTATACAAAGTTATCAGGGGCGTAGGCAGAATTTTATTATTGGAGGAGACCTAGTAGGGGCCACCCTGACACAAAAAGTGGTTTTGTTTAAAATTATACAAGCTAAATATGATTTATTTCCGGGTAAACATTAGATTTGTTCAAGATGGTTACTTTTTAGGATTATCGGATACAAGAGCAAAAGTGAAAAAATGTTTATTCGTTATTGCATCAGACAACTTATTGATTTAGGGCAGCAAGTTTCAAGTCTTGCTTTGACTTATCAGCAGGTAACAAATAGCGAAATTGAGTGACTTGAAAAAACAAACGAAAATTAAAAAATTAAAAATTTAAAAAAATATATTTTCTGGAAAGAGTTGCAAAAAATCAGATTAATTCGAATGAACAAATTCTGAATATGGATTATATGAGGCAAATTCTCCATATTACACCCAAGGAGAAAAAACATGATTAATAACCGGGTAAATTTTACTTTAAAAGTAACCATCTTGAACAAATTTATAATTATGATTCATTAAAATGGAATTTCCATGGGAAATTTTATGTGCTATACACATATATGATGAAATTTCTTTTATCACACGATCATGTAAACATTAACATCAAACTCAGTAGGTTACTAATTAAATAAGCTTTAGTTTTCTATTTCTTGTTGAAAATCGGCCCAACATTTTTTCAGCTGTAATTTTTTTTACCTTAGATAAAATCTAAGTTTGCCAGTCCATTTGTAAGACCTCGTAGTAATAATGATGGTAGAACAAAATGGATTCGAGACCCACTCATAATCTTAAAAGATATTTTGATTTTTTCATGTCCGTCCGTCTGTGCGGACGATAACTCGAGAACCCCGTTCACTTTGAAAGCTGAAATTTTGTACACGGACTGTAAAAAAAAAAGTAAAGTTAAGTTCGAAAATGAGACAAATCGGGCAACATCTTCGTGGAGTTGCCATACAAAAATTTCGTTTTCCACTATATATTTGGACACGGCCTGAGAACGCGACAACATAGAGAGCTGAAATTTGGTGCATGGTGTTTTTATAGTAATAGCGAAAAATGACAGAAATTGACTAAATCAGGCAACCCCTTCTTGGTGTTGCCATATAAAAATTTAGGATTTTTACGTATACTGTGAAAACAATAAATCCCGTACGGTTTTAATGTACTAAAAAGTTCTTCAGAATATGAGATCCTATAAAATTGGTTATAATCATTTTTTCTGTCGGACGAACCGTTCTAGAAATATATGCAAAAAATGACTTCGAAAATCAAAATTGCACATATGGTACCATACGAAATTTCATACGCGCAATCATCCAGCGTATTATAATAATTGGTCTTAAGCCTCGTTTCCACTTATACAAATTGTGCCAACTTGTTCGGCAATATGTTGTGTACTTGTTGGGAGCCGACATGTTAGCTTAAACTTACAAGTGTTTACATTTAATTAAATTCTCGCGAACTTGTTGGCTTAACTTCTTACATTCTACTCCATTACATTCCACTAGTTTAGCCAACAAAACAAATGAGCGTTTCCACTTAAATGAACAAATCCACCCAACAAATTCTGCGAGTTTTTACAGCCGACATCGAACAAGTCGCCAACATGTGGCTGAATTTTCATATAGCGTTTCCACTTAGACAGAATGTTGCCAACTTGCTTCGAAACTTGTCGGGTAAGAAAATTTGTATAAGTGGAAACGAGGCTTTGGACCAATTCTAGCTTTTTTGCTTGTTTTTTTTTTTAATATGGGCATTCTCTGTGTTGCGAGAGAATCGTTGCATTGTGCTTCTAAGCCACGTTTTTCGGCTCTATAGGAGATATTATTCTCTCACAACTGGGGAGCTTGCTGACATGGCAGTACTATCGCTGCTTGAAAAAGTTTATATAAATTAGGGCAGTACTCTTTTTTAATATGGTTTTTCAAATTTTCGGCATTCACCTCATAAGTTTTTAAAATTTAATTGAAGCATGTTTTTCATGACTTCAGCTTCCAAGGATGATGTATCAATTCTGTAGATTTTTTTATAATTAATAATGACCGTAGTTTATGTCCAATTTAAGAAATGCATCCACAGTTCGAGCTAAAGGTAAATTTCCAAGTCGGCGTTTCAGATTTACTATGATACTATCTATTATTTGGTAGTAAATGTTTATCTTTAAGTATTCTTCTGTTTATGTATTAGCTGGCAAATCTATTGTATTGCTTTTGCCCACAGTCGACACTGTCTTTTTGTTGATGCCTCCTTTTTGAGACTGTTACAGGGCTTCTAGTGAAATCTCCTGCTCTTCACAAAACTGCAGGAAGTCTGTCCAAATTTTGAACTGATTCCTGCATATTTCGAAAGTATATACCTGTAGTACTTGCAGTGAGGTCACTAGTCTGACCAAGTGTGGCATTTTAGTACATTCACTATAGCGGAAACTGAGTGAAATGTGTGTAAAGAAACGACGAATTCTGGATTCGTAATAATCATCTCCAATTCAAGTGCTTCCACCGTGTGCTTATCACAGATCTTAGTGATCTCGTTTTCAAAAGTCAATTTAATTGGCTCATAGTTTGTCAGTATGCTTTGAAATTTTCGTAGTGACAACTCCATCTGGTAGTAGGTACTTAGACTTCCCATTTCACGTCTGGTATAGATTCCGAGAGTGCCTTGTAATTTTTACAGACTCGCATGATGACCAACTTGTAAGCATCGATTTTTACCAGACATGATGCTAGCGCCATAATAAGACTGTGCACGAATTGGAACATCATCCAAATGGCCCAAAATTAATGTAGCCAGTCCTTGCGCATCTCTGTAGTTGGAACAATTTATAAATCTTTCGACTATGTCAGAACTGTTCGCATATCTTATCGTTATTGACAATTGTTTCTCTTTAAAGCATCTGGCTTCGTCCGCACTCAAAGGAGAGAGCCGACTGCAACCAACTGTAGATGGCGTGGCAGCTCACTATTAAATAATTTCGTTATTGTTTCAATGCATTTCCTCATGCTTGCTTGGTTGTTGAAAATTAAATATAATTAATATAAATATAATTAATTATGATTAATTGGATTTATAAATTTTGGATAATGCTTTTCAGGGGATGCCACCGCAGTTAGAGTGTAGGGAAGGGGGGGGGGGTCTTACCTGATAACTAAGGGTTTTAAATTTAATTTTAACTGTTGCATTAAGTGGTGTCCTTTCTGAGTATTTTAGAATCAAATCGGATTAATGTGGGTTAAAATTGTATTCAAGAAAACTGTTGTGAAGTCCAATATGAGGTCAATGTAGGCTTCAGACTCACATAAAAAATGGTGTAATACTACTTGTAATAGTAATAATTGTTTTTATACGATTCTTTTGAAGACAGTCACGTTTTAAAACTAGCCCACCTAGTACAAATAAGGATTCCAAACGAGCAAATGCCAACCCAGTACCCTTAGAAACCCCGAAAAATTCTGCATCAAGTTCGAAATTAAAAGTGGACACTTCTACACTTAATCCAATCATTCCTATTCCGCCACCTTTGCCACAAAACATTATTAAAACCCAAAAGGTTCTCAAAGAAGGTACCGTAAAGAAAACTAGAGATATCACGCTATTAGAACGCAGATTTAATAAATCATTCAGCATTAAAATTTAAAAAAACAAAAAAATAACAAAATTAGCAGAGCAGATTCAATAACTGCACGCTGATTAGAACTAAAAATATATTTGCTTTTAAAGCTTTTTATATTTTAAAATCGCTGATATTGTAGAATTTGATACCGAAAATTTATTTATCTTTTTCACAGATAGCTTGAAAATTATCGAAACTATTTATTTTTACTTATGTGAACTGTGATGTACGGTAGTATAATTGCGCGTTGATGGCATGTTAAAATCGATGATCTAGTACTGCATCATTATGTACTTATCCATGCAGTTTTAAATTATGTATTAAGTAGCTGTTCTTTTCTCTGATCTGAGTTTTTTTTTTACGCTGCAAATTTTTTTATCTGGTAAATAATTTCCACCCATTATTAAGCTAAAAAAAAATATATATATATACAGGGTGATTCTGATCAAGATACCTTCCGGTATACCACGCGATTCCTTGAGGTAAGCTGATCAAAGAATTGTTTCACATACAGTTTTAGCACTGGAGGATTTTTGGCAGATTCAAGCCAGATCATAAAATTGCATACAAGCAATAATCTCACGTAGGTACGTAGCATCTTTTATGACTGGACCCTATAGATTTATAAAGTTCTTTCTTAAAATTCGAATATATCATATAGATAATAATAATATCTTTAATTGGCGAAATGTAATTAGTATAAATGTCATGATTAACTATTTTAATGCAACCTTGAAATGTAGCTTAAGCGGAGGTCATTAATAAATGTATCGCGGGAGTATAATGTAAAGTGTTATATATAAAAAAAAACTAATTGCCAGTTAAAAAACTTGAGATATAAGAGAATAAAACTCGATAAAAAATACCATTATTAGAAAACTACAAATATGTAAAATTATGTATTATATGAAAGTAAGTCTTCAATCCTATTTTTTCTGCCTTTCTTAAATTTTTGAATTTTTTTTTCCTATTCGCATTTTTGTCGATGATAGTAAAACCTTTATTGTATCGTTTCCATATAATTAATTTTATTATTCTTAGCAATCTATCTTTTTAGTCGTAAGACATTATTAAGATGAAATCGGTAAAACTTTTTATATTTTGATATAACTCTTTAATAAAACAAAAAAAATATAATATAATCAATCTTGCGAAGCGGGAAGAAATGTTGTGAAGTCCAATATGAGGTCAATGTAGGTTTCAGACTTCACAACAATCCAACAACCCAAGCAAGCGCCATAAATTATCGTCATTGTTTTGCTTACTCAATAAATTTTACACGTTTCCGTACTACAGTAAATTGAGTTTAGACGATCGATTAATTAAGTAAACTGGGTCAGTTAATTTGCTAATCGGAAGTGTTTGAAAGTTGTAGAAATGACAAAACAAATAATTTTTGAGATCGATTTGACGATTGAGGAGAGTAAAAATATAAAAATTAAGTAGTTGAGTTCTATACGTAGAATAAAAAAGTCTATTAGAAATTAAAACCGTTTTTCTTTTACAAACCTATTTCTGAGTTCTTACCAAAACGAAATGGAGCTGATTTGAAAAAAAAACGAAGAGGTAGTAATAATTAGAGATCATAGGATATTCATGATTTCATGATTGTTTTTCAAATAAACAAGTGAAAAAGCTAGAATTAGTCTTAGACCAATTCTTATGATACCCTAGATGAATGCACGTATGAAATTTCGTATGGTCACCCATTTGAGCAATTTTGATTTTTTGCATTGGTTTCTCGCATATATTTCTAGAACGGCTCGTCAGACAGAAAAAATTATTATAACCAATTTTATAGGATTTGTTATTCTGAAGAAGTTTTTAGTACAATAACAATTCTAGGACTTATCGTTTTCAAAGTATATGTAAACAACCAAAAATTTTATATGGCAACACCAAGAAGGGGTTGCCCGATTTAGTTCATTTCTGAAGCTTTATTTGCTATTACTATAAAAACACAATGTACCAAATTTCAGCTTTCTATGTCGACGTGTTCTTAGGTAGTGTCCAAATATATCGTGGAAAACGAAATTTTTGTATGGCAACCCCAGGAAGGAGTTGCGCGATTGGAACATGCAAAAATCAAAATAACTTTTAACTTTATGCGGGGGTGTCCAATCCATTTTGCTCTACCATCATTATTTCTGTGCGTTACAAACGGAATGACAAACTTAGTATACCCTAAAGATTTCATCTAGGGTATAAAAACAATGTACTAAAAGACATACAGTTTAACTAAAGAAAACGAAGAATATTTACATTAATTTTGTGTTAAAAATCTGTTAGATGTTTTTTTCTAGAACACGATGCAATCGAGGAGTATTTAGGCACTTAGTGGAACATGTTAAAATGATACAAAAACCTCATTTTTAATTAGGCATGGTTATATAAATTTGACTCTGAATACCTTTTCGTATCTGACCAAGTATTTTAATAAATCATCCAATTTTTTGAGTTTTTGAGTAGGTATATAAGTGACCGATGCCTCAAAATTTTATTTCAATTAATATGGTCTGTGCTACATGTTTCTGATCACTCCAGAATATTTCAAATCAAATCGTTTAGTCTCCTGGCTGTTTTCTTATTTCATCATTCCTTCTGGTCATGACTTGACAACAGTGGGGTAGATAAGGCACCCACAGACCCCGCCAGGCGGTATGGCTTCTGAAATTTAGGGGTCCCAAACTGGTAACTAAAATTTTTAAAACCAACATTTTACCAGAGTAAAGTGCATATAATAAAAGTAATGAAAATTTGCGAGAAATATCCTTTTTCTTCTAGATTTTTTCAATTTTATTGTTCGTTACTTCTGTTTTTAAAGATCACATACCATTAACACTTCCAGAATTCAAGAGAACAAAGTCATTTTCCACATTTGGCTATTAGGCTTTTCCTCTTAATTAAAGAAAAATGCTGGAAAATATATAAAAATAGAACCATGAGCTACAAAGCGGAAGAAGTCCTAAGAATTCAGCTTAATGAAACCGGAGAATTTGTAAACACAGGCAAGCAAATGAGCTAGATCTCTAAAAATCAATTTTTCTGATATAATATTCAGAGAATTGTGACCATGGCCGTTTACGAACTCTTAGGAACTGAATGCCTTACTGAAATTGTAGCAAATGGGCAGTTTAGAGGTTTAGGTAGAAAAGAGGAGAGAAGATTTGTATATAGGTATAATATGTATATACATATGTATTCATACATGCATAAGTGCACATTTAACAAGCAATACCTATATATTCCACAACATTTTCCTCTCAACTATGAATGACTTACGATCTATAAAGTGCAGTATCGGCTATACCCGAGAAGTTACAAGTAATGACTTCCATTTATAAAAGTGTATTTAAAAAAAGGCCCTTAAAATTTCGCGGGTAGGCCACTAAATTCTTATCTACATACTACTTGACCCTCTGTCAGTTATAGAACATTTGACAATACAGAGAAATAATTTATACAAATAGCGTAGTCTGATCTCACTTACTTGTCATGCTCATTACCCACAAAATTCGCGATGGATGTAGATAAGTCAGATTGAATTTTTCCTACAATTTTCTAAGATTAATAATTGACTCCATTGAGAAAAAATTAGAATTAATTACGTTGCTAGTCAGTAATAATCAAATTTGTCCAAAAAATCAACAACTAATGAGATAATTATTACGTTATCATCTAACTCCTTTAATACCCACCACAAAAAAAAATTGCTCCCAGTGGACTCTGCTCTGTACCTATAATCGTCTGCTCACACTCTAATATTTAGCAAAATTTACAGCTTTTCCTGTGCGATGTTTTCCATAAAGGATTTGATCTTTCGATGCACTAACTTACCTGAAAAGAAGGTTTCTGAGATCTACAAATATCGACAATATCATCATTGATGATAGGTTTCATGCCTTCATGTCTTCTAATATATACTATAACAGCACCGTCCTCCCCACCAGGGGCGCACCGAGAGGGGGGACGAACGGGACCAGTCCCCCTCCAGAATGTCAGTTTTCTGAACATAATTGGTCTGCATATTATTACAAAGTCCGACAAAATAAAATAAAACCTTTTAATCTACAATAGCAGTTCTTAAGTGCTCAGATGGGTGCAGGACGCGACTTTAGAGCCCTATTTTTCCGACTCGTTAGGACTTGGGACACCTATGCCCCCCCCCCCCCCCCCCCCCAAAGCAAAATGCTGGGTGCGTTACTGCTCTCCACGTGGAGGTATATTGATCACTTTTTGTGGTCAATCTCAGGATCAGGGTCAGTTCCTCCTAAATAATAGAAAAGTTTTTTTTTCTTCTTCTAATAATCCCTTATACATAAAGCAAGCATACTACAAAAACCATCTGTCCAGATTTCTTCCTTTCACGATAAGAAGATCCCCGTTAATTAAGATTTTCTAAAGAGTGATATACATTCAGACAACGAACTTTTTATACCTAAAATTAAAAAAATCCAATCTATCAGTATTTGCAATCAATTCCAAGGAGCAATAATTTCGCTCACTTAATTCCAGAAGATTTTACGGTGGCAAAATTTAATCCCCATAAACATTAATTCTTTGAATATCTTTAAACCTATATAAAACTACACTAACACACATAAAAGCAATAAATCTTAATTAGAGGCGTGTAAAAACGCCATGATACCACAGCTAATCAGTATCTGGTTTTGACTTTACAACTGAATGATATCGAATTACTTTAGTATAATTTTACTAACTCCTGATAAATACAATCTCAATCTAGCAGAGAGTGTGTGGAACTGCACAGAGCAGCATCCAGGATGACTTAAATTATCTGCCTGGGTGTATCACATTCAATCAACAATTTTAGAAAAATGACCATCTTAACTAATTGAGACATCGAGAGTGAATGAAAAACGTGAAAAAAATACAGAAAAATACGACGTGATACCAATAGAAGACTATGAAAATATACGCATGGGATATAAACAAGAACCTTGTGGAACCCGACATTTTTTCGTCCGAAAACAACAAACGCCGCAATCTGTACAACTCATAAATATTTCCACTTCGGAATTTTTATCTATCGACATGTTGTCTTGTTCGTACATTTTTTGTTGCTGTTCAGTTCTGTGTTGTGCGTTCGTTTTTTATTCTTATTTTGGTGAATTTCAAACAAGCAGAATGTATCAGGTTCGTCTTCTTCCTTTTTTGTGAATGCCTATATGCGCTACAATTTAGGGCAAATCTTGATTAGTTAACGGCCATATATCAACCGAGTAAAGTCGGCTATGTTTCGTTTAAAAATTTATGAGCCTCACCAGGCGATTATTTTTACTCAGCCTTAGTTCAGTGTCTTTCTGATCTTCAGTCCGAGGGGTTTATCGATCAACTTAATTAGAATTGAGAGCTCACTGAATGCGCCTGTGCCATTATTCACGAAGGAAGAAAACATAACTTACCAGTGGCTGATGAGATAAGAGCTATAAACTGCCGCTTGTAGAATTTAAGAGCACAATATAAGTCCAGTTGCAATTGATCTGTATAAGATCGATATGGCGGGATGTGAATCCAGTTTGAACCTTAGTGATCGGTTTTTTTTTTTTTTAAGATTTAAATTCTAGATTAAGGTGGTTCATGTGGGTATGAGGATATGGATGGTAGTTAATTGATTGTTTATGGTGATTTAACTGTGATTGTGCAATTAATTGTTTGAGAATTCATATGGATGAGAGTGGATGAATTCTTTTAGATTCAGTAGCTAAAGGAGGGTGTTGCGATAAATTTTGAAATAATGATCTTTATTATGTGAATAGAAATATTTTACATTTAATTTTAATCACTTAGTACTACAGTGATTGTTCACTATTTGATCGTTATTCGCTATGCTTTGACGAGTCGAAAACTTCCAACCTAGAAAAAGCATAATAATTTTTAGAGATATCTCAGTTAATGAAGATTGCAATTTTAAAATTACTCTCCTAAAATTTTTTATATTTGTGCTACGTACTATACATTTTTCTAGTGTTAGTTCTGCCTATTCTACTGAGATAAGTCTAGATATTTAGACATCGTACTTTTGCATAAATTGGTTTTACTTCTTCTGCAGTTCAAATAATTCTGAACTACCTATTACTGCTAACTGATAAGGGTTAAAGTGGAAAACACATTATCTATTCGGATACCACGCTATTGCGGAGTTCCTCAAGGATCAGTACTTGGCTCTCATTTATTTTGAATCTTTATTGGTGACCTGTCAGAAGTTTATTAGGGATATTAAAATCCATATGTATGCTAGAGATGCACAAATATACCTAAACAGGCCGCTTGGAATAGTAAAGGATTGCTTTGCTCGCGTAATTAGCGATCTCAAAAATATACAGAAATGGTCAATAAATATCTGTGCTACTACACTGAGAACAAAAACCTAACCAATAAATGACAACTCTATACCTGGTTCATTTATATAATCACTCAACGACTTCATGACTTGAAAAAGTAATAAAAAGGTACAGGAATAATCGAAGGTATTCACAGTGTGACATTTACATGTCTTAACTATCCTAGTAGTTGCACTAGAGGTTTATCATCTTAGACTTTGTCTGTCAAGACTCTTATGCATTGCCACTTGGTATTAAATATGAAAACTCCTATCCCATGTTTGTCGTACTTTCTTCTAAAATATGGTAACCCTGAATATGTGATAACTTTTTATTTCCGACGAGGCTGTACAGATAGATGCAAATTGGACATCAGTCCCGTAATGCCAGGGTGAGATTGCCAGTACATACTTTGACACTGCGGGAGAGATGGCCACTAAATTATTTTTCTAGGATACATTTTTTTATTATATATTATGAGCAAATGGCTGCATAAAACTACGCAAATTCCTTCTGTTTATATTTTTATTTCAACATAAAAAAAGACTTTTATTCTGGTAAAAAAATAAACAATTAAGAAAGTATAGTAGGTATAACATTAAAAAAAGAAACTACTTATTCAGCGTTATTACATTGCATGCATATATTGGTAAAATTCGTGCACTGCTCGTGTAGCCAACGCAAACACTTAATACAACGTATCCAATCTTCTTTTCGTTTCGTCGTAAAATAACATTCTCATCAAAATCGTTTTCTTTGTCATCGCTTTCCAGAACCACATCAATTTCCGACTCCGAACTCGAACTGACTTTCCTTGCTTTCTTGGATGTTTTTTGTAGCGCTTTTCCCGTTGGGCTTGCTTCTTGGGTAACATTTTGTTTTTTTAAGAGTCTTTTCTAGCAATTCGTTAATGTTCTCGGATGATCTTAAAACAATTCCAAGATTCTTTGAACTCCTTTTAATTTTATCAGGGAGTGTAGGAATCGGAGAAATCTGTTCTAGGAGATTTCCTGGATTGACATCTGCCTTAGAAGTACTTGGGTGTGTTGACACTTCTCCACAACCAACATTATTTATGAATTTTGCGGATCCTAATATCAGTGATGAAGGGACATTTGATTTTTGAACTACCATTGCACTCGTAGAAGGTTTAGGCTCGAAAGAAGCCTGACTACTTGGTGTTGAAGTTTGTGAGCTTTCCACAATTGCATCCGAAACTAAAAACGCATGGTCGGGAATCGCATCAGGGTTAAACGGAAAAATTCCAGTTGCTTTAAATCCTGATACAGCATTAAATACCATGCATGATTTCCCCCAACTTTGCGTGAGCATTTGACCGAATTGAAGTCGGGTTAATATTCTTTCAGCGTTAGCACGAACCCACTGCTGATAAGCACTGCTCTATCGAGTGGTTGTAGGTGAGTGAGTCGTCTGGCTAGGAAGACATTGCAAGAAAACATCATTATCCCGAGCCATTTCAAGTAATTCCACAGAGCTAGAGTGCGATGCATGCCCATCCAAGATCAATAGCACCTTACCCGCAGGCGTTCTAGGAATAAAATGATCTACTAGCCATTCGATAATAATTGTTGTGTTGACATAAGCCGACTTTTGTGACATAAAAATAACGGATCCGGGTGGCATACCATCCTGGTATTCTTCCTTTTTATATTTCCCCTTGAAAATGCAAGCTGGTGTGAGAAATGTGCCTTCTGCTTTTCTGAGCACGTAGTCATGGATACATTTTTGGGACCTTTTTCAACAACTACAACACCGGTTTTGTTGTTCAGTTGTAGGCCAGTCTCATCGGTATTATAAATACAGCCTGGTTTGTTCACCAAATTATTTTCTTCAAGAGTTTTCTGAAGAAGTTGAAAATAGTTTTCAACCTCTACTCTATTCACTCCTTGACTTCGTGCAATAGAGACACCTTCTGCTTTTCTGAGGGATAGATCTGGATGTCGGCGTAGAAATGAGTTAAACCAGTCGTATCCTGCTCTCTGCTTTTCCTTATTGAATCTGTTCGGTATTTTGAGTTGTTCTGCGAAAAAAAAATGCTACTCTACGCACATCATCAATACTCATAGGAAATGCGGAGCTTTGTATTCTTTTCAAATGATTTGCAAGAGTTAATTCGTTTTGTTCTCCTAAAGCAGACTCAGGATCCATACGTCCTTTAGAAGAATCATTTTTCTTAAGTCTTCTTTCTAAAGTTTTTCTAGGGATTCCACATTTCCTACCTGCAGAATTAATCAAAGAGCCATTTATGACAGTCAGCATAGCACTACTTAATTCCTCTGTAGTCAATGAGCCCCTACCTGATGTTGCTTTACGCTTATAGTGGGTAGGCATTTTTACTAAAAGAAAAAATTACATAATTGAAAGTTGCTCATCTGTACCGCAAATATCTTGGCAATCTCTCCCAATTATACGGGACAGATGGCCACCAGATTATAAGCAATCAAAAGGATAGCAAAGCGATGAATTTGAGGTTATTTATGAATTTCCATCTATTTTTAACTCACCTAATGTAAAACACGAAATTAAACGTAATTTACTGAAAAACTGCAGTGGAAATTATTGAACACTACGAATTTGTGGCAAAGTACAATTTCTATTTTGACAAGAAAACTCACTTGTTTAAACAAAGTAAGCGTGTCTATCCTTACTGCTCTAAATGCAATCGTGCAGGTACAGGTCACAGATTTATTGACCTTGGCAATCTCACCCGTATGATCATCTCACCCGGACTTACCCTATACTTAACAAAAAATATCTAAAAAGAAAGAAATTTTTGTTCTCTCTTATTATACTTAAATTAAGCCAAAATATTTATATATATAAGTAATATAGTAATATACAAGAGGAGACACAACACTTACATAGCCTCTGTAGTTTTTCTTTGGATCCCACGCAGAGATGCCTCGGAAATGTCTGGTTTTCCGTTTTCCTGTTGACTACAAAAAAAAAATTCTTCTCCTATCACAATTCAATACTTATTAAAGTCTAAACTACATGTATAACTTCCGGGCCGACACAGCCGGGAAGTTACTTGTGGGTTACTATTACTACGCCGTACAATGAGGACTCGTGGACTTAATAAAGATTATTCCAGTAAGCGTTGAAGACTTTTCACAAGGCCGATGCCGATGAAAGTGCTGGAGAGTGAAAATAAACAAAATGTAAAGCGATTTGCACACTCAATGATAACTTGATAGATTCATCTTAAACACATTTGCAACGACTGGCAGTGAATGGCGATTGTGAAAGGTGAAAGTACTGAAATTTCATTTGTTTTTTGTTTAGAGCGTTTATTGAGGATATTTGCATATTTTGCAAGTGATCTTTTTTATAACTTTCGAAGATTCTTCCACTTTTCCTGCAGCTGTCAACTGAAAATACAGAAATTAACAAAACTAAAATCAAGGTAAATGCCAAAAATATCACATCTTTACCATTTGTGTTTAAGCGCCTCGCAATATCCATCCACACCACGTCTTTTTTGTTCACTTGTATATTCTTCCTGTCTTGTATATCATAAATTATTTAATGATTTCGCACTTTTTCAAACAATTTTTCCTCAAAACTCATTTATTTAAAATTACCGCGTTCTGCTACCACCTCAAAAAGACAAAACTAAATGCCAAGACAAGTTCATTCGTTGGATTTTGCTGGTTGTATTGCAGCGACGACGGCAAAATTAGAATTTCATCAATCCCGACGACAACTTCGTCGTAATTTTGTGCATTCGCTAATACCGGAGACAGACTTGCAATTTCAATATTGCAATTTGCACTAAACCGTAAGTCTGTCTCTATATACTGAGAAAAAGCTCGGTGTACACATTGGAAATCAATATTGAAATCGCGAAAAATGGACGCTGTTTATGAGTTTAATGCAATATGACCCCAGTTATAAATCCTAATCATTTAATACACGAACATCTTTCTGACATTTAATATTTGACACTTGTCAAGTTGAAGTGACAAATGTATTGTAATGTGTGTGGACCTTCGAGCAGTGTAGATAGATAGAGTGATAACCACTTTAAGGTTGTGTGAGTATACCAGTGCAGTCGAAACATTTCTAGGCATATAGAGTCCCCATGCTAATTAATGGCGGGAGATTTTAAATATTATTTAAGTCTATGTATGCTACAAGGCGAAATCAATTAGATATTTGCGTAGTTACAAATATATAGACATAACACACATTTCCTCATTGAATAAATTCATTGGGAATTTTGTTTGGACGGAAACTGATGGAAAAATAAATATTTATATCAGTAAGTAATCTGGAAATATAAAAATCCAAGTTAATTGGGCAATTTTCATTTTACCTGTATCTTACTACGTCATTTCCTGAAAATAACCTTCCCAAAAAATCCGTCATCTTACTACGTCTATGTGTAAGGTTACAAACAAGAAAAACAAAAGTTCCCGCCTTGATATCTGACACTCAGGGTCCAATATGGCCGAACCACACGCACACATAAAGCGGCATTTTGGTTGCGCTCATGTACACATATTTTTTACTCCATTAGTTTCCTGCTCGAAGGTGTGGACGACGACCTTGAAGTTTGATTTGTCATTTGACTTGAGAAAGTTTGGCTTACGTACAAAATAGCAACAAATTTTGGAGATTACTTGTCTATTTGGAATATTAAAACGAAATAGATGAACTGGATGCTCAATCCAAAAAATATAGAGTGTAGCTCTTCGCTTATTAATGAAATTTATGTGGATATGGAGGAAAAGATTGTAGCCAAGCCGAAGAAGGAAGAGATAGAATTTTTAAAAGAAACGAAATAGTTTATCTACATTTATATGAAAGGTTAAATCATCAGATTATTGGGAATCATCTTGTTTAAATTTTAACAAACAAAAATTTAAGAATCACTTCCGAATGAAGCGGCGGACTACTGCAATTTCAGATCTGTTGTTACGCTGGTTCCTATTGCTGGACGAGGGACTACCGCCGAAATAACTTCAATACTTTCCATTAAAAATCTTTAAAAACTTGTAATTTTACAATATTTACTTATATATTATAAACGTATTTTTATTGATAGATAATTTAATAAATATTTGCAAAGTGTTGAAGAAGAAGAAACTTTGTTTTCATATGAAATGAGTCCAAAAAATTTTTTAAAAGAAAAATTTTAGGTGAGCAGGAAAGGAACTAAAATGTTTCTAAGATGTTTGGCAACAACATGCCTTTGATTTGAGATCTACGAAAAGAAATTATCACGTTATATCAAAAATGAAATGTGCGTTGGAAAGAGAACATAGCACTCACAACAGCAGAAATAAAAAACAGCATTCAAAACCTTAGTATAAAAAAGATCATGCAATATATTAAAAATTTATTTATTTATTTATTTATTAACATTATGCAATATACAACATGCTTTTATAATAGTGGGAGCATTTTTCACTTTAACTTCAAGGCATTTGCCTATTCCTCTAAATTGGGCTTTTACTTACGGAATTCTCTATATGATATGTCCTTTTAAAAAAGAGTTTTCGATTATTGTGGAATCATTAGCTCTCCCAGCAGCGCAGATATTAAGATACATAAGTCGATATCTGTAGTCAATCGCGGTCAAAGAAGTACCCCTGAAATTATAGTAGTCCGCCTCTTCATTTTTTGGTGGATTTAATTTTATATGGCACCATAATACTGCGGAAACCCGAGTTTCAGAAAACCTTCCACATTTTCCTTAATTTTTCTTTTTTCTGAGCAAGAATAAAATTCTTTGAAGCACTCGCTATATTTAGTTGATATTTCCGCACAAAATTGAAGTACAATTTCACCTATGTTGTTCTTCCGACTCCACATAAATCAACTATTTTTCTGTACTCCGATGAAGAGCCAAACGCATACAGTGTAATTGCAATTTTTTTTTTACAGGTATTGCATCGCGCATGGTCGTATTCTCTTCTTTTAAGTTTTGCAAGAGACAAATCTCTCCTTTTTATTCGGCTTGGCAACAATCTCTTCCTCCATATCCACTTAATTTTCATTAATGAGTGACGAGCAAGCAGTTTTTAGTTTTTGGATTGAGCATCCAGTTCATCTATTTCGTTTTAATATTCCAAATAGACAAGTAATCTCCAAAATTTGTTGCTATTTTGTACGTAAGCCAAACTATCTAAGTCAAATGACAAATCAAATGACAGTTCTTTAATTAATTTCTCAGGATCGTGAACTGCAAGAGTGCCTGTGAAATTTTATATTGCAATTGACATAATTGCAAAATCATTATATTAATATTGAAATTCCAAGTCTGTCACCTGTATAAGACGCTGTGCTTTCAGAAGTTTGACAGAGGAATTTCCTCGTTGTTTGTCCTCGCTCGTCGCAATTGTGTTAAGTCTTTACATGGAGAATCCCGTAAAATTAAGTGGGTGTCACACCGGTTCCACACGGCAGATACTGATTAGTTGGTCGGGGAATTCAGAAAGATAATTGAATGATGGATAAAAATTATTACACGGCGGATGCGCGATGAAATTGTTGGACAAAGCACACATCCAAAGACTCTAGAATACAAAGATGTTGAAGGCATATGGTGTCAGGTTCAGTGTAACTTATTCTGACATGAAAGAGAGGAGAGTAGCGGACCTAGATGACCACCAAATCAAGAGGGCTCCTGGAGAGTGAAGGAAGAAACAAAAAACTCTACGGTACAATTACGTTATAAGAAGAATTTTTATTATCTAATTATTTTTGAGATCCTGAGATCTAAATGGGATATCCTAATACTTTTCAACAAAAAAGCGTTATATACTGATGGCAATGTGAGCACATTCCAAATAAATCGCATGTGAAAGACTCTGAATGTGTAATGTAGTGAGAGAGAGCATAGTCCCCACTTACAAAAATTAAATATTAAAGTCCAAGTAAAATAACGTCATAAGATTAAGTAGTAACGTCATTACTTACTTCAATGCAATGATTAGTGGATTTATTTAAAGGGTGTGCACAAAACCCAATCTACAAAAACTCATCACGGAAGAAAATTCTGAATTTAACAAATTTTGCACGTATACTTCATATTCAGTGTATTAATTTTAAATTACAATGAATTTGGCATTAATAAAATTTTGAATTTTACTGTAAAAATGATTGGAAAACGAAAATAAACCTATTGAAGTACATTCTGGGTATAGCCGTATGAAATATAACCTCTTAGGCGTACGTGAACTAAAATTGCAATATATATTTTACATACCTATATATATATATATATGTAGCCAAATTTGTGAATTCATTCAAATGCAAGAATTAATATTAATAAATGGCAACAACTTACATATACTACTCCGTTGTTGTGGTTCCATCGCAGAGGCGCCTCACAGATGTTCCACGAAGCCACTGTCAATATATTCAAAAAAAAAATGTTTATCCGTAGCCTATAATTATGTCACTAAACTGGGATACTGTCCCTGCACTTAAAAGCTAAGCTTCTATACAAAATTTGTATTTAATGACAAATTCATTGAGCCTTCTTAACTTGCAAATCTCATCACACAATAGTGATGTTGGTTTGGTGTTTTCCCGGGCCTCGTTGGCGACTGGATGATGTGTTTTGACTACTGAATGGTACTCTGATATTACTGTGATGTGGCAAATGCTCGCGGCTGGCCTGGCGTTTTTGTTTGAAGACCACTTTTCTTTTTGTTTTTTTAAATAGACTTCCTCTTGTACTAATAGGATGGATAACCTTATTATGCATAATTCGCTGTTACTACTCTATACGATGTATACTGGAACAAACGTTAATAGATTACAAAATTGTGAACAGCCCTCATCTGCGCCTTAGAACAGCGATCGCCATTATCAGCGGGAAACATAAATTCCGGTTTAAATTTAAAAAGCTCCCGTCACTCCAATAGATGATCGATAAACATTCTTGTACAGAAAACTCAAGGCGGGCTTCCTTTCGGGTACTAAAGGATTCCGGAAAAATGTTTCACTATAATCCAGACTTTAGGTACGTGATTACTGAGAGTTCAAAATCGGTCATTCATCAGCTTAAATTCGGATCCCAGATGAAGGCGCAAAGTATTTTGTAAAACGATTACACGAACAGGGAATCTCGCAACTTGTGCACTTCCAAAAATTTTTATCCGGAAAATCTCGATGACAAAAATATATCTTGATTTTTCTTATTCGTGCCTTCACAAAATTACACTTGTTCACCAGAATCTTCTTCTTCCTTTTTTTCTTTTCAGTCCCTTCTAGCGAGTGGCCCGCCATCAGTTGTCAAACGTGCAACTTGCGAGGATGCCAGCACACTCGCCATGCGGGGTTTGTGTAGCATACTGTTGCTTACATTATGCTACGATCATAACACTATAATGAATTTCCGGTGAACAAACGTCAAAAAACACGCCTAAAAGTACGACAAATTAGTCAACTGCTTCCGAGGTTGTGACAAATTTTATTTACTTTGGTAAATGGATATTCTACACCTAATTAGAGCATTACAAGTACTTAAATTCGAAATAATATTTTGAATTTGTAATGTGAAGTGTCATTTTTAGTTCATTCTACGTAATGCAGGGCTTGCTGATCTGAATAAAAACGCGAAAAAATCAGTGGAAAAGTTCATTTCATTTAGGCGTATATTTTGACATTAATGTACGACAAAAGATCAGAGTCACCACCCAGGTCCAGGCTGTGGAGGCCGTGTATAATACGAAGTTTTAATAATTTCTCAACAGAGGTATAATCTCAAAGTTTCCACATTATTTTTCACTGAGGCTAAACTAAACAATTTGCCTGCAATATCTTTGTATTATAGAATCTTTGACACAACTATTTAGTGATTTTTTGTTTTTTATTTTTTTTTAAACATAATTCCAATTTCTCTGACCTACTGCCTATGGTATTAGTAAAAATTAGCCCTGTTGAATTATGGTCACCTTAGTCCAGCCGAATGTGCAAGCATTTCGCATCACTCTCTAAAACTTAGTAATTATTGCGATTAAACTTTGGATCTCCAGATTTTTTCTGGATGGCAAAAATTCTTTTCCCGCCTTAAGGAGCGTTTACAATGGCAGGGTAGAGTGGAGTCACTAGATTGCATTTTTTCTCATTATCTCTGTTATGGAACTATAGTTAGTGATTTGCTTTGGGACGTAAAGTCCCGACTGCCAGCATGAGCTGATAGATCACTTGACGGACAGCGTTTACTGCAGGGCGGCACGCTAGTTCACCTCAGCTATTGGCAGAGAGTGTGGGGAGGTTCCACAAAAAAAACCTGCCGCTGCCGTCAGCCATAATCAAAAAAAATTTCGTGCCTATCAACACAACCGGCACACACTCGGTCCTGAAGGGACCCTTACGTCACTTACCTATATTCATCCTCGAAGGCGCAGATGTTTCGGCCTTACTGTATTCCTCAACCACCCATTTGACACTGAGGGCAGATGGTTTACAGTGTCCCTAATTGACCTGCATCAGAGAGAGAGAGAGAGACTAGGCGAGCCTAGACGACCTTCATCCTATGTGAGAGGGCTCCAGGATAGTAAAGGAAGAATTAAAACTTTCCAAATTTCAGAGTTACGTTATAATTTCAGTGTATTCAAAGGGAACATACTCTAACTTAAATTAAATTACTTTAAGATTAGAACATATATTAATGAAATTATGATCTTTGCTACAAAACCCTTAATAGTAAAATATTAAAAAGGGGAAAACAATTTAAGTGAAATATCGTAATATCAACAAATCAATAGTTTTCATCTTAAACAACTTCTTCATTCACTACATAATTATAAGTCATTATCTATTTTGCATTGATTTCTGGCATTTTTAACTACTGTAGATAAATGTATTCAAGTCATGCCGGAGGATTGAAAATGAGATTTTGCAGAAACAAAAACAGAAATCTTAATAACCAGATATTTATGTATAATAAAATTTGTCAACAACAAAAAAATCGGCTTTGAATTTGCATTTAAAAGTAAGTTCCTGAAGGCTGAGTCACAGACCATGAGATAAATTTCTTAATGTCTTTTTCCTGAATATGACGATATTATTTTCGTTAATGGGGATTTCTAGATTCTAAAAAAAAATTCCAGTGGTAGTTAATATTAAATCCGATTTTCTCGTTACGTTGATAATTCTGATGAAAATAAAAATTTCTTTAAAAGATACTTTTCTTTTGTGTAATTAGGAATGACACCTCTACGTCACAAAAGTGTTTTTAAATTCTTACAAAAGTTGAAGAATTTGAATAGTTAAGATAGGAGCTTGTACTTTAGAAAACAATATTATTTTACACTTAATCTCTAACTAATTTCCTTCGAAAACTTTACTTTGCAATAATTTAGTGATTGAAGATTGGCATTTTCCTCATACTTCAGGCCTACTATGTATATGCATATCTTCCAGTTCAAAACTATACACTTATATCTAACTAGAAAAATTGCTTTTGATCTAATTTTCCGTTCGGTACTTTCGGTAATGTGTAGTATTCAAGAAATTAACTATAGCTAGTTATATATAAAGCATTAAATCAAAAAAATTCAAAAAGGTCAGGATTCCAATATACATGTGTAGGTAAGTATACCATGAAATCAGACATATATATGTGCAAGTATAGCTTTAAATTGAAACTATGTAAATATATGAAAAAATATCAATAACGAAAAAGTTCTACAGTGCAAGTCGCTACAAAAGTCGGAGTATATACATGTGTCCAAGGAAAAGTGCAATATATCAATAATAATCACAGTTAAAATTCCACGGTCTAATGAAGCGCTTCAGCATCGGTCATCTAGTTAAAAATTAAATTAGAATTTAATGTTTCGACTTGCTGTCTGTAGGCTAATTTGTTGAGTTGAAATAATATTGCCCAGCGGCACTTGTATCTACACTTATATCTTGAACGAAATTAAATAAGAAAGTGCGGAACGTAATTATAATAAAAATTTAAATTTAAAACAATTTACAAATTCATTTTATATTTGACGACTGTATCTACTTTGTGCAATCCCGTCGAAAGCGCTCTCAACTGAACTGCTTGACTATTTTGTATGAGAACAGCTTCAGTTTCGTTCCACGATTCAGGCACGTCTCGCAATGTGTGGATGAGTATATCCAAAGTACAAATGCAATCTAAAAGTGGCAAATAGCTAACAGTTGCAGAGATTTGTGTCATTACATCCCGAATCTCCTGTTGGATACGCTTCAACTCCTTATTAGAT
Organism: Dioctria linearis; assembly: GCA_963930735.1. Classification (NCBI taxonomy): domain Eukaryota; kingdom Metazoa; phylum Arthropoda; class Insecta; order Diptera; family Asilidae; genus Dioctria; species Dioctria linearis. Next base: position 36,993,697 of record OZ005741.1, read on the forward strand.
ATTGGGTTCTTCGGATCACCAGAACTGTTGTCGCCCCGTTCTGTCTGCACTTTAAAATCCCACCACTCCAGAACTTCTTTGGTGTGAACATGTGTAATAATCATGAATATTTTCTCAAGAAGATTTTTAGACAACCATTCTTGAACTTGAGAGAGTACGTTTTTCAAGAATTCTTCGATTTTACTATCCTTTGACATTAAAATTGCTAATCCATATTGCTGCGTGTTCGCAAAACGCTCAGGAGGATATATTCCCCTTTGAAAATGTATTGAGTTTATACCATATTTTAAGTATTCCGCCACTATAACTGTATTAAATCAGCACTATGTTGAAACTTTTGTGGGGCATATGAAGTTTTACTTTCTGAATTGAAATTCGCTAACCATGGTTTGAATCTTCCAGCAAAATGTAAACTTTTGACACGATCACGAAACTGTTTTCCTTTTTTTTTTCTTTTGATTTTTTTATTATATCCTATATATCGGTGGCAAATCCCATAAATAATCCAGAGTTCAAATAACGTGGTGTATTAGCAACGATGACGGATATTTTTTCCTTAACTTATCCTTAGGCCAACAATAATGTTCAGCACCCTTTGTAAATTCCTAAAGTATTTATTTTATCTAATTTGACCTAGCGAGATTTATACGAAAATATTACCTTTATGGGCAAGATGTCGATGAAAATTTTCGATGATTAATTTCTTCTACTTTTCGAGAAGTCAGACAGATTGATTGCCTTCTTCTTCTTTTTCCACCTCAGCATGTCATACTGAGCTTGAGGAAACGCATCTCTCTCGGTCGGGGTGCGTTTTAATTTTCTGCTCGTCGCGGCCGGCTTACACGCTTGCTTCAGTAGTTTGTGTAGCATATTGCTATATGCAATATGCTACGACCATAACATCTCACCAACGTGAGATCGGGAAATTTTCAAATCTGATGCTACTCAGTGAAATCCACTCTGGGTGGGAAGTGCGAAAAACTTATATTAGAGTGCAAGCTTGAAAGATAATCTCAACTCTACTCTCTGCCATTGTAAACGCTTCTTTAGAGTTGTCTTCTATTCTACTCTTTGAGGAGAGAACTGAAGGAGGCGACATCCCATAGTACAGTATATGTATGGCAGCGTATCCAAAAATTTTTTGATTTGGACAGGGCGGTTTGACTGTCACTTTTATGTAAACAAAGAGCCGCGAAGTGTGTTTGGCGCAGAGACGTAGTCACAAATGGATAATTTAATTTTTATAGGAAATGGTTCATGACTATTGGACTAAGTGTTAGTAATATAAAAAAGAGTTATATGTGCTCGAAGATTAAGATACAACAAGCCGTGTTGAGGAAAATGCTTTACATATACTTTTGTGGTAAATTCGGTAAATTCCACTGACATGGATATAAAAGTAAATTCCCAAATAATTTAAATATATCGTCAGTGAGAGCATACTTTCTGAAATCAAACTGGTGCCACATGAAATAGGAGATCAGTCAGTCCATTTATATACTTGTCAGTGGGGGGTGCAGAAGATAGTGCGGAGTTTCTAAGAAATGTGTTTGAATTTTTGCGCCATTAATTTGTTGTGATATTTAAGGCATCAACAATTTTTAACGCCGTCTCTGACACGTCACAAAAACCAGAAGAAGAACGAAAGTTGCTACGCTTTTTTCATCACATGTCGCTTCCTTTAGTTCTCTCCTCGAAGATTCCACTCAACTTATTCTGACACCTTGAACACTCTTCTTCTTGTTTTGTTCGTACCGTCAGCTGACTGGGGTTGGTTCAGATTTCTCATTTCGGACCAGAATGTCGAATGACATGACCACATGCGACCATAATATATTCATACACTTAAAATCTAGGAATAATTCTCAACTCCAATACATATGAAGTGATGTGATCATATTAAGAATGGCATCGATAGTGTTTGGCTGTCTGTCGACATGACAATCTTATAAATGCTACTACGGCTTGTTAAAATACTTATCTTACCACAATTCACATGCGGTAACTCGGTAGTAAGCTGGAGAGCACATGTAGTCGCAAACTTGAAGTTGACTTCAATGACAGCATCAGATATTTTTTTTTGCTCCCCGCAGTTTGATCATGTGCGGCTCTTTAAATTACATATAGCTTCTTGGTTGCCAGTACCGCAAATCTAAAAGTGCTTTGCTTCAATTTTATTTACCTCGCAAAAACAGCCCGGAGTATTTGCTTGATGATATAAAATTTTTTTCTTTTTCAGCTAGGAGTCGATTAGGATTGCTGATTAGAGAGTGATCAGCAGATTATTATTATATTTATGATTTTCCATAATATTACCAATTGCAGTCTTATTCCGTACATAATTAGTCCCAAATTCTTGATTGCATTTACGAACAGTTTGTGCTAAGCGTTCACCATTTCGCTAATAAATTTTGACACTAAAACTTCTTTGTGCAACTAAGAATATACAGGGTGTTTCCTCTTAGGTTAGGAGGTCAATAGACTAGGAGGTACTAGTACTCATTTAGATAAACAAAAAATTATATGGCAGGGGGGACGGTGTTTTGGCAATATCAATCGTTTTAGGAGTTACAGTGTGATTAAGAAAAAAAGCTAGTTCTTTCAGAAAACACCCTGTATCTTAAAAAGTACAGGATGTATGGTCTCAGTTAAGAGCTTATTTTATGCAGAACTTCATGGACTTTCCAACGACTTCTCAACCAGCCCCGTACCACTCTCCTCTAAGGAGTTATGTTAATGACCTTTTTGTAGAAACAAATAAAGGTCCAATTAATGGATGAAATTGCCAGCATTTTTCCCAGATTTCTCAGGAAGATACGCGACCACGTCTGCTTTTGGGCTTCGTCTGCGTAGTTCATTGTTGATAACAGTATTACACCTTTAATTTTTTTAGGAACATATGAGCAAATAGTGGCTTTGTCTGTACTAACTCCAAACAAAGACGATAATGATTCCCGTGATTTGTTAGTGAACATTTGAGAGAGTATACCTATATGGCATATTTTTTTCCAGTGTGCCCACTACGGAGAGATTCCATGACATCAAAAGTCAAGCCAGCGGCAGTGTCGTACAAATGTTATCCATAGCTATATTCCTATGCTCACCTTGATAAATTTGTCCTGTTGTTTTTCTACCAGAATAAATCTGGCCACATAGTGGATAGGAATTTTTGCTTCACACGCGCATCAAATCTTGATGCCGTATTTGGCAGGCTTAGATGGAACAATTGGCAAATGCATCTCACGATTCCTTTCCCGCAAATAAATGAAATGGGTCGGAATTTTTAGACTTTACTCTCATATAATATTCCCGCGCCTTATGCGAAATCATATGTTTACTGATAGGTTTTACCTGTTGGTGCTATTATTACTGAAAATGGGTTGGTATCTGTCTTTCCTGGTATAAATGCGATAAAAAACTTGTCTATTGCTAACTGCCTGCTACTAAGCGCCTATTGCAAACCGATTGCTCCTAAGTTTCTTGCTCTAGACGTTGTACAGTTTTTGTGGTACATTTTTGTGGTCGCTCATAATCGGAGAATTTCATACTCGATCACATGAGGGTTAAAAAAAAAAGGTAAAAAAATCCGAAATTTTTAGCTTAGACCACAATAACACCTGAAGGGAGGGAAAGGCCATGAAGATGCAGAACTCTTAATTGTGGCCATATGTCCGTTACTTTTTAAGATACAGGGTGTTTTGTGAAAAACTAGCTCTTATCACCCTGTAACTCCGAAACTGTTGATATTGCCCCCTCCGCCCCATGTCTTACATGTTTTTTTTGTCTAGGTATGTACTACATATCACCTCCTGCTATATTGACGTACGTGCAATTGGACACATACACCGAAATGGATCGAAACCGATCGAATCGAAACGGAGAAGTTGAGCTAATTTCAACTTTTACGGATGACATAACCTAGAAAAATTACCTGTACAATGTTTGTGTATAACTCAGGATGGATGAAGAAGTTTTCATTGAAGAAATTAAAAAATATGAAGAGCTTTATGACAATGGCAACAAATTTTACATGGATGTAAAAAGAAAAGACAAAATCTGGAAAAATTTCAATGAGAAATTTAGAACTGATGGTTAGTTTGAACAGAACAATTGTGCTCATGCACGTAACGGATCGAATTGAATCGAAACCGCGGAATTGTGTTTAGCACTTAAGGGGAAATACCCTGCATAGTATACCTATAGATAATGACTAAAAAAAAACTGTCATCACTGCAGATGACAACTATGATGATGGTAGTAACTACAGGGATAACTTCAGGGATTCAGGACGATAAAAAGATATTTTGAGCGTTTTGTTTATTTATTTATTTTTAATACCTCAAAGCTCCCCAGGATTCACTTTCTCACATCTTTGTATAAATTTCTATAGTAATAAACGCTTGGAAATATAACACCTCAAATCTTATAAACATCATCCGCAAGATGTAATATAAAAAATTGCGTTAAATCCCTTAAAAGTTAGTCCCAAAATAAAGGTAAAAAAAAAAAACAAAAACAAAAAGAAGAAGAAACCAACAATCATGAAAGAATAACCTCATAAGGGACACCCTCAAGTAAAAACAGATCAAGAACGATTTCTCCTGATGCCATTAAAGGAAGGTAGACGGCAATTTTTTTTTTTTTTTTAATTTACGAGCTTGGCCAAGAAGAAAATTAAAAGAAAACTTCAAAAGGACTCGTCGAGCTAAAGATATAATATATACCATGAAAAAAAAAAAGGATCATAAATCTGTTCTTGTGCCTGTATCCACTTTGCTATCCTTTCTGAGGGATGAGGTAATTATGATGTTAAAACCGCCTGAACCTTTCCTGTCTCAAAAAGTAACAGACTGTGACCGGTTTGTCGAAGTTTTATTTATTATCCACGAAGGGAGGAAGAATGATGCTTGATTTGGGTCGTTCTTTTTCTGATTATAATCTGATCTTGTTTTGTTTCAAAGTGTTTTCTAAATTACAAGAAAACACGAAAAAACGAATTTGAAGGTTCATCTGAGAGGTATAGGTATAACCTGCCTACGTTCGTTGTTTGAAATTTGTTTGTGTCTTAATTATGACAGGGGATGTTTTCAAAATACGCTGCTTGCTCCTTTTTTTTTTGTTGTTATTTAGATGGAAACAGTTTTTCCGATGAAAAGCAATTCAAAATTTATATTTCGCGTATTATTAGAATTTTTAATACATAAAGATTGGATGGAATTATGTTTTGGCATGTTTACAGTTCAAGAAGAATACCTAATTACAGCATTAACTTTATACAGATGCCTAATCTGTAAGATTTTCGCTGTAAGGATGGATATCGTCGTCATAGCGAGAAATGATTTTAGTCAACCATTTCAATAGACCCATAATGAAACTAATGACAGAATGAGCATTCTTCATATTACGTTTAGGCTATTGATGAAGTCTTCCACTCTTCTGGGAATGACATTTGACATACTATGGTTGGGGGATGAAATGATGTGTTCAAGAAGGACCAATATCCTTCTCATTTAATTGCTGTATAATCTAAAATCAAGTGTCCCAAGTTCCGTTAGCATCTTGACAGTACCGGCAGTACGGAGGCTTATTCAAACCAATCTTTTTTAAGTTGGACCTTACTTTGAGCTCTATGATTTCCAAAGCAGGAGGAGTATTGAAGAAAATTGTTCCTGTTAAAATCTTGGTAGCCCATCGCAATAAAATAACATTTGTTTTTCTATCCCATGTATTTCGGGGAACAGTAAAGGCCAAAAAACAACAAAGTCACTGGTTGCTGTTGAAGTTTTGGATATATTGTAGTCGCATATACTTGACACAATGAGAGCAACGCGACAAGTTGTCAACAAAAAGCATGGGAAAATCTCTAAATTATTCGCCAACATAATTGAGATTTTTGTGTGCAGACAGTGAATAATTGACATTCATGTTAAGTATGTGAATTTATTTATTTTTATGAAGCTTAGGAAATTAAAAGATATTAGTAAGTAAAGTAGTAATTAAAAATTTGGTGTGGATTACCAGTAAGTTCTGATAGCCTTTTGAACACAGTTAAAAAAAATTTACGAAGACGATGGCACGACTTCATCCTTCAAAAATTATATAACCTTATCCTGAAATGAAATTTAGATATCGCAAATCGAATTCCCGAAAACTTAACTGAAGCCAGAGAAATGGTTTCTGAAGAGGTTATTCGAAAATTGATGGTTTAATGAGCTGCAAAATTATATAAAGGAGATGAATACAAGAGACATATTTGAAGAAATATCTGTTGTCCCCAACGTACGGATGTAGTCACCACCTCCTAGGTATGTAATCAATAATTCAAATTTCAAATTCAAATTTATTATTAACAAAACTCTTGGACAATTAAGACATAAATCTTTTTTATTTGTACAAGAAAATCAAAATAAAAACAATATGACTAAGTAGTATGTACCTACTAAAGGAAGAGAGACAGAATGCTCAAACAATTAGAGCATAATTAACTAAAAATATAAAACAAAAAATAACAACAAAGTAAAAGAAAAGGATTAAGAAAAATAAAAACACTACTTCTAATTGTAGTTCAAGTGTTGGACTGTATTATGTCTTTTATCGAATGTGGTAAGTCATTCCATATTCTAATAGCATGGCAAAAACAACAGGAGTTGGGTGTTAAGGAAGTTATTCCGCGGTAGTAACAAATGATGTGTTCGGTTGAGCCTAGAGAATACCAAGAGGTCATAAAGATACCGAGGACATTTAAACTTAATAATTTTGATTTAATAAATTACTGAGCAGTAATCAAGGTAAATAGAAATATATCACCCTAAAATTGAATTCTTAAATTGAGAAACATGATCAAATCACCTGAGACTATGCACGTATCGGATGGAAGAACTAAAGGCAATCTCAACTTTTCTTCTAATATTAGGCATGGGTGTGAAATGGCTAGACACCCATAGAGAACAAAGTCCTGCATAAACTCTACTCACAACAAAATTTATATGCAGATCCCATGTAAGTGTTTTATTGAAAATCACCCCAATAATTTTAGCTGAATCAACAATAGGAACAGCAGTGTTGTTAACGGAAACTGATGGAAAACCATCCATATTTAGTACACGCCAATGTATCAGCAAACACTTAGATTTTGAGGGATTAAGCCTTAGTTTATTATCACAGGACCACAAGTAAATAGCCTCCAAATCCTCATTTACTCTAGAGATACAATCCTCAATTAGGCCAAGTAGACTAGATCTATACAATTGAACATCATCAGCATATAAGTGCAGATTGACGTGAGCAAATATATCATTTATAAACATGGAAAATAACAGGGGCCCAAGAATGGATCCCTGAGGTACACCAGATACCACTGGTAAAAAAGATGATTGAGAACCATTTGAAAAAACTGCTGGTGACCTGTTGCTCAAGTAGTCATAAATTAACTTTGCAGAATGAGAAGAGAAGTTAAAATTCCTTATAAGTTTCGTGTGAAGATGTCTATGATTAACGGTATCAAAGGCCTTGGAGTAATCTAAAAGAACTAGTACCGTTAGTTCATCTTTGTCGACCGCACGCGCGATATCATTGCTCACTTTAAGGACAGCAGATGTACAGCTATGCCCAGGACGAAAACCAAATTGATACTTGTGCATAAGACCGTTCAAAAATTAATAATGAGAGAGTTGTAAGTGCATAGTTTTCTCAATTACTTTAGAGAGAAATGGTAACATACTTATAGGCCGAAACTCACTACAATGCGAGCTGGTGTTTTTAGGTACTAGAATTACTTTAGCGGCCTTCCATGGCAGAGGAAAGCTACTAGTAGTAAAGGACGAGTTTCAAACATGTGTGAGTGCTGGAAGAAAATAGTGCAAGCACATCTTAATGAATCGACGGTTGATGTTATCCGCGCCAATCGCAGAGGATTTGATGCTATTAATCATGCCAGAGGACTGGTTTTTCAGTCGTTCTGATTCAAGCTGCATGAGAATATGTCACGAATGTGGAAAACATATTGTTTATTAATGAATAAATCCAAAAACTCATTTTATTGTCGGCCACATTGGAGCTAAGCGAGTCTTTTAGCGCAAACTGGAGAAATTTTATACACAATTACTCCTAGCACAACACATGCCACGACCAAGAGTGTTTAGTGCTTTCAACTAATGCGTCATCAAAAGAAATGGGAGTGGTTAAGTGACGATGTATACCTTTGGTCTTAGACGCATTGAATTAGATCCGATTCCCTTTGCCTTATGCGAGGATATTGTCAAGATCGTAACTCAATTATCTAATCATGCATACTTATTTGACACATGCGGCATTCCCGAAATCAAGGAACTGTCATCGCAAAATCTGTGGCCTCTCTTGTTGGAAGGAAACCAATAGATGTTACTGCCTTCATGGTCACAAACCACGTACAGCAATTATGTGCGGCAGAGATCCTGTCGCTTTCCCTTGCACAGATTCATTACAAGGGATCTAGCTGCAGTGTTAATCCAATTCAAAAATCTCCAAAATGACAAGGAGCAGATTGCTCTAGCGTCTGCCTACTTCCCAGGAGATCAAGAGCTCCCACCACCACAGGAGGTTAAAGATCTTGTGGAGCACTGCAGTTGATATAATCTGAAATTGATTATCGGCTGCTCATCATAAAGCTTGGAATAGCAGCAATATCAACGAAAGATAGCCTACAAATAGCCAACTGAGGGATAGAGCCCAGCTTCATTACTGCAATCAGATAGGAGGTCCTTGACCTGACAATCACTAATAGGCAAGGTGTTGAACTGGTCACGAACTGGCATGTCTCATACCAAGACTCACATTCGGATTATATGTATATAAGATTCAATATTGAGGCTCTACAAACAAGGAAGGAACATATAAGAATCCCAAAAATTACGGATTGGGCAGCATACAGGGCCCTGGACCAAGAGGAACTAATAGGCCTTCCAAAAAGGATCAAATCGATCGAAGAAGTGGAACTCCTAGCAGATCAACTTCAAACAACACTTATTAGAGGTTTTGAAGAGTGCTGCCTTATTACCAACATCAAAAGGAAAAAATATGTTTCTTGGTGAAACAGACAGCTCGGTAAATCAAGGAAAAGCCTGAAAAACCAGTTCAACAGAGCTAAGGCCTCTGAACAATGGGACGCATATAAAAGAGCTCTAACCGAATACAACAAAGAGCTCAGGAGATTCAAAAGAGAGAGCTGGAAAAAAATTAGCGAAGAAATTGAGAGTACCTCAAGAGCTTCGCGAATTCAAAAAGCCTTCTCCAAGGATCATAACGACTGCATTGGCACCCTCAAACACTAAGATGGTATCCAATACAATACAATACAAAGGAAACGCCAGAGATTCTTCTCACTTCCCACTCTGCACCTTTGTGACCGGGGAGCCGAACGTAGACCCCAGATCCTCAGTGATACCAGTGGTACTACACAGGGATTACCAATCAACAAAAAAGATTGACACCGAAGCCAACGTGAGATGGGCTGTCAAGTCGCAAACGTTTTAAAGCTCTTGGCGGTGATAGCATATTTCCGACATTACTGCAAGAATCGCTGGATCTTACTAACACCGAGATATTTAGAGCCACAGGATACATCCCCAAGGGATGGAGACTAAACAAGGTTGTTTTTATTCCGAAATCGGGTAAAAGACCCCCAGCTATGCAAAATCATAGAGGCCGATCAGTCTGACATCATTTTTCATGAAAACTGTAAAGAAAATAATAGTCAACCATAATCGGACGATGTCACTCAAAAGGTGTCCACTCAATGCCAATCAATATAGCTACCGATCCGGAAAATCCACCGAGGACGCTCTCAGTAGTCTGCTAGAGACTATGGAGAAAGCCTCACAGGAAAATGAGGTCCTTATGTGTTTCTTTATGGACATACAAGGCACATTCGATAACACTCTCTTTGACTCGATCAAGAGCGTATCCGAAGATAGAGGCATCGTCAGATGAATTTCCAACATGCTTGACAAATGCTGCATAACAGCTACCATTAACTGCGAATCCACAACAATCATGGTCACTAGAGGCTGGCACCAAGACGTCATTTGATCGCCACTTCTATGCCCCCTAGCTGCGGATGAGCTATTAAACTTACTCGAAGAGCCCGGCTTTAAGGCTCAAGGATACGCTGATGACTTTATCATTTGTGTCACAGGAAAGTTTGAATCAGCTTTACCTGATCTTATGTAAACTGCTTTTAATATTGTTACCAGATGGTGCCAGTTCCTTTTACTAGGAAAAGTAGTCTTCAGATCCCATCTCCTAAGTTAAATGGAATTGCAATAGAATATTCAAAAGAAGAAAAATATCTAGGAATAATCCTAAACAGCAAGCTTACCTGGAACCCCCACTTGGAAATGATAACTAATAAAGCCATGTGGGCATTCAGCTCCTGCCACAAGTCTTTCGGGAAAAAGTGGGGTCTGAACCGCAAACTGGCCTTATTGATCTTCCAGGGCAAAGTCAGATCCATTCTTTCTTATTAGGCTAAAGTGTGGTGGCTTTAAATATTGCAGGCAAGTATCAGAAAAATCCTGGCTAAGGTGGAAAGGATGGCATACTTCGCTTACAGCCTCTCTACCTCTTTATTCAGAGGGAAGCAGCGGCTAGTATGCTTCGAAAAAAGAGCTAGATGAGCGCACTTCCTCCAGGGTAGATTATCTCAGTATCTTCGAGCACGTCAACATTAACGACCTAGAAGCTCCAACAGATTCTATGGCCAAGACACTTTCTTTTGAATGAGGTTACAAGGTATCCATTAATCAAAGAAGCCAGATACTAGAACGAGAACTCCAGCTTATCAACATCCTTGCTGGAAGGACAATACACTGGGTCACGATTATTGGCCAAATTCAACACAAACATGATTATATGAGATTGGTATCGTCATTTCCTGGATGGGTATCTGATTTAAGATACATGGATAATTAACCAAGAATTTTGTATGTTTTTTTTCAGCAGACTAATACCCTGGGTATCACCTCCCTTTTTAACTGTAAGTGAAGACATGAAATGTTCAGCTGTAGTAGGTAGAGTGATCATCACTTTTATTGTACCATAAGAGGATCGCATAGGTAATCAACCGTGATCTACAGCCAATATTTAATTTTTGGTTCCAAGCACTATTTTCTCGTAATGGGGCGACGATACGTGTAGATTGACCCCATAACTCCTTCCATCATTAGTAGATGAGAATTCCAGATAAGTTTTTTTCTAAATTAATAGTGATCCCAACATATCTCACCCCATATGAAAAGTTTGATTGTGTATTATTGAGAGTTGCGTCAACACCTGCTTCCCCAGCAGGAAGTTTTATTAGAACAAATGCTCCAACTATATCTGCAAATATACATAAAGGCAGCTTTTTTGCTTTTAGAGCTTTTTCGAAGCATTTGACCAACTTACAAAAGGCTGTTTTGGTTGATTTTTCAACTTGATAAGTAATCTGCTTAGTGTAGAGCAGGGCAGTGATTCAGTTAAGATTTTCCAGCGCCCTGCTATAGAAAAGCTGGAGAGATGCCTTCACCTCTAGCGAATATAAAGAATTTGAATATGTCCATCATACCTCACTGGGAGTTTTCTTCTTCTCATTAAGTTGTTGTTCATTTAAGCAGGTGTACCTACCCTGTAGCCGATCATAATAATTAGATTCATGGTTGCTATATCTTGATCAGGAATAAAATAATCAGCGAAATTAATTTATAGCAAGAGCCTAACTGTTTTCCTCACAGCTCTCTGTAATATTTTCTATTCAAGGCAGGTAGACAACTCATGGAGGACAATGTTAACCTGCAAAAAAAAATGACCAAACACCGAAACCTTCCTGTTCTCTTAATAAAGCGCATTAAGTCCAGGTGAGTAAAGCTCATCCGCACATATGAAAGCAATCCCAAGAGTATCCTACCTCCACTGGGCAAGGGTCGGACAAGTGTACAGATATGCAGAAAGTGGGCTGTGGCCAGCGATGATACCGATCACAGTTCTAATTTTTGGCTTATTTGCTTCCCAGCTACTTGTACCTGCATAGTGGATTAGGCTAGCTCCTCGACTATATTATTGCTATTTTCGGGGGATTTGATTTAGGAGCTCTCGGTAAAGCTCCCAGTTTTTTCATATCAAGGGATTCTGTGCATATTCTGTGTAGTCTCTATATACTGAATTTATCTATAATCAAATATGGAAATCACTTTCGACGCATACCATCGTTATTCCATGCCTCAAATTTTGTATTCTTAACTTGAGGAACAATAAATTTCCTTTAAAAATCGTTTACAAACACAAATTACTCTGTGCATGAATATTACGTCAATTACTTATTGGCGCATGAGTTACATATCAAATCTGAGACCACCCGATTATCTGGCTTTCATTAAATTAAAAGCTCACAATCTATTTCTCCTGAGATGATCTAGAACACCCAGCAAACAAGAAATAAGCACGACATCATTTCATACACATATTACAAAGTGGAGGGAGGTCGAGTTTGTAAACTTCAGAGAAACAAAACAAAAATGCTATCTTCGTGCGAGCTACAATAATCATGAGCTCGCCAGTAAACGTGCAAACAGGAATAGCCACATTGTCCAAGAGTCTCTCCTCGCAACGTGGATACCTGTGGATATAACACACGAACTTCACGTCTAGCATATACCCGAAGCATATTTTGCTGCCATTACGATTACACCTACCTTTTCTTTCGTATTTATACCTAACCTACCTACATACCTACCTACCTATCTACCTACCTACATGATTGTCTGTCTACCTGACCATCGATATCTTGGCTATCATCTCATCTACGCGCGGCCAGTTTGAACTGCAGCACGTCAAAACCCATCTGTTGTTCCTCATGCATCTCGTCGACGACGTAATTGAGTTGTTGGTGCAGTTCGGGATGCAGTTGCAGCAATTACCTTCATCTCTGATAACTTAATCTTGAAGGACTAAACTAAATCGTGAAGTGACTGAGAGAAGAAACGCGTCCACGGCCATCTATGATGACCGTTGTTGGTGGTAATGCGAATTTACGGAAAACGAAAATGAAAAGAAGAGGAAAAGTCTCTAGAATTAAGCCCACCGCAGCGCCAAGAAGGCTGATGGCGGCCGTCTTGGACCTAAATCGACGGACAAGATGAGCTCTTTAATCGCCAGATATCTAAGGATGAGATTTTTGTGCATGCAAGTAGAAAGAAAAGAAAAAAAGTCGCGTTAGTGATTACATCTTTTCTGGAGAGTAAGTGATGATGCCTGCTGTGCTTATTACCAGGCCAACTATTTTTTTTTCTTATTGTTGAAATGAAGTGCGTAAGATGGTGATCAACTTGTTCTACAGCCTCCAATTTTTGCTTCTGCATGTTATGATTTAATAGCCCAAGTGTATACGTATACCAGGCAGGGTGTAATTTTTTCGAAATAATTAGGACCGAACACCGATTACATTGTAAATTAATTGATATATCAGCAACTAGGTATGAAGCAGAAGTGTATAACAGTAGGCAAGATAGTATAATTAATGTAATAAATGTGCAGAATTTCACAATTGCCAATAACTCAATTTTCGTTGGGCAATCGGTCTTGAATGTATTGATATGTGGCAACTATGTATACCTACCTATCAGGGCATTGATGATTTGAGATCAAGTTGGAACAGGAAAGTACTATAAGGTGTATAGCAGATATACATATGTTTGTGGCAAAGGTATAAAAGATTTTGGAAGTCTTAATAATGTACAATAAAACATAAGAAAAGTTCTAAATATTAACAATATCTGTGTAAATTATTAATGCGGAAAGAGACATAACAATGATAAACGTGTATAAATACTTAGAAAAATTGGTAAAGAAAATATGAAGGTTTTATATAATGTAGAAGAACGAAAACTAAAATTGAATATGATGCTCAGGTTTTGGAACTGTAACCCGGTGGGTTTTAGTGTACATTCCGGAGAAGGAGAAATGTATTTAGTGGGACCTGTTATGGTACTATGTTGAGTGATTGGACGTGAGGTCCAGACTGCCAGCATAAGCTGTCAGATCACTCGACGGACAGCATTGACTGCAGGGCGGCACGCTAGCTCGCCTCGGCTATTGGCGGAGAGTGTGGGGAGGTTCCACGAAAAACCTTCCGCTTCCGTCTGCCATAATCAAAAATAAATATTCGTGCCTACAAACAACTAAAAAGCCCGAACACCAGGGGCGGTTTCTCATTGGAAGCAAAGGAAGCACTGCTTCCCTTGACAAAATAAAAAAATCCAAACAACATTTTGCTTTAAAATATTCTTAGTATATTTAAAAAAATGTATAAAATTCAAAGAAGTTTACTCCTCTGGCATCACTAGATACAACCTGAAATATTTTATAAGTAACGCCCAATTTTCTCCTACAAACCAAGAACATACCGCCCAGCCCAATGTCATTATATCGCTACTAACATTCTGTATGGTACGCTGTCCAAAATTTAGCGTATGACCCACCCACCATCATTCCACCCAGCACCAGATCCTCCCCGATTTGTCTTGTCAAGCAAGCTACATAATATTCGCGTGGTATGGATGGAACGACATTAGAATCAAACACCGTTGCCACTGGCATCGCAGTGACGCTGAAATCCCTACAGCGTATTTAAAACAACAAAACCAATGTAAAAAGTTAAATACATTTAACTTTCTAGACTCATGTTCACACAAGAGTTTGCATGCGTACATTGCTATGGTACGCTGGCCGCAGCGTAGCGTTTGGTAATTGATTTACACCCCCTGATAGTAACTTTCATTGATAAATTCTGTAGTATATGCCGGTGCGGGTGGGTGTCGGTCTTGCTCACAATTTATGTAAATGCTGCCAGATGTTATCCAATTCGTAGCTTTTTTTAAATAATTTTTATCCGACCTTCGGTGACGAATATTGTGAGGAATAGTTTTAGAATAGTAAACGTGGATGGATTTACATGGGATTTTTTGTTTTAGAATTAGTCAGTGGGCTTAAATGTTTACGTTTTTTGGGGTTTTGCGGGGAGGGTGGTAGCTACACTCATGGCGTTGTCCAATTTTGGCCGTGCGTAATACCAAATTGAAGCTTTTTCCGAGGTTTATTAAATGGCATATTTTCTTTTGCTGTATAAAAAACTTTATAACCGACTTTTTTCACCCGAATATCTTTAAAATGTGTGATTTTCGAATTTATGTACAAAGGAGGTACGTTCTTGCGGGGGCTGATTTTTCTTTTAAACGCTTTCGCATAATGTTTTACATATCTCATGTGAACATTTAAATTTTATATGTTTAACCGATGGGTTTTGATGTGAAATAAATTTTCCAGTTTTTTCATGTAAAACGTTTTTACATGGAAGTACTTACATTAAAGTGCGATAATCTTCTAAACTATACTTACCGCAGAGGTAATAAATTAAATCACAACATTCGCAAAAGAACGTAGATGCGAGGTAATATGCATATATTAGATAGATTATCAGTACGTTTACATGAATACTTGAATCATACTTGAAGTATGCTTGAAGTAATCAAAATATCATGAAATCGCTCATTCAATGCGTAAATTTCAACTTAAGTAATTGGAAAATTAAATTCAAGAAAAATTCAACTCAAGTAATTGGAATTAATTCAATCAACCGCCCTACCTGAGCTTCAAGTGGATTTCAAGCCAAGTATTTATGTAAACGTACTGAATGTCCTGTTTTATGAGTTTTTAGCAAAAATGTAATGATTAGAAAATAAAATATATTAAAAAAACTTTTTAAATAAATAACTTTCATAAATAAATTATAGGTACTAAGAAAAAAATAATTTTTTCTTTCTAAAAAAAAAACTTCATTCCAAAACTGAATCTATCCAATAAGAATATTTTAAAAATATAATATCTGGTTTGACTTTATATGGTTGAATGTTTTTTATTATAAAATTTTGTTAAACATATTTTATTCATATTGTGCAAAAATAAGATATTGACTATCTATAATATTACGTACGTTTCTGTTTAATTGCGAGAGAATGTAGAATTCTTGCTTTTATTTGAGTATTCCGGCGAACGAGTATACCTACCTAAGTACAATAATAATGGTAATGGAATTCAAAAGAATGAATTAGATGATTAGATTTTTTGCCTACGTTGTGAAAGGGAATATTGAGTGAAATTTTTGTATTTGCTTAATTATGGGGCAGGCAGTATTTGCTGTGAATGGATTAAATGAATGATATGATTGCATGGCTGATTTATTTACCGATGATAATGGCTTCCTTCTCTTTCAAGAGCAAGAATAAATATGAATATTTATATTGTGTATTATTGACATCATTGACTTTGATACATATATAATTACTTATAGTAGCAATGAAATAGTCTGAAAAGCGGAGCTATAATTTACATAAAATGTATTGCTTCCCTTCTTCTGAATCCCACGAACCGCCACTGCCGAACACATTCGGTCCTGAAAGGACCCTTACGTCGCTTACCTATATCCATCGTCAAAGGCGCAGATGATATGCCTTCTTGCATGCCCCAGCCACCCATCTGACTCTGAAGGCAAGATTTTTCAGAGTCCCTAGTTGACCTGTAAAGAGAGACTAGCGAGCTAGACGACCCTCATGCGAGAGGGCTCCAGGAATGGGATGGAGAAATAAAAGTAATTACCAATTCATGACTACGTTATAAACTGTATTTGTTCAGTTCAAGCAATGCGCCATTACGAAACGACTACTCGATCGGAATGTATGACAGTAAGCTTAATCAATGTCTATCGGTCTAAATATCATGAGTGAAACATTACAATCATCTATATCGAGTACATACTATAAAAATTCTGAGTTCATCTGTTCGAGTAATGTAGTCTTATAATCTGACTATATAAGTTCAAATGGTATGATAGTAAGCTAAAATATTGCCTATCAATATAAACATAATAAGAAAAGGAAATGACCAAAAATATCTCTAGCTTGTATGATTAAAGTTTTAAATTCATTCGTGTAGGCAATGCAGTACTAAAAACTGACGACGTACATGTAGATTGTATAATAAGAATCGTAATTATTACCTGTCAACATAAATATAGTAAAAAGACGAAAAATTATGACCAAACTATATCTCTAGTAGATATTATTAAAGTTTTAAATTCACTTGTTTAGTCAGTGCAAGAAGAAAATTTGATTATATACAATGATTAGGTAACAGCACTTATAGTTTTTGTTGATGATGCTCCCTCGCTGAGGCGCCCCAAGAGGTTTCACCATGTCACTGGATTCGATTTATATTTTGTGAAATTGACTAGTGCAGAAGAAAAGAAATTTAAATTTATGCGAAGTATTATACTCTATCTACATGCCACATTTACATACTTTTTACATAGTCACCTAATGATCTCGAACTACAGCACATTGCTTGTAAATTCAACTCTTGTGAATATAATTCCTTGAGTTTTCAATAAATTCCTTATAAGAACACTTTATAATAACTTGATGGGACTTCTTGGAACTTCCAAATAGAAAGATCAGTGCACGAATTCCGGGATATAATTGATAATCTCTCAAGTTATCTCCACATCGGCATTAATTACTACCACTTTGGTGAGTTTGCCCAGAAAAATAGCTTATCACATTGTTGAATCGTGTTTCTGAATATTTCCGATAACTCGTTTTATCGTTGGCCGACGATTATTATTATATTTCCTCTTATATATGATTTTTTCCCACTCTCTTATCAGAACGATTAATATTATTTAGGTTTATATTACTTTTACTAACTACTTGCGATTACTTCTTGTTGATCCATTGATTTCATTTGGCTGTCCGCATAAGGCACGGTATCCGAGTTATCAGAGGAAACGGTTAAAACGTCTAAATTATCTGCCTTTTCACTAAGGCTAAAGTAATTCAAACTCTCTTCTACATCCTCCTTACGTTTAGTTATTTGACGCTATTTCGGAATTTTTCTTCCGCGTCTGTGGTTTCAGGAGGTGTTTTCGACAAATTTGGGAACTGCTGTCTAGTCACCACCCGCTTATTTGTGGGCCAACCAGTTTTAATTTTTCGCTTTTTATTCGTTGAAAAAAAAATTGAATAATCTTGGTTTATCGCCAGCTACCTTAGGTCGCCCAAAAATATTTTTATCACTTTTTGTACTTTTATTATCTAGAATCGAAGCTTGAAGACGGAAATCAAAGGAAAGTTGATTGATTCTCTCCTGGTGAGGGGTTGTTGAAAAATAATTTCGCTAATTGGAAATAAGTTAGTGCTAGAAATGAAAAATATTCTAAAATTACTTACAGGATGTATTCCCTTGCCGATGTTTACAGAAAAATTTTTTGGGCTAATTCCTCGAAGCGTTCAACTGAGAAGATTTGACACAACAGAGACGATTGTCTTCTTCTTCTTCATCGAAGCAGCATGCCACACCGCATTCGAGGAAACGGACTTCTCTCGGTCTGGGTGCATTGGGATATTCTGCTTGACAGCAGCCGGCATACACGCTGCAGTAGTTATCAATGTAGCATATTGCTATATGCAATACGCTACGACCATAACAGACCCCTAATAATTTTCCACTTTTTTACGAATGCATTTGCTCTTATTTTCTGACACTGCTATTTTTTGTTGTTTTTTGTTGTATCTATTTTCAACCACCAGCAATAATTCTATATTAAAATTTAATTTCCACCGATTTTATTACATACAATGTTACACCATTCAAAATCATGATTCGGCTCATCTGGTCAAAGCTCTCTTAAAGAATTACCTTAAAATTGTTTTCAGGCAATGAGCTAGTGTCCTTAAATCAGTCATAAGTCCTGCGATCATCTATGCTGTAATATCATGATGGAAAAAAGGCTCATAAAAGACAAACATTACAAAACTTCAAAACTGGCATGTCTAGGTTTAAGGCCCTAAGAATACTATTAAATTTATCGTTCTTCATCAGGCAAGTCTGTCGGAAAAAAAGGTGAGAACGATGGTGCAGATGTATAGCCTCTCACTATAATAAAGGATACACAAAGAAATCCAAGACAAGACATAATGGTTAACCACTGACTACAATTCCACATATAAAGGGTGTCCCAGACAAATTTGACTATATTTTGCCAAATGATTACTTTCGTTCGTGCAAGTAAAAAATTGTATGGCAGAGGGTTGGGCAAAATGTTACCGCACCGAATTACAGGGTGCTTAGTAAAATAGCTCGTTCTTATTAAGGGGGTCAAAAAGTGATTTTCCGATATTCGGAGTTGTTCGGAGGTTACAGCGTTGAACAGGCTATAGGTGTTTGGAGGTCGCGCTCATACATCGCACTCCTTATATTTTGCTTAGGTTTCTTACCTGAGGTATAAATAGACAACAGGTATAAATAGACAACAATAGAGAAGCTGTTATATCTCGAATACTCAAAGTGTCCGAATTTTATTGGTCATAATTGTATTTGAATTTTTAGATACGTTTTTGTCAAACTGGTGACCACGATATCTCGAAATCTATCGAACGAATTCCTTTGAAATTTTGTTGACTTATTCAGTATTCTTGTAGACACTTTGCAAACCAGGATAATTCGGATTCATCAAGCCATTTTTTTTTTTACATATTGAAGAAGTATTGTAAAAATACCAAAATTCATGAAAAAATGTTCAACAAGATGCCAAAAATTTAACTTTCAATATTTTTTAATAATTCTAGTTCAGAAACAAGTTTATACTTCACAGATTAAAATGCCGTTTGATTTTTTTTGTTTTCGATAAGCAGAAAGCCCGCAATCGTGGATTCCGAAAAATACTTTTTTTGAAGATGAGCGATTAAGTTGCCGTGTACTCTGGCAATGAGCGATGATTTCGAGCTGAAAAAATTGTAGAATGTACTGAAGGCGTGAATAAATATGTGGTAAAAATTTCACAGTTGTATGTTGATTGAGTTTGTCAGAAAAAATTCCCAAAAAAACCGAAAAAAGTGCCTTTACATGGGATGACCCCCTTAAACACCATATATCCTGAAAAGTACAGTATATGCGGTCTATTTTAAGAAAGAGTTGTATGAAGAAGCTTGCGGTATTTCCTATGAATGTTAAACCACCCCGTACCCATCCCCACTCCAGAGTTATGACACTTCATTTTGAAAATGCTGGTTTTTAAAATGTATGTTAGTGGGGATATTTTCAATTTGAAGCGTCATAACTCTTGAATGCGGAGGGACACCGCTGTTATTTAACATTCATAGGAAATACCATAAGGCTCTGCATACAATGCTGTCTTAAAATAGACCGTATACCTTGTACATTACAAGATATAGGGTGTTAAATAAAAACGCACATATTTTACTAATCACCCTGTAACTCGGTAGAGTGACATTTTTTGCCACACCCTCCTTCACAATTTTTTACTTGTATCGACGAGAGCAGTCATTTGGCAAAATATAGTCATATTAATCTGGGACAGTCTGTATATTCCAAAAAATACGGAAATATACCCAATTTTGTGTACCACCGATTTGTGATGATAAGCCTAATATTAACATTTATGAAGTCCTAGAAAAATGCGCCTAAATATTTCAGGTTAAGTAGTATACTAATAGTAACAAGATATGACTGCTGTGAACCATGGTCAGACATGTTGACGTCACTAGATGTGCATATGAAAACTTCAGCCCCAACTACACAAAGAGAACGTACAAACAACGAAAGCTATTTAACCTGGGGTCAGCACGCGCCTATTATAGAAATATACATATCCTTCCCCAAAGAACCATTTAATACTTCAATGGCCGGAACGCTCGGTAACTAATGGGACTACACTTCCCAAAAAGGAGCATCTATGGCCCTTTTAAGACCTGAACACTGAGAAACAAATCCTGCAAAACTGGATTTTATAATCAAACGAACCAGCTAAAGATGGATTTCAGACAGGCAAAAAATCCTCAAATGACCCTAAAAAAAGGGAAACCCAGGATCGTTTGGAGCTACCTATGTACGAATCAACTAGATATTATTGGATGAGTTCTAGTTAGATGCTCTAAGCTCAACAAAAGTTTTTATCGTATATGCATATTGAGATGTACAGTAGGTGACCATCGAATTAGAAACTATCGCAAAATAATTTAGCTGTTGAGCTATTAGCATTAATTGAATGTGCTAATTTATATTTGATGTGGTGCGTTCGATTATCAGTAAACCTTTAATCTTAACTGTGAACTCAACGAGAGCGTATAGAGCAAGGATTAGGATTAGGATTAGCAAGTTTAAAATGCAGGCCTCCGACGAAAAAACCAAATTGACACCAGAAATGTAAAAGGAACGATTCTAGTTGGTGAACCAGCATAACAATTTACAGGTTCCGGTTGGAAAAAAGTAATTTTACCATTTCAGCCGAGCAACAAGTTTGACTTTTAAAAAACCTTTTGATATTAAAACCTTACCTACCCATTAAATATTGCAGTGATGATTTCTCCGGCTAGGCTGTATTGGAGGGAAGTATCTATGTCAGGGGAAGACCTACAGAGAGATACGAAGAGAATTGATTAGTGAGAATAGTCAAGCATCCACTAGCAGTCATGATTTGATGCTGCATATAAGTGAAGGGTTCGGGTCTTCTGTATTTTTGGGAAAGATACCTCAGATTTAAGGGATGCGCTGAAACCAGCCACAAGATTTAATGAACCTTACTACGTCCCCCAGCTCTTTGTCTGCCAGCTCGCCCAATTCGCCAAAAAAGTAGCTGCCGAGCTTATTCTCCCTACGCCTGGCAAGGTTAGAGCATTCACACAGCAGGAGGTGCACGCTCTCAACCTCTTCCTCATCCATACAGATTCTACAGAAGTCATTCTATGGAGCTTGGAGCGCTCTGCATGTTTACCGAAGAGACAATGCCCCGTAATATCTGCTATACGGTTACGCACATCATTATGGTTCCTCCTCAGCTGAGATTCGGTCCTCTTACGACAAACTTCAGGACACAGCTGTCTTGAAATCGCGCATGTAGTCACTTATCCCCATCTGTGGTTTACCAGCTTACACGCCTATACGTCTATGGGCCTATCTATGGCTTCCTTCGCTAACCACGAAGTCATAGCGGAGCCCTTTCTGGGCAGAGCATCAGCTGCCTAGTTACCATCTATGTCACTGTGACACAAGGCGCGATTTAATGGTGCTCGAGTTTAGGGCCTTGATTGCAGCTTGACTGTCAATACAATTCCTGATAACTCGATCACTGGGTACATCATAAGTTGTTGCTAGCAGGCTTGATGCTTTGCTAATAACCAGAACCTCCGCCTGGAACACACTACAGTACTCCGGGAGGCGATACGATTCTGGCATTTGAGGGAATGCCGAGTACACCCCGGCCCGCACTCCCACATCCATTTACGAACCGTCTGTGAAGACACATATATCAGAGTCTTTTACCACGCCATTGTCATCCCATTCCTCTCTGTTAGGAATGCAAGTTGAGAATCCTTTCTCGAAGTCTAGTCTAGGAACGATATAGTTCGTAGCTCCCTGCATACAGTCCTGAGGACAGAACTTCAGTGTTCTGCTGTGATCAAGGTCTGCAGTTATCCAGCAGCCTGACTCTTTAAGTCTTAGTGCACATTTCGCAGCTATGCATTTACCATAAATGTCAAGGGGCTAGTATCACTCCTTGGTATTTGGTTTCAGTTCTAAATACAAAAGTAATGCTATTCAGTTTTGGGGGCGCGAAAGTCGGATAACTCTCCTCCGTGTATACAAGACTAGTTTGGTTTTTGCGGGTCTTAACCCTAGACTACAACTTTTAGCCTAGTTAAGCAGCTTTTGACATGCTCTTTGGGTAAGTGCGCTGATCGTCGATTGATTTTTTTTAATTGATATATTCTTGCGATTCCTCCGAGGTCTGCTAGCAGTATTTAAAAGTACTGGTAGAAGTGGTGCAATTAGCCAATAAATGATCATAGTGCAAGTGTCAGTGCTTCTGGTAAACAACTAAATCAAATTTAAAATCTGTTGTCTTTGTTGTGCCTCGGTTCTGTAACATTTGATGTGATCACCATAGAAACATCTTCAAGTTTACATAAAAAACGGAGATCCATGCCTGACAAGTTACATGGGAATTTGTCTAGAGAAAATTATAAATAGTTGTCTTCTGAAGACGCAAGGTAATGGACAGTGTAATGAAGATCATAGCCTTAATCAAAAAGACAATTTTTGACTACAGTTCAGACAGTCAGTTTCGAAATTGTCATTAAATGAAAACAAAATGACGAGTATCTGGTGAAAGATTGTAAGAAACTATTTACGTTTGTACGTTGTTCCATTGCAAAACAGGTTACAAATTTCTGACATGCCATTGAAAACTATAATCAACAATATCTTTGCTAATATTTACCACCGATCTTTTCCTATATTACGTAAATAAATATTGTAATGAAGGAAACAATACCGAAAGTTGTGAAAAAAATTTTACTGATATTTTATTAGAGTATATTTCCCATTGGAAAATATTATTGCGCAACGCAATTTTAATTTTAATGCAATAAATAATTTAAGTTGCATACAATGTACAACAGCACGGTGATCGCCACCTATATAAAAACCAAGCTTATTAGAATCACTTATACAAAACAAGCATCTTCAGCCCATATCTGAAAAGTAACTAATTAATCAAATTTATCCCAGTAAATACTTTCAAGCCCATGATGGTAGAAATAATTTCAAAGTAAGATAAAACTTGTAAGATTACCATGTCCAAGGACTCGAACCGAACATTGCAATCAGGATAATTCACTGACATTTCAACAACAGTGTACAAGTTGGAAATATTTGGAACGACAAACTTTCATTTCTCCACTCTATACCTACCTAGAGATTTTCATTCATTACATCTTAGTGCAATTAATTTTGTAGTTTTGGATGCTTTTGATAAAAGTTTTCTCATTTTTACACTGTGTCACCCTTCTCTTCTTTTACCCACCATTACCTTATCATATAACTTTTTCAGACAGAAAATGAAGTTTTTACTGCCTCCACAATTGCACAGTATAAAAAGTTCATAAGAGTTAAAGGGTTGAAGGGTTGTTCATCCTTCATTTGAACACTTTATAAGTCCAATTTAAATGGCGGTACCCACCACCCATTTCTCTTCATTTCTCATTTGTCTTCACCCAATTCATTAGGAGATGATGAACCGGGTTTTTGCAATTATCGCGAATGTCGCCTATGAGGCGGACTAGACAATATCCATCCATAGTAAATCAGGCGCAGACTACACCGCCTGGTGTACAGTTTATTGCCAGGTCTTGAAATGGTCACCGGATAAGGTTCTCCCTCTGTCTGTCTGCCTTGAGCAAATATAATAAAATCAACAATCTTTAGACAATAAAACCCTTAACGTTTAATTAAATCCCACTGTCTCTGTTGTTTGGGTGGACAAAGTTTGATTTTATTATCCATCTGCTGCACCATCAACGTTTCTACCCGTTGCGCTGATATCCATTCCATTGAAAAAGATTTTTGTTATGACTTTAATGGGAAATTTCTCTACCATTTTTCCTAGGAATATAATTTTAACTTTTATATGGTTTTCTTCTATATGCAGAGCTTTGAATTTGGTATAAAATTCAGTTCGTTGATAATAAAAAGTTTTCTATTTTGTTTATAGATCCTGGGACTGGAAGGACTCTATTATTTTATATAAATTAAAAATATTTAAATTTCTCTGTTTTTCTCAAACAAGATTATATTAACCAGAAAAACAAGTATTCGGTTTCATCACGGTAGAAGGATTTGTTGTGATATCCAGACTTATATGAAAACGAACGTAATCTACTACAAATTCTATTTTATGAAGTCAGGTCAGGACTTTTAACTTTGGGCTGACGATAGAAGTCTACTGATGTCCTTAAAATTTGTAATCTCTGCCTGCATATATTTTTACTTGAATTTTAGTCGACTCAGTTGTAATAAGGTATTTTGTGTATTATTTTCTTGTGTGCTGAGTCGAGTTGATATACTCTAAAAAAAAATATACCGTGGTTCCGGAAAATAGTGCAATATCGGTTACCTTAACTATAAATAAAATTTGTCCATAATTATTGCTGTGTGACCAACGGCTCCTCTTTAATAATGCTTACGTTTTCTTATTCCATATTTCGGGCCATATATGAGATTAGTTGGGTCAATAGCTCCTTTCCACCATCTCTTTACCATTTGATAGCATACAAAACTGTAGATCTAGAATCTTGTTTGTTTATTGATAGAACGTGCAGTCAATTATCTTGCAAGAAGAATCTCTGGAAGTACTTTTGTACAAGCCTACTGACATGAAAGTTTCACCAGTAGTACCACACACCCACTGGTGGCATTATGCCTTCAATATGATCTGTCAAGTTTAATATTGGGGTCCTGTTGACAGGACTTTTTAGGTGAGTCTGATATCCTGCCGAAAGAAGGATTCCCAAGTTGAGTTTATTTATGATTTCTTATCAACACGGCAGGAACATTTTATTTATTTAAAAAATAACTACGCAAAACAAAAACTAATGCTAAATGTGGTTTTCAAAACAATTTCGGACCATTTTAGGTGAACAATTGACAGCTCTTTTTCACCACAACCTTGCACCTATTACTCGCTTTTTACTACGTCTGGTGCAAATGGATGCAAATTGTGCATATCCTTGAAACCCTCTAGCGATTATCATTGTGATTTGAAGGAATGAGAGAGATACCTGTCATCTGTTTGCATAGTAACTCTTCTTATAAATAATGGTGATCGTACTGGATCATTATAATCTTCCTTTGGTAGTTCCATTTCGGGGATTGTTGATTAGTTGAAGGTCAAGAGCTTCCGTAAAGTCTGAATGTTTTACGACAACAACTCTTTTAAAATATCTAAATGTTAATTATGAGTTGCCGAAAAAGGACTGGTAGAGGTTCGATATCCCGACTTTGGATGTTCCATGCGTGTTCCAGCCCCAACCTGCTTTGGCGTGCGATTGTAAATTTTGTATGTGTGGTTGCCATCTAAAACCATGCTTTTTCACTGGATCAGCTAGATATCATTATTGTATGTTTACAATCGATCATTTCTTTGTCTTATCTAGGCCCCATAAAAATTTTACAAATTTTCCCTTCCCAAGCTATCACAATCTACAATAACACCTTAATAGGTTCCAATTGTCCACAAACTGAATTTTGCTTTCTATATTTCCAGTTTTACAGTCTAAAATTGTTCTAGGAGTACTTACGCAGTAACCAGGGCACTACCTTTAGGCCGCAATTATGTACATAGTGCTGTAACAATGCGCTGATAGTTCAAACCTTTATCTTTCGATTCACGCATATTGGAGACTTGCTAGCAGGATGCAAAGAACTCATATGTTATGATTTTCAAAGTTCTTAAAAGAGTCCATTCCATCCTTCCGGTAGGGAGTTATACAATCAACCTTTAAGGCTTAAGGTTAATAGTATGGCCGACTAGGCCACCAGGGCCCTACTGCGAACACCGCAATCAGAGTTGATCAATTTTGTCTTCCTCTAAAATCGTTAAGCTTTTATAAGCTTAATTATAGCCTTAAGGTTAGCTTGCAAACCTTATTTTGAGAGATAAATGCTTATCGAGTGAATGGCAACCTTAAAGCTGCAAGCATTGGATACTTAAATATGACATGCTTGAAGGTTCTGTCTTCCTCCTTGCTTGTACCATTGGATTTTCCAATCTTCCTCAGAAAATTACGAAAAGGGCCTTGCCTAGTGACTGTATATTAAAAAAACAGCTTGAGCGATTGTCTTCGAAGTCCAATTAGTTTCTGCGTTTTGAAAGAAGAAATGGTGAAGAATTGCTTCGCTTGCTGTATACCAGTCACGCTACGCCAGATATGATCCAGTTGTTTCTTTTTATGTTTCCCTCCAAAAGTGGCAGATTGGTAGGTCAAATGTTGGGTAGGGACCAATACAACGAACTGTCGGGCTCCGATTTTAGTCAGAACGACTGCATTTTCATTTCTCTCTACTCGTTCGTGATCAGGAATCTAATGCAAGGTTACTTTGTTATCCTTTTATAGCAGCTGGAGTTTCTTGTTGCATCTCTAGACTAATTTCGACTCAAAGTCTTGAGAGGACATAGCCAGAATATATATGTTGGAGTCCTTGTAGCTCTGTTTAGGCTTTCCTGCATTCCAACCATCAAAAGCATATTATTGTTTTACGTATTTTAGTGGTATTCTAAAAATTTCTTCTGTTGCATCTTCTCCTACATAATACCTAAACGTATTACTTTCTGTCAGTATGAACATAAAGACTGGAATGAAAAATATTATCACCAAATCATGCAGTATAACACTAAGAGAGCAGCAGAAGGATGGAGGTTTCGCGAATTTATAGAGCAAATAAAACTAAATCTACATAAGCTAAGTATCGCAAAAGCGGTAGGGGTGTTGGTTAGAACAGTTCAGCGTGTTATAAAAAGTGGATTTTTAGCACTTAGAGGATAAGACAAAATCGTTCCGCCCAACACGTCCAGTTGACAAAATAGTCGAGTCAACCCAAGTAACAATTTTTCCAATTTTTGTTAACTGAAGGTGATGGGTAGTTATATAAGGGGTATATAATAGTTACTCGGTTATATAAGAATTTGAGTGGTTATATAAGTGTTTTGTAATATTACCAATTGGTGACGTAGTTATATTAAAGTTTTTTAATGTTACTAATTGTTATCGTGGAAGTAAGTTACTTAAGGTTTTATAAGTTGGTGATGAAAAAATTTCCATAACCGGTCTATATAACTTAGAGTAACCAATACTAGAAGGTATATAAGAAAGTTTTATAACTGTTTTCGTTACCACGTTATATAACTTATTGGTAATAAGTGTTTATAGCGGTATCCATGGTTACCCTTATATAACTCGTCAACATTCAGTAATTTAGGTGACTTTAATAAAAATTAGGAGCTTTCGACATATACCCACTATAAAATAACGTAAAATTGTTGGTGACCCTTTAGTAACCACGGTGATCGTTATAAAAACAAATTACTTTTAGTGTCGAATGGAGCCATTATAAAACTGTTTTTATTTGTATAACATAATGTAACCAAAGGGTATATAAGAACACTAACGTCTGTTTTTTGTGACTATAATTAAGATATATAACATTACCAAAAGTTACATATTATGAATAAAGGGTATATAAGGATCATTATCGAAGCGTGGTAGTTCCTTCATTTCCGTCATTCTGTATATATAAAACTACTTGAAGTTTTATAATGGTAATTTGTTCATTTAAGTATATTTAATTAAAATTATTAAAAATTGCTTATTTTTGGAGGGTCTGTATTTTTTAGAAGTATCTATGACGATATTCACAGTAAAATTTTAATTGCATCTGAATTTCACCTCGTACATGCCGAAAAATTGTAATTCTAAAATGTAAAAATAATAAACCTAGGTTATATAAGGGTTATTTAAGGGTTATATAAGATATATATATATATTAAGGTAACCAATCTATTTTTGTAACTCATTTTATAAAACTTTTAGTTATATAACGTTACCTAAATAGAGTCACAGAAACCTTTTTATAATCCTCCATTTAAGCTCTATAAGGGGTTTATAGTGGTTACAAAGAGGTTTCGAGTACTAGTCTATATAACTCAAGTTATATAATTTGGTAATGGAAACCTTACGGTTACTACTAAATAAAAAAAATTGTTTCTTGGGAAGCGTCGTGAGGGAGATTGATCTGAAGAAATCATCACACAATGATTCAAAATGGTAAGAAAAGAAGCATATCTAAAGCCATATAAAAAGCAAAAATCGCCAAAAAGAATTACGGAACAATTGAGGAGAACAATTTTGCGAACTCGTAAATTTTACAATGGAATTTTAAAAATCTCTGACAGCTGTCTTGTTTTGGATGACGAATCATTTTTGAAAATGGATTTTTCGACACTACCAGCCGCTCAAATGTATACCGTTAAAGCTGGTACAGTACTTCCTGATGCAGAGAAATCAATTAGAAGAGAAAAATGTTCATCAAAAATTATGTCGATTTATCAATATGTCCACAGGAGTAGGCCGTTCTTCACAAAATGGAAAATCAATGCAAAAATTTATGTCAACGAATACTTCAAAAATCGGTTACTAGCATTTTTAACGCAACATAGACGTTCTGCATTATTTTGGCCTGATTTAGCCAGCTGCAATTATGCAAAGCAGACCGTTACGTGATCCAATAAAAACAACAATCGAACAGTATTGAACTTCATGCAACTTACTGCCGAAAAAAGTTAAGTAATTCTCTAAAAATAAAAAATAATAAAATTTGTGAAGTATTGATTGATTCAATAACAAACAGTAGCGTATCTTGGGGGGGGGGGGGTATTTTTTATATATCTGTTGAATAAAAATTAATAACATAATAATGTTGTAATCCACAGAACCTTTTATTGTAAAATATATTTAATTTAACAAACATGCGTGTTCACCCCTACAGTCTTTATCGACGTTGAGATTTTTACGATTAATCACGTATGTAAACAAACATCAGCTGTTAATACTTTTTTTAGAGCCATTGTTGTTATTGTAAACAGAGCCCCTATCGGTCATGGACACCGCCAATATGGAACACGAATGCATTCGTTATCTCATGGTGGTTGAAGCAAAATTAACTTAAGAGCAAGTTAGGAAGTAAGAAGAGATTTCCTTAACACTAGATGGCTTTTTAATTTCAAAATTATGTCTATAACGATACAATTTCTTCGAATTTGTTTCTGATATAATGAACCTATGTATGTATATTGCCCAAAAGCAGTAATTTTCACTGCTTGGGTAATTTAAATTTATTAAATGAATTTTATTATTGAATTTGAAAAAAAAATATATGACTAGTCCACCCCTGTATTACATATTTTAATGAGCAATGAGACGAGCAATAAACATTCATTTCTTCTTAGAAATTTACAGAAAGTACTTCGGCAGGTGTTTCATTTACTTTGGTGGTCAACCGAAGTTATTTTCAGGTAAATTTTGAACAAATATCAATAAATTGTGCAAAATTTGAGTTTTTTTCTGAATTTGATTATTTTTTTTTTGATAGTTTTTGTCACTGATCAAGATCTTAAGCGCAATGTAGAAACTCTTTGGAACGCAAGAGGAGATGCGGTGACTGTTGTAAAAAACATTTTCAGGTCTTTGTAAAAATTGACATCTAAGGAAGACAATATTAAAACGAGATCAGACGCTGGCATATTACTCAACTCAACGCAATCTTTTTGTTTTTCAATACCGGCATACAAAGGGTTTAAAAATCTATCAGTAGTTGCTTTTTTTATATTGGTCCGGTTCATTGGAAATTTCAAATTGATTTGCTTCTAAAAAATGTCTATAGGTAGATATGATTTTACAAATGAGGAGAATTATAAAATTGCCATGATTTCAATCTTCACAAAACGTCAAAATAAAACCTGAATAAAATTTGATTCAAATATTGAAGTTTTTACCCTACAAAACCTTGGCAATGTTATGATTTCGTATGAATTTAGAAAATCATGTAAACTTAGAACCGATTTTGACACCGACGTCAATCTCCTTTGATTGATCCGGATCACGAAAAAACAACGCGGCTAATGTGATTTAAAACTGAATTCTTTACAAATGTATATCATTGGATAAAGGGACAGCCTAGTACAAAAAGCAGTTACAACAGCTAAAAAAATATGTGAAGATTTGGAGATATCCACTGAGCGTCGAGTTATAAGGAAAAAAATTATGAGTGGTGAAGATTCGCGAGACGTGGGGCTGTCTTTAGAAAGAAGAAGAAATACAAAGTGAAATGTTTTTGTCATTGGACAGAGTTATCCAGGAAATTAATGTATGGTTTGAGAAACTACATATCCTTGTAGCGTAGAATTCGTACCTAATACGATCTAATCTTTTAAATGAAAATTTTGAATATCAAGTAAATAACTTTGTTAACATTGATGAGGAACAGTTTCATATTGAAAGGAAAAGGACCCAGTGTTTTATGTCTCTACCTGATGTACAAGAGTAAGCAAAAGGTTGGAAAAACGGGGAAGGGCCTCTTGAACTTTTATTATTTAACAAAAAATATAGGTTGAAAATGTCTGTTCCTAATATATTAATATTATTAAAGAGGTTTTTTTAACAATAGCCACTAGTGTCCATAGTTGTGAACGGAACTGTTCCAAATTAAAATTAATTAAAAATTATCTTCGTTCCACGATTACGAAATCAAGCGATACTGTCAATTGTAAGAGAACTTACAGATAATATCAATTTTGATAAGCAGGTCTACCAGGGAATTCGATTCCATGTAGATTCGGTCGAATCAAGGTTTTTCATATAGAATTTTTTACTAGCAAGGCCGTATTTATGGGGTGGGTTTAAGGGGTTTCAACCCTCCCCCCATTCGTTGCAGCCTATACCTTTGTTAATCTGATAAGTCAAATTTTTGCCCATAATTCTTTATATCTAGCGCTAGTGGCTCACAACAATTAGTTTTGTCATTTTATATTTTTCTTTAGGTAAAGCAACTTTAGGAATGTCTGTATAGTATACATATATATAATACATCAGTAGATGGTAGCTTGCTTTGATACACCATACCTTAAATTTTGTTTACATTTTAAATGGAACATTAAATCTAAAGGAGATGGCATGCATTTTTCCAGATATTAAGAGAGAGATAGTAGGAAACTTATTTATAAGTGACGAAAGAAGCAAACGCCTTCTGAATTTTTTCCAGATCTCGTTTTGTCAATATGTTCGTGTCCGGAAAAATTTATTCCCATAAAAAGTTCTCAAGCATACAAAGGTTTTTTAGAGTGCTGGAACTAAAACTTGGTTACTGACAAACACTAATCTATCAATTTTGACTACTGGCGACACGTTTTACCATAATTTTATAGCAAATATTTTTTAAATTATCTGTACAAATAAAAAAAAAATAAAAATAATTAAATATCGTGAAATTGAAAGTATTTAAATATTTTTTTATGGGAAGGATTCAAATTATTTCGGAGGTAGTCCTTCGACTAGAAACAGGAAGCAGAGCAACCATAGATTCGTTGCAGTGGTCTTTTTCGAAACTTATTTCAGATGATTTGGAAATAGATATTTTTGACAATTTAACTGTTTGACAGTTTCCCATAAAAAGTATTGGGAGTGTAGTGTTTGTTTGATGTATTGTAGTAATTGTTTTGGTAGCATTGAAATTTCAATACGCTATCTGCCTCACACTATCTGAAAAAAATGCATGCCATCATAATGTAAATTCGCCTTTAGCCTAATTTGTTTTTCATCGTTAAAATAACCATTTTGTTATAACTAATTATAACATGATAACTAATACTTTCCATGACCGGCCCATGATTTTATTTAAATGGATTAAATTATTAGTTTAATTTTTAGGGCATTTTAGGTAATTACATAATTATATCTAAAATGCCCTAAAAAATTAATAAATGTGGTTTTTTTTAATATTTTTTTTAAATTGCTTTCTTGACCCCGTCAATAAAATCGTTCGAAATTTTAAAATTGAAATGAGTGAAAGACTTTCCCACTTAACAGGAAGATGGAAGAAATAAGTTTATTTCTGAATTTTTTTTTTTTTTTTTTGTAAAAAGTGGACCATTATATTTATTTTCTTGGAATGTAAATAATATGTAATAAAAATAGTATTAAACAACATGTTTTCGAACATAACTTTTTGATTTTCGAAAGCATCAAACTGCAGACCCACAGAACATTAATTGAAAATTACCGTGAACTCAGTTATCTAATGTTCAAGAAATGGAACATTTTTCTCATGAAAATTGAATTTCATTTACACGTTCAAAATTGAAACGTTTGAAAATATTCACATCAAACAACCCTGCGTTCGTTTCAACAATATAAACTTTTAAAAAAATTGAAAATTTTGGAGTTCTAATCGAAAACTTGTTTATTTATGATAAAAATTTCGCTTATGTACATTATACATATACTTCTGTACAAATATTTCACTAAAAATATGTTTATGATGAAGGAGTTGATGGTAACTGATTAAATCAACTAATTGCAGAGGCACACCCGGTATCTACAGTTCGAACATTTGGCTGTAATTTTTTGACGAAGAAATACACAATATTATTTATTATCTAAGTTCCAAAAAATCATACTCACAACTGAACCAAATTTTGTTTGTGCCACAATTTCAACTTTGCCTGCAATTTTTCTATAATTCTTATGATAACTGGGAAAAATTTTGACAGTGTGCGCTTTGCTAATGTACTCAATTTGAAATTCAGCTTCAAATGAGTGAAAATAGCCGAAATAGCAAAATTAAAAGAAAACCTGTAAGTTGCGAAAAGCAGACTCCTGACTCGAAGTGTGAACGTTCTGAAGTAAAGCCACAAAAATAATACTAAATTTAACTCTGTTGACAATCAAAGTGAAGGTGTTTTGCTTTCAAAACAAACAACATAGCGGTAATTGAAAATCCAAATGCATTTAGCTATCATACTGAACGTCAGAGTATTCAATACAAATTAATTTCTCATTTCATAGTGAATTGTTAAATTGAAAGCCTTTTTTAAACGTGCAGACGTTTACGCGTTTTTGGAAAATCTTTGAATGTCAATATGTTTTCGTTTAATTTGATAGAAAAGTATTTGAATGAAACGAATTCAAACGAATATGCATTTTAAACGCGACGTGCGTTTGTTATGAATTTTTCTTTTCTCTCCGTGTATATACGGTCTTGATGTTAGTAAAATTAATCACATCGAATATTTTTCAGCGCCAATAAAAAACAACCAGCAATTGCCTTTTATTGAATTTGGAAAATCTTCGATTCAATTGTATTAAACAGTAGAAAATGCTGCTTGAAAAAATTCGATTCGATGTAGATTTGATCGAATCAAATTCCCCGGTAGGTCTGAATGTCATTTAAAACTTTTGTAATAAAAATGAAAAAAAATAAATAAATATATAAATCAACATAGGTTTTTTCATTATGTGTATAATCTATTTAAACAAAATAAATAAATGGTTTTACCGATTTATTTATTTATATTCAATATTTCTTAATAACCGCTCTTGATTTTGATTAAGTTAGAAAGAGCGGCAAATTCAGGACCGCCCCAGGCGACAAAAGCTCTAGTCATGGGCATAGCTAGGGTTTTGTTGTGGGGTGGGCCTAGTAGGGGCATTTTGACACAAAGTTTGAAAAAGCATATTCTTCAATCAAGGATTGTTTTTCATAAATGTGTAAAAGTTTCTAAAATGTTAATCAGTGTTAACGCAAAGTTTCCTTACATCAAGCAAACTATTTTATTGATTACCGTTTATTGATTTCGTGCAAGGGTTGATTCTTTTTTCGTGAAAAAATGAAAAAACTGAAAAAATGAAAAAATTTTGAAAAAGTTGAAAAAATGAACAAATTGAAAAAATGAAAAAATTGATGAAAAATTGAAAAAATGAAAGAAATCGATGAAAAAATGAAAAAATGAAAAAAATGAAAAAATATGAAATAAAAAAAATAAAAAAATTGAAAAAATTGATGAAAAAATGAAAAATTTTTTGAAAAAATTGAAAAATTATGAAAAAATTGAAAAAATTATTAGTGCTTGATGTCTTGCCAGTTGCCCCTCACCACATATATTCATAGATGTATCTACGACCCTACATATGGCAGGTGCCGTTGGTTCGCGAAGCGCTGTGTGATAAGGTGGTGCACTATTCTCTCACCTGTTGGAGTTTATCCACCACTGAACCCCGGCACGTTACTAAAGGGTTTCTTTACCGTGAGCTTTGTGCGGGAACTGAATCTACTTTATTGTTTGGTATCCCATGGTAATGTTATACTCGAACAGTGCTCTGCTCATTTGTTTTATAGATCTATTTTGGAGGTCTTTAATAATTTAGGTGTGTTCTGCTATTTTTTGTGTTGTATGTTGTTTCTACTTTCTGTGTATTATGTTGTTTTATTGACTAAGTGTTTGTGGATTAGTGTGTTGTATTGTGTTCTTCTTTTATTAAGTTTTATTGTGTTACTAATAAAGTGTTTTCATGCAGTGTACTGTGTTATATTTTTATTTTTATTTTGTGTACTATTGTGTTATTAGCTAAGTGTTCTCAGGTAAGTATTTATTTGCCTATATTTTTCTTTTCCATTTTATATGTAGATTCCTGTAATTTATTTGCATAAATTATTTTTTCTATTATCTATTTATACGAATGCTCTTTATTGGATATAAAATTAATTTAAACTTGTGAGCAACTGCCAAACCAAAAATGGTCCATTAAATGTGTGTATTTATATTGACCGTTATTCATACTTTAATTAGGTTGTCATGGCTTATTTGGGTGGTTGTCTTGCTAAATTGTTGTTAATACAAGATATGCTTCACTTATATATGTGTGCGTTTGTGACTGCTCCTTAAAAATGCCGAAATAACTATTTTCATTTATTTGTGGCATTGGTGTCACCCTCGTTACGTCCCGATAAATGTAACAATGCTGGCCACCAACTTGAGTGGGTTTTTAGCATATTAGTCGAATATGTCTCCGCTGATTATATCCTATTTTTGCAATACATTATACTCGTATTGCATATTCTGCCGTGTAGGCACTTTATTGGCAATACCATAACGTATTCTGCTCCTTTCTCAGAGCATCATCAGTGGTTTTTAACTAATTTTTTGAGTGAATGGTCATCCCCTAGTTTGTGTTTTACGCACGAAAATTTTTGTTATATATTTATTTATTTATTACTTATTTATTATTCTTAGTCTACAGATTACAAACAAATCAACAGACCATGCATATATTCAAACTAAAATTATGTTTTGGTAAGAACATAAACTAAAACTAACCTACTACTTATGTAATATAAAAATATGAGCATATCTAATATTATAATCATAGCAAGCTCTCTGGAAAGTCCGAAACAGAGGCTTTAAAAGAAGCTCTATCT
Source organism: Dioctria linearis (assembly GCA_963930735.1). Lineage (NCBI taxonomy): Eukaryota > Metazoa > Arthropoda > Insecta > Diptera > Asilidae > Dioctria > Dioctria linearis. The sequence continues at coordinate 37,029,640 of OZ005741.1, forward strand.
TGACTAAAGTCAATTATGCTGCTACACAAATTAAACTGCCAAATACAACGACTTAATGGAGTACTGAGGCCATAATTTGTTCTATGGAAAGTTTCAAAAAGAATGGGGCGCAGTCTTATCTGCTTAGACGGCACATATAAATGTATAAGCTTTAAAATATCAGGAGAAATAATCCTGTTTTCAATAACATCTCTAATAAACATAGAATTATAAATTTTTCGTCTGAGAGACAGTTTCTGTAAGCCAATCAACTGGCATCTGGCATTATAAGGAGGTAAATCACCGGTCCAGTTAAGTCTCCTCAGAGCAAACCTGGTAAATCTCCTTTGCACATTTTCAATTCTGTTAGAATGCGTCACATAGAACGGATCCCATACAACCGTGCAATATTCCAAAATAGGCCTAACGAAAGCTGAAAATAATGCCTTAAGCGTGTATGGATCAGTGAATTCACTAGCCCGACGTTTAATAAAACCAAGCCGAGAATTAGCTTGACTTACTATATAATCAATGTGGTAGGAGAAAGTAAATTTACTATCTATAATAACACCAAGGTCCGAAACTATACTACATTTAGGAATATTAATCCCATCGATAGACACTTCAAAATTAATTGGTGATACTTTTTTAGTAGCCATAAAGTTTTTAAATTTACCAGAATTTATCAACAAATGATTAAGATGACATCATTTCGCAGATTTATTGACCTCTGATTTGAAATTGGATACTTGAGACATATCAACAATTTCCACGAAAATTTTTAGATCATCAGCAAAACCTAGAACAGAGGAAAATTCAAAGATATTAAAGACATCATTGATAAATATAATAAAAAGAAGGGGCCCTAAATGGCTCCCCTGATGCACACCGGAATGTACCAAAATCGGCCGAGAGTACACCTCATTAATTTTGATAATTTGTATGCGATTAGTCAAGTAGGAAGCGAACCATGCAAGAAGAGCAGAATGGAATCCAAACGCCTCAAGTTTGTGTAAAAGCAGGCGAATATTGACCTTATCGAATACTTTAGCGAAATCAGTATATAGTGTTACAACCTGACTACCTTGTTCTAGGACATTTAAGCAAAAGTTGACATAGGAAACTAAATTGGTTGTTGTATAGCGTCCTTTTACAAACCCATGTTGGTGAATAGAAATATACTCCTTAACTAGAAAAGGAATATTTTCAGAGATAATACTTTTAAACAGCTTCGGAATTGCAGAGATTTTACAAATAGGACGGTAATTACTGACATAGTTTTTAGCACCCACTCATTGAGGAACACTCCCGAGGATAACGACAAATTAAAAATATATGAAAGAGGCATCGAAATAGGATCACGTCATTGACTTAGAAATATTGCTGGAATGTTGTCAGGACCAGACACATACATTGAACACAAGTTGACCCGTGAGAAGATATGTGTGGTAATCTCAGTGTCAATGGGAAAGCCTAGGTCCTCCACATATACAGACTCAAAGTATTCCGCAAAAAGATTACATGAATGTGAAATTTTATCCGCAGTTTTATTCTTAAAGCCAATAGAAGAAGGAATTCCATACGAATTACGCTTACTGTCTAGAAATGACCAAAAAGCTTTTGGATTTATCTTTATACTATACAGAAACTTATTAAAGAAATCCTATTCTTTCTGCAACCTTTTAAAAAGCATGTGATCCTCAATCACACCAGACAGTTTGAATTTCTTATGAGCCATGTTCCGTGCATTCCTGTGTAGAATAAGTATTATTCTTACATATATACATAGATATATATTATTCTAGTCATTATTTCAGTTCTTATGCCTGGCTGATATTAAATATTAATATGATAGTGAGGATATTATATAAACCTGTTTAATTATTCATATTGCGTGCTAAGGTCCGTAAATCCACTTGAATGTATTTTCTGATATCTGCAGATCCTACATCTAAGTCATTCTTCCTTGTGATAATTCTATTTTTTCTTTTTCTCGGTTGCCCTATTCTTAATCTTTTTTACTTAATTTTGTTTTATCTATATCTCCTGCTAAATTCTATCGTGTATTTTTTATATATATTTTGTCATGCTGCAATGTGTAAGCATGTGTTCAGCATCCATTAATGTCCTTGTTCTTTCATTTGCCTTCAGTGATTCTATATTATTCAGCTTGGCTTATTACCTTTTTCAATTTTTCATATATATTTTTTCTTTATATTTATTTTGATTTTATGTTTCATTCCAGTTTATTTTATAATTTTTCTTGCATTTATTTCCGTGTGAATTCCGTGTTCTGTGTTGTCATGTCTATCCATACAGTTCGCAGAATTTTCATTGTCATTTATTCAGGATGTTTCTTTTTCATAATTTTTTCATTCTTTGATTTTTTCAAAATTTTTTCTTTTTTTTTAATTTTTTCATTTTTTCAATTTTTTAATTTTTTATTTTTTTCAATTTTTTCAATTTTTTTCATTTTTTCATAATTTTTTCAATTTTTTCATTTTTTCATTTTTTCAATTTTTTCATAATAGTAGATAACATTGACCAGCGCAGAGAATGTTATTAAATTACGTAGGTTGACAGGAAACTGTTTGAGAGGTAATAAGATAGTACTAAAGAAGTTTCTTCACGTTTTTCATTCACCTTATAACTATTGAAGATGTCTATCATGATATATAGATGATTTCAAATGCATATGATAAATGATATTGGAACTTTTTAAAATCTCTTGCTTTTAAAGTTTTGATTCTAAAAATTCAAAAATTTTTAAAAATTAATTTACTCTTTTAAACGAACTATGCAATTCCATATTTAAACAAACATACTTTTGTATTTGTCGCTTAATCATAACTTAATCTGAAATAAAATTAATTTGATTTCATTACACAATTTCATAACTTAAAATACCCTCAAAAAACTATTCAAAATTTCCTATCTATACCCATAAACTGATAAATAATTACCCTCATAACACATATAGTAGACCCTCCTACCACCTTATTATAGAACAAACTTAAACAAGACCTTTTCTGATGACTCTTTTCTATACTCATCCACTTAACTGTGCTCTTACACAGCAGCTCCTGTAGTTCCGCATTCACTCATTGTTCATAAAACTATGAAAAGACCCACCCCCCAAAAAAAGCAATTATCATTAAGAACTAACAGACAATTGAGAAGAAAAGAATTCACCCGCCACATAATAATTCCAAAAACATCTAATTATGGTAATAAAAAAAGCCTAGAAGTAACGAATAATCAAGGGAGTAGCCACCTTCATAGCTTTCAGCTTTCATGAACGTCTTAATTTTTTCAACATCACTTAAAGACTGTCTAGGAGAAATAGAAAAAGGAAATTAGACCGGGCGTTAGAAAATAGCAGCTCGTCATTGTGGCGCTCAGTCACTTCATAGTAATTTTTCAGTTTTGGCCTCATGACTATTCACATCAGATGGACTGAATAAATTAACGCCAGCCTCAAGAGTGTCTGTTCTATAACCATCCAAGACATATCGTCATAAGATTCTGTGGATTGTGTGCCAACAAAAACGTTGCTCCTCTATCAATTCTTTTATCATATTATTATCCAAGTGGGTAGTTACATAGATATAGAAGTGGGTGCCTTTTGTTGAATGGTGGAAAGGTTTCAGATATCAAATGTAATCTTTCACTGTACAGATGGAAATAATCAGATACACCTTTAATGATAATTAATACTCGTCAATTAATCAAATGTTAAAACAGAACCTTTGGATAAAGATGAGAATTCAGTAAAAAAAATTAAAGATAAAACTGGCAAGCGACAGGCAATGGTGGTACTCAGGAAAGGATGATGAAGACATGATGAGGCAGGCAGGCGTCTCTTCCAAAGGCACTATACGATGGTGCAGTAATATCAATAAAAAAAAAAACAAATTAGCGCCGAAAAACACAGCCTATGGAAATCTTTTAAAAAACTCTCGATTTTACATCATCTAAAGATACTCTCCAGCCGACACAAACTCAGCTTGAGATACTTAACGATGCGGTCGCGTCACAGAACATTTTATCGACACGAACTCAAAATCAACCGCGGTGCGCTCCCAGTCATCCGCCAACATTAGATTCATCTGGGTTGGTTGAGAACAACAGGCACCAAAAGTCCGCCGAATGAAGATGTGGTGATCCCAACAAAAGATATGAAAATGAAGTCATCACCAAGCAATTTACCAGCACGTTATCCATTCTCCCCTCTGGTTCCACCCATCAGATTCTATCAGATTTCTTATGATAAATTAGTCGAGGGCTCGTCATCCATCTTAATCTAAACGAAAAGGTGCTGCACGTTATCCATGTGCACTCTGCACTCTGATGGTGCTGAAAATTAATACATTTCTCGTGTATACTGTTTGAGGTGGAAATATGAGAGGATGCCATTTGGGAAGTGTGTTCTTATCAAAGTCCATAGAACTTGTTGATTGTCGACACTTTTTTTTTTTTTTTTTGTTATGTTCTATACACTTTTTCGGATTATCGATCTTTTCCATCACGTTTCGAACTCCAATTCGGAAAAGTATCTATCATTAGAATTAGCGGTTTGTTTAAGATGTTAAAGATATCAGGAACAAATTCTTTGCCCATGGCCAAATTATATGAAATTTAAATTTTTTGACAATCCAGATTCAGAGACGAGACATTGATGAAATCGACTCGTACATGCCAGAGTTTGTACTATGCTGGGGAACATCGAAGAAGTCGTAGTTCCTCAAGGAGCGCACAGAAATAGATATAGTGAGAGTATTTAAGAGCTCAGGGAAATTTAATACTCCTTGTGTACACTGAAATGTGCTTTCTCCAGTACACTGGTGTATGTTGGTTGACGGTGCTGAAAAACGTGTGATTCTCATGTGAAGCATATGCGGATGACCATTTCTAGGCACAGCATGACTGCTGCCTGTGCCTTCATGGAACGTGACCTCAGCATTGTTGAGGACTAGTGCACCCGTCATGATATGACAGTTAAGCCAACAAAGACCAGCTTCTTCCAGAAGACGTATGCTTGGGTACTTTGTTCTCCATGCTTACATATGCCTCCTATGTATGGTGGCCGAGGACGTTTGTGGGGAATGCCATCCGAAAGCTGGCAGGCCTGCAAAGGCTCGCCTGCTTGGGTATTACGGGCTCCATGCAATCGGCGGTTACTGCTGCTCTGGAGGTCCTACTCAATTGGCTACCCCTGGATCTAGTCATTCAGGCAGATGCCAAAAGGGCTGTGTGCACGTTGCGCTCATGGGGATACTGGGGGGACGGCTGGACTGGCACTTCTCATTGCTCTCTGGCTTACGGGCTGGACTTAAAAACCCTCTGGCCAGTACGCCACGTGATGCGATGGTACCTGAGCTTCGGTTTGGGCGACCCTTCTCTGTGAGCATTCCCGGAAGGGAATCGTTGACTGAGGGAAATGCCTTATCGAGCCTTCCCTTCTCTCACTAGTGAGGGAGCTGGGGCGGGTGTCTACTTTCCTGAGCCTGATACTGGAATGGAGTACTCACTTGGTGGACACACCACTGTCTTCCAGGCTAAAGTCTTCGCCATATCGATGGCACCGAAGTTAGCTCTTGACCAGCAAATCAAGGACAAGGATATTGCTATCGTCTCAAATAGTCAGGCAGCCTTGATGGCTCTGAGTGGTCCTCGGATAACTGGGGGATTGCAGGGCTTCTGTGGATAAGCTAAGTATCCACAACAAGGTGTCTCTTCTGTGGATTCCTGGTTACATGGGGATTATGAGGAATGATAGGGCTGACGGTTTAGCTAGGGCTGGCTCTTTTTCTCCGTTACTCGGACCGGAACCCGCCGTAGGCGCTGCCATCTCAAGTATCGGGTCTCTTATTAAAGCGGATGTTCGTAGAAAGCATCAGCAGAGATGGGAGAACCTGAATACTTGCAGGTGTACAAAACTGTTTCTTGATAGGCCCAATGGGAATATTTCCAATTTGGGGCTCGAAAGTGAACAATGTAGAACTGTGGTTGGCATCATTACCGCCCACAGCTCATCTAACATGGATGGGAGTTGTTGACAGCCCTGAGTGTCTGTCCTACCTGGAGGGAGAGCCCGAGACAACCGAAAACTTTTTGTGTGAGTGTTCGGCCTTCGCCCGGTGCGGTCTTGATACTCTAGGTTCTTCCCTTCTATCTGTGGATGAGCTGACAAACTTGCCTCACCAAGACCTAATGCGCTTCATTAAGAGGACAGGAAGGTTTTGGTGAATGGCTTCTAGCAGGACAGCACAATGGGCCACTTTAGGATACCTGTCCCCCTACCTAAAAAAAAAAAAAAAAAAAAACAACTCTGGCAGTTTTTCGTCTATTGTCAAGAGAATCCAAAGGAAAGAACTTAAGCCTGTCGACTTATGAGCGCAGAATAATATGGTTATCCCAGTGAAGTCCACACAGGGCAAAACGAACGAATCTCCCCTGCACAGCCTCAATGCGATTTATCTATACAGCATAGAAGGGAGATCAGATCGGACTGGCATACTCCAAAGTAGATCTAACGAATGTGCAGTAAAGGACCTTCATTATACTCCTTTCACCATCTCTTTAAACTCCAGAGTAGCATTAGCCCTGGCAACGATTGTGTTAATATGATTGCTCGGTAGAAAGATGAGTATTACGGAAGACACCCAAATCGTTGGTTATGTCAAGTCTAATTAATAAGCATCCATCTAAAGTTTAACTAAAATCGAAAAGCCTCCTTTAACAAGAAAATGACATAGCAGTGCATTTGCTGATATTGAGATGAAGACAGTTAATAGCACTGCATTTACGAGAGGTGTCTAAGTCCAAGTATAAAATTCCACCATTGTTTTCATTAGAAACAATGCGGAAGATTTTGGCATCGTCAGCATAGCAATGTATTCTTGAATTAGCCAAAATCAGAGATACATCGTTGATGTAAATAATGGAAAGGAGTGGTACAAGATGGCTACCTTGAGGTACGCCGGACGTATTATCTGTTTCGTCAGAAAGAGCTGCGCGGAATATAACTCGCTGCGTACGATCAGATACATAAGAACGAAGCCAATTGTCAAAGACAGTGGGAAAAGCAAGAACAGTCAACTTGTGAATTAAAATTTTATGATTGATTTGGTCGAAAGCTTTACTTAAATCCATGAAAATGCAATCGACTTGCTTTTCGCTTTCTATAGCAGAAATACAGAAATTGGTTAACTCTAACAAATTAGTTGTAGTAGATTTGCGTTTTATAAAGCCATGTTGAAGGAAGCGCAGGAAAGGCTTGCTGTGGAAGTAAAAAACATCGCAAACCAGGGCTGCAAATATCTTACTAATACAACTTAAATTAGCAACAGGTCTGTAGTTAGAAATGTCGCACTTGTTGCTCTTGTTGTGCAAAGGAATAATCAAAGAAAGCTTCCATTAAATAAATAACACAAAACAGAAACGATGGACGTAGCGTAATGTTTTATGAACGTGGAAGGAACACCATCCGGACCACTAGAAAAGCTATCAGCTATGCTTGATATATAAAGATATATAGGTTGAAGAGAAGTCGTCCGAAGTTTCGTCAAATGGGTACAATCATTATAACCAATATCACAGAATCAATTTTATAAAAGTCAGGAAAGAAAGAATCGACACTGTCTATGTTTCCGTGTCGCAACGATGAAGGGTATCCATCACAGTTGAGCTTAGAGTTCACAAACTTCCAAAACTGTTTAGGTTCAATACACAAGGCCGGCCTTATTCTAAATATATACATAATGGTTGTATGATTCAGTTAAACACGAAGAATAGAATAGAATAGAATAAGTTACATAATCAGCATCACTCGTTGAAGAACAGAACCTCTTCCAAGCTTTATTCCTCAAATTTTTAAGTTACTTGAAGAAACCATTGATTCACGGCGACAAATGGAAATACGATTCGAACTAACAAGTGGTACACAGGGAGTAAAACAAAGAAATAGAATGTCACAAAATACCTCAAGTACCTCATGGTGGAATAAAAACTGTAGCAATATATAAGTTTTTGTGTGAAGTCTGAGAGCCACACATATAAACTCCAGATCGCCGGACTCAACAAGGTCAATTAACATGCATGGAAGATCGCAGCGAACGGCGCAAAGCACTCCGCTTCTAACAGGATCATCCAGAGATAGACGATAGTGGTCACGGTGAAAATGTATAAGACGCAATGAAGAGCCTGTTGACAGGTAATATTGAATGTATGCTTATTATATAGGGAGTGTTAAGGTTAGCACCGCGCGTAAAGCATACGATGCAAAAATTGAGCGAACTTCTACTTTCCGTTGTAAACGCGTTCAATTTAATCTCAAATTTAAAAAAAAATGGGTAAAAGAGATTTGCCGATCTTCTTCAGGATGTGACGGAAGGGGCCATGACCAGTGACTGCGTTAGCAAATAGTCCGAGCAACTGTCTGCTAAGTCCAATAAGTTGACGCGTCTGGAGATGAAAGGGGTTAAAGAATTTCTTCGCCTGCCTCATACCGGGCGCGTAACGCCAAAGGAGATCCAGTTGCCTGTTTTCCCACTTAAGCAGCTCCCCCCTAAAGTGGCTTTTTGGTAGGCCAAATGTCTGATAGGGACCAGTATACGGACATTCATCTCTGGTTTTAGCCAGTTCGTCCGCTCTTTCATTACCGTCCAATCCTTCGTGTCCAGGTACCCAAACCAAGGTTACTTGGTTGTCTCTAGACAGTAGTTGGAGTTACGAGTATCAGTTCCAAACTAGTTTCGACTCAAAGGCTTGAGAGGAAAGAGCTGTCTGAATAGATGTAGCTGTTAGAGTTCTTACAGCCCTTATTTAGACTTTCCTGAGCTCCGACCTCTTTAGCATAGACTTCCGCCTGAAAAATGGAAGGTGAGACACCAAGTGGAATGGATAGTTCTACCTCTGCACCAACTACCCCTGCGCCTGTTTTCCGTCCATCCTATTAACTGACATACAAGAAACTCTTTTTTCATCTTTCTATGGCCTGCTCAAGTATTGAATTATATAACACTGAATTAATATACGCAATTTATTGAATGCGGACAGCTTTATGTATAATGAAAATAAAATTATTATTCTAATCTCATGCACGTGTAGCCTGGAGGAGCCTTTGTGATTTAAGATACGCGACGAAGAAACTTGCTATAGAAAAATTCAAAGGGAGTCATCAACTATGGTGAGCACAAGGTTTTGCCTATCCCCTGGTCTACCTAATTATTGACTATAATCCAGTTGAATTCATATAAGGACAATTCATGCCAAAGACAATATTCGCTAATTTTTCAATATTTAGATGAAAGGACTCAGTCAGGACTCATAAGCCCATTTCAGATATTCAAAAAAACAACAGGGGGGCATATAAAAAAAATATATTTTAGTGCACTAAAGGTGTTGCAATTTTTACATAGTTCTTCATATTTACTCTAATGCTCTCTGCCACTTAATTATCACCACTAATAAAAAGTTCAATTACCTTTTTCCTGTTTAAAATTAAAGATTACTTTAAGTGTGCCTTAAATTTGAATTAACTTCTAAAAAATTTATTAAACTTTAAAATAGTCTACAACAGAGTAAAAGGAACAGATTTCACCCCTTAACACAAATTTCACCATCTCGTGCCAAAATCTGTTCAAGTCGGAATTGGGTCAATAGCCTCAGGTGTTCTGTGTATGACTTTAACATCCACGATCCACTTCTACAATTTAGTTTACCCTCCCCTCCTTTTTATAATGCCCGAATAAATTTTCATCCTTTTTACACTATCCGAGACATATATCTGATTGGATCACATAAAATGAAATCGATTGGTCTTAAAAATTTTCCATTTCATCGATATCATGCGATGGGGATATACAATTATATGAAAGAATATCGGGCCGAAAGTCGGCTGTACTTATACCGGCTACCGCTTTCGCTATGTTCTAGAGACTAACACCACTATAATAATAGCGCACCCTCCCTTATATAGGAAACATTTAGTAACATTCGTTTTGCCTCCCACAGTCCCTTTGCTTTGGGTGACAAGGATAAAATAGACGCGGGGGGTTAATCATTGGTGATTACATAACTGTAAATGGTTTTCCATCCTTTTTGCAATGCGATAATCCTTAGGAACATGAAGTAGTACGAGGATAGATACTGGAATGGGTATAGGAGTGAGGGGGTATAGAATGGGCTTAAAATCGATTGTAGATTAAGATAAGAATCATTTCGAACAGCTCCTAGGACATTATTTGCATATTTATGTTCGGCTATTACAGGGACATTAGTTTACTATCCTTTTCTCCTTGTTAAGTTGAAAATATTGCTTTGGTTAATTAACGATTATGATTTGATCATCTTAGGTAAAAGGACAAATGCCCAAAGGAATTTTATCCCATTCCTATTTTACCCAAGAGCTTAACATCAAAATGAAAAGGATAATTAGAGTTAGAACACGATTTTAAATAGGATTAAGGATATATGTATATATATGTATAATTGTATATGCGGTTAATGGTTCGGTTTTTGTATATTATATATTCTCCTGTAGAAAATTTCTTGTTCTTGGAAATATACAGCAGAATACTGCAGGTCACTTAATGCTTATACAAAAGGAACCATAACGACCCTTCCTCGCAAGGACAAGCAGAACCTCAAAATTTATGTGGGAGAGATGTTGATTTATGGCCAACACTTAAGCAATTAAAAAGTTTTAGAAGTTTCTTTGGGACCATACTGGAAGCATCTCTGCTACTATTCACACATACTTAAACATATAAAAGGAAACCTATAGAAAAGGTTTAGCCAAAGAAATGAGCATGAGAGTGAGTTCTGAGCTAGTATTAAAAAGAATTAGTTGAAATCTTGGTACGGTTAATTGGTTTACAGCGTAATTTCAACTTTCATGGTGGATTCTTTCTGTGTGTTCAGATGACTTCCCTTGAGTTTTCTTTGGGATAATATTTATGAAGATGTGACCTTATGAAATAAAAGTGATTAGTGTTTGGTTTGATGTGACTAAAAGGTCCTATAAATTTTTGTAGTGTAATTTATGGTTGCCGTAAGAATGACCAAGTAGGAGGCATTTTATAACTAGTTACCCTTCGGTGATATTGTGAATAATTTTTTTTTTCAGAAATTTCAAAGAAATTTTTTTTAACAAAAGTAGCAGTTTAAATATGACATTTTGGAATTATTGGATTGCATAAAGGCTTTCGTGTTCAGATGGGATAGAAAAAAGTTTTTATTTCTTTAGGAACCCTTTTATTATCAACCGGCTAGCTATTCGTATAACTTTAGTCCGAAATTCGAACAATTCATTATTAATTAAGACTGCAAATTTGGCACATATTACTGACTATAATGAAAACTAAGAAAAATGATATGATTGGTCTGCTCTAAAAATCAGTTCTCCTCACAGTTTTTCTTATAGTGAATTCTTTTCTGCCACTCGATTTTAACACTGCCACCGAATTTGCCATTCTCGTTCTATTTTCTTCCCTACTGGTATGGTGGGAAGAAAAGATCTGGGAAATGACATATTCGGTGACGGCGGTTACACCGAGTCGCAGAAAAGAATTCACTATTACACTTCTTTCTAGACCAGTTTCTAGTACTTACCATTTTCTCAGTACAAATGAAATTGCATATAAAAAAACAAAAACTTAAATTTGTATAAGGCAACCTACGAAGAAGTTCTCAAATTTAATCCGATTTTGAAATTTTAATGAACAAGTTTAGATCGATACGAATTAAAGTATGTACTAAAAAATTAATGGTGAAATTTGGTTGCTAAATTTCGCCAACTTTTGAACTTCAACATTTCTTAATGTAGTCTCGTGCGTGATCTGCACACTTTTTCCACAGATTTGGAAGCTTAAATATATCTTGTTCATAAAAAGTTTGAGGAGGGGTTGTCAATCAATTGCGCACGTACACGAGACGAATTTTGGGCTACACGGGGCAACCTTCATCATTTTTCGCCAGTCTTACTTGCCATTTTCGACCCGCTAGTATAATGGTGTACCCACATCTCAACACAACGAAGCACCTCAAAAAACCTCCCATTCTTGTCGAAATCGATTCAGAATTCTTTCAGTAATCTTCGACCTGACCTGTTTTTGGTTTTCAGTCAACCACCTCGGGATCCATCGATCATTAATCTTTCTGAAGCCAAGATGATCAGTAATAACGAATTGAATACTGCCATAGCTAATACCATAGATAGCACAAGAACTAGATGTCGCATGCAGTACCAAAACAGTATACAAAATTTATATGGCTGGATGGTCTATTCCGGAATGGACCATAACATTTGAAATGATGTATACGTCGAGTGATTCATATTTTTTCATATCTGAAGTGTTGAGGAAGTCGATCAAATTCATACAAAACTGCTATTATACAAACATTTGCTTTCGGCACGCTCTAAAACATGTTATGGTCTATTCCAGAATGCACTATGAATTTCTCAATCTGTATACTCTGCTCTAGTATGCCATGCGACATCTAGTTCTTGTGCCATCTATGCTGATACCTACTTCTGATGAGATTTCTTCAATAGCCAATCGCCGCTCACGTTGAATAAGTTCCCGAACCGTACGGATGTTGTCATCTGTAATGCTACTCTTTGGGCGTCGATCACGTTTTAGCCACGTTCGCGCCCACCCTCTGGTACACGATTCTGAGACAGTGTAGCGTCTCCAAACTGTGTCTTCAAGTGAGTACATATTTCCGAGGATTTAACGCTTTCATTGTGTAAAAACTTTTTATGATGCGTTGTGCAACAGACGAATGTACCTTTTCTCGGTTATAGCTGCATTGAGCACAGAACCGAGCGCACCTTCTAACCAAGTCGCTTCCCCCAATCCTCATCAACCGCACACTAATGTTTCCAGGAACCGGTTATTATCCTGGTACCCGGATTTCACGGGTAAGATTCGAGCACCCCGGGTATCCGATGGTTTGGAATGTGGTAGTTAGGAATCGATTCTTTAGAATCGGGTATTGAAAAACTAATTTGGTTAATTAATAAGGAAAATCATGCAAAGTGCGACTCGGGTAGCAGATTTAAATTCTTTTATTATGACTGAACTCACGAATTCATTAATGTACCGGAGTATTAAAAAATTAAGAACTGATTGTTCCCGGATACCCGAATATTCGGAATCCAAAATCGATTATATCTGGATACCCGGGTAACCTGGAATCGGGTACCCGGGAACCCGAGAAAACTTAAAATCTAGAATCTTGGAATCGTGTACCCGGGTACCGGACTCCATTTGAATTCGGGCACAAACCGGAACATTACCGCACACTACATAAGCTAGCTCGGAGCTGTGTGCTAAGCAAAATTACCGTATATATTTGATCCGTCCTCATATTTATGCAAAGTCCATTTGCAAAATTTTATTCGTCTAAAGTAACGTTTTCTCAAGATCACGTGTGGACGAAAAATTTAGAGAGAAAGAGACAAAACAGATAGAGAGGAATGCTGATAGACAGAGATGCAAAAATGAAAATGTCTTTTAATATTTCAAGTGGGTTTCGAGTCAATTTTTCCAAATTTTTAACAACTATCGAATTTTGCATTACATTGTAAATATCTTGAAATTCCAAACGAAATAAATATTTTTAAAATATTCAAAAAGGTGCAGACGCTCCAGCAATTTTTGTTATTTACTACGGAAAGGGATATAAATTTGCAGGTACATGTGGAGTATCTGGAAAAAGACCCAAACAATTATTTTCGGAGGGAAAACCATAAATCTCTCTGAATCCAATATTTATAGTCAAATCAAATTAAGATGTTTTGATCCGCTGGATTTAGTAAAGGTCTAAGTTTATTTTTCAACTTTTAACTTATGTACACTTATTCCATGCCACTAAAAATTCACCCTAAAGATCAGACCTTTGAAACCAGTGTTGGGCAAAATGTAATCTGATTAATGATTAACAATTACAATTAACCATGTAATCTTTAATCAGATTACTTTGTAACAGATTTCTAATGTATTCCATTTGCATAATTACATAATGTAATCGATTAAAGTGTAATGTGATTACAAGTTAATCTGATTACATATTAATCGATTACAAGTTAATCCCACTACATGTTAATCTAATTAATGTGATTACATTTAAGACATTTAAGATATTTAAGATGTTTGTATTCTAATTCTTCATAAAACTCCCTAAAACTAATTTCGTACAAGAAAAATACTATTTGCTTTCAATTCATTTCATTATATTATTAATTACTTTTAAGTAATCTACAAATTAATCTGTTACAATGTAATTAGATTACAAAATAATCTAATTATATCGTAACAGATTACACATTTGATAGATTACATATTCTCTCATAAGTAATCTAATTGATATGTAATCGAATACAATTTAATTAGATTACTTTGTAATTTGACTAAACTGTAATGGAATTATTAATTAAATTACACTGCAATCAGATTACGCCCAACACTGTTTGAAACATTCTTCTCCGAAGACAATCAAAACACGAATAACAACAATATTTCAAGGCAGATCATCCACTGGAAAAGCAGGAAAACCTAAAATAACTTTGAAAAATAAAAATTTTTCATAAAATCCGTATTAATTAGGAGTCCATGAAATGATATTAAATCTGTTATACGAAACTGGTGCTGATGGAGAGCTCAATATCCATTGAATAACCAAAGGAGGATAGGATATTTGTGTGAAAAATGTTTTCGAAGTGTTTAGTTTTAATCATGTATTCTCCGAGTTAAGTAAGGAGCATTGCCGCATCTTTCGTCGTACTTGTCGCAACGTTTTAGAAAAATGTTGCTTAAAAGGAGATGGTGGAATAGAAAATTTTGAGACAGAAGTTAGTGGTCGTGATTTATTCAATGATTTAAAAATAGACAACCTTTCCTATTTCGAAGTGACTTCGAAATTTTAGTTATTAGAATCGGGTCAAAAATAAGAAGACGAAATACAAGCTGGCGAAATATTGTAAGTGTAGATGAACGGATGGCCATTGCTCTGAGGTTTTTTGCAACGGGTGATCTTATCATTCTTTAATGCACTTAAAGTCTTAAAGTCTCACAACAATTGATTTCAACAATTTTTCCAGAAGGCATAAATAGTTGGACTGCAACCATATATGTCGGTAAATATTAAAGTAGCAAAAATCACTTATATTAACGTTTTATGCCTGTTTTTCACGCCGGTGCTGAGTAAGCAATGAGTGTATATTTTTGCTTCTTTCACCCGCAGCCACTAATAACACGCATCCAATTGTCCTTATACTCTTCACTTGAACTGTCCCACAAATTTCGGTGTGTATAATACAGTTCTATTAATTTTATAATCTCACTACTGTTTTCCACAGCTGTTGAAAATTGACTTAAAGTACGTAGAATCTTTTACAAGCATGTTTTCCATTTCATTTGGATTAATTTGAAACTCTTTTAAGAATCCAAGACTGTAAAATATCCGTCCACACTCATCAAACATTCCACAAATGTTTGGCAAAAATTTGGGGAATGTTTGTTATGTATGGACTTGCTTGTACGGTTTTTACGCAGTGTAAAATCTATGGTGTATGTAAACTTTTAACTTACAACAAATCAGACATGACTCTCTCATGAGAATTAGATATGGACCATAGATCCATGCCATTCAAAGACTGTGGTTAGCTAAGAGACTCGGAACGGTTTCGAAACAAAACAAAAAAACACCCACATTTAGCAAAATTTTCTACAGTTTCCATCTCGTTCATACCTCCTTTCAAATTCCACTTTTATTTTTATATTAAATGAATTAAAAATTATCATTCAAATCACATTTCAAGCTCATCTCTCATCCGTCGTAAAATACAACGTGTGCGGAGCCCTCGTGATGTGTACAAAACATCCATTAGTCCTCCTTAGCAATTACAATGGCAACACAGTAAGGAAGGTTCAAATCCAAATTGCCATCCTTGCCTGCCAGGAGCCATATGGGCATATGAAAACAAGTGCTAAAAATTTTTATGCACAGGGGATGGACCACCTAATTTCATCGAACCCTTCAAAACCGCTGCCACATGTTCTCAACGAAATATGCACTATGTCCTTGGGTCGTCGTCGTTGTCGTCGTGTGACTTTGCCTTAATCAATTTTTTGGTCATAAATTTCACTGCGATACCATTTGTTTGGTTTTTGTTACTCCATTGAAGAAAAGGGGAATAAATGCACTCCTGGCAGGCATCCAGACTATCCAAGTATTCTCTGAGCTCTAAAACCTTTCCTTGTGTGTATATAAAGAGATAGAGAAACTACCAGGAAACATAGTAGCCAGAACTTGAACAAGTTAAAGGAATGAAAAGGTGGCTCCGTACGAAATTGGATAACGAAATTATAGCTGATTGGATGCAGCCAGGACTCTTCTTAATTAAATTGCGTTTTGCTCCTGTTCGAGAGTTTGGTAGATGTTCGTTTCCCTTAGCTACCATCAGCTACAAATGCAGAGCAGGAAACGATTTCTTTTTTCACCCCGCTTGTGTCTATTTTTTTTTTGCTTATACTTATTCACCCAACAACCCTATGGGGTTAATTATGGCACTCAGCTTGGTTGTCTGGAAATTTTTAAGAGTGGAGTAAAAGATACCAAAAAAAAAAAAAAAATCAATTGATCCCATGAGCCCTGAAGCCGCGAAGATGCTGTGATATAACTGGTTGAAGGAGATTACGAATTGTGTGTATACTTCTGCTGACTGTGGCACAACTTTTTCACAACTTTCGTGGGGTGGAGTTTTTTCTTCATCTTATTCTTATTTTCATTTTCTTTATTCCTGTCAAAAACGTAAAATTTGCCAACAACACAAAGTCGTCCTTTTGCCGAATACTCGGTATATTCAAAAAGAGTCGAAAAAAATGACAAAGGCCAAAAATCACAATCAATAACTTCTGTGACAAAATTATTTGAGCGGCATCGTTCAAGGATACCGCAAATCCTGTTGAAAATCATTAGCACCGACAACCAACAAACAACCAATAGAGTGTCGTCAATTGAATAGGATCCCCGAGAACATTGTCACATCAGAGAGCCGGCGATGTCAGCCGGCAACTTTTGTAGGCATCCTTTGAGGCGTAGCCAGACAATCTAAGCGATTGATTCTGTGTCCTTTTGTTTGCAATTCTTTAAGGATTTATGTATACGTACCTGTTTTGAATTATTGTTATTATTATTATTATAACATTTCGGTTTTACCTGTCGATTACATGGCATTTTTTAGACTTGAATAACTTTTTTTTTTTGTCTCGTTAAATTTTTTCTGTGGTTATAAGAAATTGTAAGCGGCAGTTTTGATGCTATTGTTGGAGTTTGGTAAACGGAAATAATTTATTTACGAGTTTTAGTGATGTGTAATACTAGAAATGGTAGGTAATCCGCAGATATATATTGAACTAATCAAATCATATAGAAAGAGAAGTCGTTTTGAAGTGGATTTTGTTCAACACAGTTTCAGTTTAAACGGGAAACTATTATGCTTCTAGGAAACATTATTATAAAAGTGGAAAATTTCAAATAAAGTTGATTGTCGCTAAAATTACCAAAGCTCGAAAAGTCCATGCTCTAAGACTGTAGATTAATTTCAGAAATGTTACTTTAGAGTGTGATGATAACTGAAAATTCATTTTATCGTAATTAGCTCATGGAGATAGGTATATAGTAATAAAGTACTTGCAGTTCTTACAAAACGCAAAAACAAAAAAGAGAAAATATAATTCATATTATCAGCTAATTACCTGTAAACTGTATTGTCCTGTCCTCGTAACTCAGCAATTCATATTTGTTATATGAAATTGATTTTACCAAAGATTTTTATTTTTTATCTTTCAGACAGCGAAGAAATATTGTTTCATATGACTTCCATGTCCAAGGGATGACAATATCTTCACATGTGGATCACGAGGGTACTCCATTCTTACACGACTTTTTGACATCATGAGCAGATTTAATCTTGCGGAAAAAAAGTACAAAGAGCAAAAAAATTAGAAATTTAAGGTAATAGCGTACAGAAAGGATCCAGATGAAAGGATCTCTACGTTCAACTTTGACAGCCGGCTTTCAGCTTGCTTTTACTGCGTACTTATCGACCTGCAATTAGAATCCAAGCCAATCATGAATTGGATCCGAAGAGTTTTCCTTGAGCAATTTTCCCAAAAGCAGTTTTCGTAAAATAGTTTCTTTCCATGAAAAGAGTTTTCCTAAAAACAATTTCCCTAAAACAGTGGCGGATACAAGGGGGAGCGATCGGGGCGATCGCCCCCGCTACAGCTCTAATAAAGTCAAAATAAATACTCTAATCAAATGAAATCCGAAAATATATCTAAAAAAAAAATATTTTTAAAAAAGACTGCTTCTAAATCCACACTAAAAAATAGAAAATAATTTCTTCATTTTATATTTTTTATTTAAATATTGAAATTATATTAACATTTATTTGTGTATAAAATTTAAAAATTTCAAGGTACAAAAAGAAAGCAAAGTCTGAGTAATCTGATGTTTTCAAAAAATTTGTATATTTGTATTTAATGGAATATATCATCTGTTATTGGAAAGCCGTAAGTGCATATTTTATGATTTTAGTAAATCAATTTTTAATTTTAACCCTTCAAAAATAAAAACAGTATGAGAGAAGTTTTTCGTTTTGCTTTGTTTCATTGATGTTCCAATAAAATGATAAAAAATTCAAATTACTAGGAATTGTATAATAATCATCGTTAACTAATATAAACCTGAAGGAAAAACCTATATGCTAAAATTAAATTTTGTTAAAATTAATTACTAGCAAGTACGATTTTCTAAAGGAGTTCCAATAAATAAATATTAATGTTATTTTATGGTATCAGATAACTCAATGCATTCGAATAGGCTATAGAAATTCTTAATAGAATCATACTTCATATACTACTACTCTGCTTCAATCAATTATAACAACTTTTTCAAAAATTTATTAATTTATTTTAGTCTAAATAAAGTCTGAAAATATGTTTTATCCTGCTTAGATAAAAAAGGCGACAAATCTCTTATGTTCTTTATTTTTTACTTCAGTGGCTGGAAGATAGTATTTTTTGGTCTCGTTAAGAGGTTCGCTTTAAAGATACGATTAATCTCTCGGCTGAAGTTTTATATTTCAGCTTTAAGAGATCACCTGTTTAATAAAGTAAACTTGTGAGTTTTGAAAACAGAACGCTCTGAAAGTTAAGCTGAGTTGTTCTTTTAGTAACACATTTGAAACCAGTTGAGTTTATTTCGATTATTCGTAAAATTACATTTCAATATTTCATGTTGCTTAAAATCCTGAGCAATGATAGTGAGCTGTGATATATATATATAGATTATACGTTTAATTTTCGTTTATATTAAAACATCGAAGCAAATACCTTTGGTAAATTGAAGACACTCTGCAAATCGTATCATATAACAATAGTATTGGTGTTAATGTTCATTTCATCAACTTTTCTTTCCTTTTTAGTAAAATCTTAACGAAATATGTTCATCTTAAACACTACAAATATATCAGTGTTCAAGTAGGTATTCAACAGACAAAACAATGTGAAGATGGGTTAAAGAATCTTTAACCCATTGTTCAACGCAAAGGGTTATTGATAATGTTATGAGCACAAGAATAATTATTAATTTCTGCAAGGTTATCCTAAATATAAATAAAATGTTCACAATACATTTCAAAATTTAAAATAATTGCTGAGGAGGTAATCTGTTATATTAGCCTACTGCCATTCCCGTAATTTCTGTTTGAATTTAATTCGAGACCCAACTTGCTTAATAGCAGGAAATAACAAATCTAAATGATGTGCGTTCATTGATGTTAAAATATCGATGTTGATTTTACTTTACTTCATAATTAAGTGCGCATATTCTTAACTATGAAGTTATTAGCTAGATCTGAGCATCGAAGATAATTTGTTAGCACTATAAGTACTTTACCAGTTTCCGTCATTACGCCCGACTTACAAATTGAAGTTATGTCGATCAAGTTCTATGCTTTGAAATGTAGCCAAAACTGATTGATACAGATAGTAGCTGTACTTCATTATTCGGGTATGCAAGTATTTTTATTAATATTACGATATGTTCCTTAAGTTTACGAAAGTGCATGTAATACTACACAATCTATCTCTAAAGAATATGTACGAAAAATTCGCAATTTTTACATTTTATATTATCAAAAGAAATTCACATTTCATAAAAACGATGAGAGAAGTTTCGACAAACGTAAACGTACGTGCGTTTCTTTTTTACGAAAGGCTTTATAAATACTACGAAAATCTTTTAAATCGAGAATTAAAGACAGCTTTTTTAAATACTTTTTTATATTATTGTTTAAAATTTTGTTCAGGTGTATCAAACTTTTGTATGTATGATATAACAATACTAGCAATGAGCTCATGTAATCTGCAGCCAAGTAATATACGAGATGTGATCAAAAAATTCGTTGAATGAATGTTTATAGCAGCAACTTCTGGTGCTATATGCATTTGAAGCGTCTGATAGCCTTATTCTTTCAGAAAGTAAATTTTAAGGTTAAACAAGTTGTGAATAGCGTTACCAGATGACTATGACCTAAAATTTTCAATTTTACACTTTAAAAAACTTAATTTGAAGTTTTTTTAATATTACGAGGGAAAATGATATTTATTGATCTTTGTAGCTATGTATGTAGTTATATCGCTGCGCGCAAGTAAAACACCATATTTTATAAGAACCAGAGGTGCATTCTTTAATAAATCAAATAATTAATATAAGTATATGAAAAACAATATATCATGAATCCTTATGTATAACACTACATATATGCCTTTTTGGCGTAATTGCTTTATCAGACCAGAATGAAAATTAGAATTGTTTTTAATTCTTTTTCAAGAAACCACTTACAGACATCATTATCTTAGATTCAAATTTCAAGTCACGTTTACATAATTACACAAAATTATAAAATTTTCAATTTAGTACCTGTTTCCAATAATTTTAAAAGAGCATTGTCTGCATCAAACTCATGAATATTTCCGTCCACAAGGATGTAAATCATTTCTTATATTTGGTATATCAGAGACAGACACTTCTAAGATACTTCATTCCAAATATTCCGAACTAATCTGGGTTTAAAGAAATCGTTTGGAATTACGCACTCAGACAAACGGAATACGAAGGAATGATATTCTGAAATGGAAGGAACGACATTCCGAAATGAAAACAAGACAGGAACTAAAAATGGAATACTTTGGAGTGATGCGGATCGTACTGAATGATAAAAGAAATATGTACGCCATACTAAACTTGTCAATAAATGCCGGGCCGATTGACGAACTTCCAACTACCATTTAGAACTAAGGGATTGCGTTCATAAAGTGTTTTCTAATAAGTACTATTAGATATTAATTCTTTTCAAAGTTTTTCCTGCACGTATGTATACGCAATATGATCTTTAGTATTTTTCAGCAAAATACAACCATACAAAAATTTCACATTTAAGGCTACAAACTACATAACTTCATCTAGGTGAAATACCTGGCAAAATGAAGTTTTAACGGCTTCCCCTTTCATCACGATCACGCTCCGTACCACACCTCGCTTTCGATTCGCGAGTTCTTTGAAAAAAAAAAATCCGAATTTAACACCATGCGACTTTTGTCTCTTACCAAAAATAAAAACTGCACTAGAAGAAAAGCGTTTGACACCTTTTTCGACATTTGGAAGGTCACGACAGACTAGCTGAAGGCCGTTCCGAAAGAATCCTTCCAGAAATGCTTCCAATTATGGAATCAACGTTGGGATAAGTGCATCGCTAGCCAAGGAGAGTATCCACTTTGATAGAAAATAATTCGATTTTTTTTTTGTAATAAAATCATTCACCGTATTTTTTTTTATCACACCTCGTAATATAAGTAATTAGTTTCTTTCTTATTTCCACATCTAATTTTAAAAAATTTTAATCGCCCCCCTAGAGCAAATGTCTGGATCCGCCCTTGCCCTAAAACCACATTCAAATAAGCATTTTCCTTAACAAGTAATTTTTTTGAATTTACGTATTTCAAATTCGTATACAATGAAGAATCGAATTTCAAAATCCTTACTGATGTTAACTGAAAAATCCCATCGTCTGTTTTTTGATTTACCGGATCTCAGTACTGAAATGTGCCTTTTCCAAATTATGGAAATTGCTCCTCAGGGAAAATGGTTTTAGGGAAATTGTCTTCAGGGAAACTGTTTTTAAGGAAACTATTTTAGGCAAATTGTTTTTAGGGAAATTGATCTTCAGAAATTGTCCGTAAATCATCATGAATTAATAAGTTAATTTAAGTTAATATAGTAAGAAATTACTTAAATTGTGAAGATTTCTGTAAGGTGGGCACGGTACTGATTAGGAAATAAGCTTTGGCCATCTGCAGAGAAAGATGCGCAATCACAGCCGTAGCTATGGGAGGCAGTATTGGTAGATTGAGGGAATTCTCTCATATTATGGGATCTTTCAACCCCAAAATATTGTAAAATCGCGTCTCCTGGAACAAAATCGTTGGAAAAATTATACACAAAAATATTATCTTAAATTTTAATAAAAACAACAAAAAAAGTGAATTCTTCTGAATAATTAAGACAACATTAATTGAGCATGGAATATTACTAAAATATAAATAATTGTGACAATTTATAGCTACATAGTCTACCATCTTCTGTCTTTCCTCTGGCATACAACCTGCGAAAGTTTAAGGGCGACATACATCGGCACCTCCGCCACTCTCTTCATATCCCTTAATCCTTTCCCTATCTCCTTCCTGCCACGCTGTGCTTTGCATCATAGGGTATCCCCTGAGCTTGGCTTAATAATATAAAAAAAAAACATATTTCTTGAAATAGCACGTCCAAAACCATGAAATTAAAATAACAAGCACTTCTGAAATAAAAGCTTTGAGAAATATAATGGGTATAAGCGACGAGACGAGAAAACAGCGATTTTGAAAGAAGCACAATTTAAGCGCGCTTTTTAGGTATTAATTTGGAACTCTATCCAGAAAAATTAGCAAGTTATTCAAGATCTTCTATAGCTGTCACTCGGAAGTTCTATAGAAGATTAGTTTACTGAAGCACTTCTTCGGAAGCATACACCGCTGCCTTTCTCTATACCCATGTCGTTGCCACATAGGGATGCTTACGGTAGCAAGTGCCCTACTACTGCTCTCGGGAAGTAGTCTTGAAGTACTCTTATATGAGATTAAGCTAGAAGCACTGCGGAGATTATTCCAAATAAAGCTTTTCAAAAGACATCTTCAAAAATCTTCTTCACCCATCATAGCATACCTCCTGGAGTGCTTCTTCAGAACAGATAAATGCTTATCTTTGCGTAATTGAAAAATAATGAACGATAGAGAAGGGAAGCGCTGCAAGCTTCTAGGAAAGCGTTTGAGAAAGTTCTTAAGAGCGCTCTTTTACCAAAGGGACTCTCTAAAATATGTACTACATTTAAATATACTTAATATAATGAAGAATACGAATAACACGAACATACTTTTATAGAGGAATTATAATTAGAATATATTAATGCAAAGACTTACACAAGATATTACAATCTTTTTTAGTACATTATTATTTGGTAAATGAACTAAGAAAATCAAAAATCAAAAATAAAAGGAAATTAAAAAGATTAACTAATAAATAAATGAAATACTAACTTAAGGTAGAACAAAAAAAAAAAACAAAAGACACGAAAACTAAATGTTAAACGGGCGTTTTGAATATTAGCTGGTAAGTTATTCCATAAACGAAAGATCTGAACATAGTAAGAATCCTCAAAGATGGCTCTGCGAAACCGTGGCATGACCAAATTTCGATTCCTGGCTGATTGAAAGAACTGAATATTATCAAGCAAATATTTTGGGGTGTTCGTGCGCAGTAAATAACATAAAAAGTAAAGCGCTTTTAAGGTTGAGATACGTGGACAGTGAGCAACCAAGAAGCTGTACTTTATAGGGCGACACAAGGTCAAATCTGCGTAGGGCAAAGATAAATTTGATGCAGTCGTTGAAGGCAACTTCAAGCTTACGACTACATGTGCTGTCAAGCTTAGGAAACACTAAGCTACCAATCGTGAAGTGTGGCAAAAGAAGAATTTTAACAAGCCGTAGTCGCATTTCTTTGCTTAATATATCGGCGGACAGCCAAAGCTGCCGAAGTCCATAATAAATCTTACGTATAGAAACATTAACATGATCACAGCACTTCATATTGGAGTTGATAATTATGCCAAGATTTCACTAATGTAAGATTAGTTCCGTTGAGCTCAGCTGCTGGAAGTTCATCAGTATGAAGACTATTATTGTGGACTATCATATATTGCGATTTGGATGGATTCAACTTAAGCTGATTGTTTACTGACCATTTGTGTACATTTTTGAGGTCGTTATTTAAGCGAGCAAAGCAATCCTCTATTAGCCCAATAGGTCTGTCTAGGTATATCTGAACATCGTCAGCATACATATGAACTTTTGCATCCTTTATAACTTACGGTAGGTCGTTAATAATGGTATATATTGAACAAAAGAGGTCCAAGTACTGATCCCTGAGGAACTCCGCAATAGAGCGGTAGAAGACCAGATAAAGTATTTCCATTTTAACCTGCTGCCACCTATCAGTTAGGTAATTCCGGATTAGCTGAGCAGCAGAAAAACAAAACCCATCATTTGAAGACAACTTATCCAAAAGCATATGATGAATAATACTGTCGAATGCCTTAGAAAAATCCAAGAGCACAAGAACGCTAATGTGATCCTTATCAAGTGAACATCGTAGATCATTGGTCACTTTTAGTACAGCTGATTCACAGCTTTGGTGAGAACGGAAACCGGACTGCCACTCAGAGAGAAAGTTCGTATCCTCCAAGTACTCCTGTATCTGCGCGGCCATCAACTTTTCTAAGACTTTAGAAAAAAAAACACGAAATACTAATCTGCCGGAGATCATTCATATCCTTCGGAGATATCTTTTTTGGAAGTGCCAGCATCGTGGCAGTCCTCCATAAGTGCGGAAAAGTTGAGAAGGTCAGGCAGGAATTAAAGACATGTAATAAATGTGTAATAATGAAAGGTAGAACAATTTTAATGAATCGCGGAGAAACTTCATCCGCTCCTACCGCATCTAATCGTATCGCATGGATAGCCCTTAATACCTCACTTATATCAACATAACGGAAAGAGAAAGTTATTTCGTGTTCAGTTAAAGGAGAAGAGTGATAAGAGAGATCTGCTTGAGCTTGAGCTGGGCGAACGGAAGTGAAGAAAGCATTTAGGTTATCCGGGTTGAATTCACGCACAGGACTAACCTCCTTTCCACTAATGCCGGCCCTCTTACGATTTTTCCACAGTATCCTTGGGGACAAGTTGGGGTTCAGTTTCGATGTTAAATACAAACGCTTTCGAGCCAATCTGCACAATTGCCTGCTGTAACTAGTTTTAATACGACGATGGAGCCGATAGTGATATTCTCTCTCAATAATGAGAGTAGATATTTCAGCAGAAAATCATGGACATCCAGTGGCCAAAATGCGCTTTCTTCTCAGCGGAACATGCCTCTCATACAAATATTTTATTCGACTGTTCAGAATATTCGCTTGTTCGCCTGTTGAGGAAGTATTATATAGGGCAGACCAATCTAAAAAATCACACTCGATAGCAACATCTCGCAGATTAATATTTTTATAGTCCCTAAATTGGATCACCTCAGCCTCTGGAGGTCTTAAGGGAATCATGTACCTTAAAAAAGTATGTCGTGATCGAAAATACTGGGAGGGCTAAGCTGGCTATGAAAACAGACTCGCTCTGGATCTGATGTCAAAAATAAGTCAAGAAGGGAGGGACTAGATGTATTAAAAAAGCTAGGAAGGCAGTTGTTTAAAACGGTTAGTTAAAGATTAGTAGTCAGGGTTAAAAATTCACTAGACGAAGCACAATGACGAAGAATATCGACATTAAAATCACAACCCAAAATAATATGCGTTATCATGAGTGAGCTTTTTGTTTAACTGGTAGATAAGTAGTTTATTTGAAATTGTTATCAGTAAAAATGAATTTGTTTTGAATTATTACTCTTGTTACTCCAACAAGTGTATTTCTATGGCTATTCATCACAGGGAAAAATGTGGGAAATAGCATCATTATCTGTGGGAAAAGTGCCCACAAATTCCCATTTTGGAGGGCAGCGTAACTGCATGATCGGCAACACTGACCAATTAGCTACTACTTGGCCATTACATTGCTTACCTCCCACCTCTTACTGCTCTGTATGGAGGAAAGACGATTAGTCGACTACTTGAACACCTTTGGTCAGGACATTTGGCTGATACAAGAGTCGTATATGAAAATTTTGAAGACTCCAGATAAAATGAAAAATGGAAAATTCAATTGTGATGATATTGCGAAAAGTATTGACATCAAAGGCGTTAAGTTAAACATGGAAATTCGACTGGAAAATATAGTAGCAACAAAAAAATATTTGGTGTTCTGCAACCGGCTGATGCGGGTTTACAGGGTCGAAGCACAGGACTGAAGGATGCCATATCGATAATTAAATATGTCCAGGAAGAAATTGAAGTCAGAAGAGATATATGAGACAATTTTGGATTGAAGCTGAGAATAGTTCCTGGAAGAGAAGAGACAAGTAAAGGTAAGACATCTGGAGGATTAGTGCTGTATGGTTCATCACCTTCTCATCAAAATACTGCAGGCATAACAGACGTAATAACAGCTGAGATGAAAAGAAGATATGCAGACAATGAGGATCTACTAGATTCAATTTTGTGTCTTTATGAGTTGGACAAAGTTTAAGTCTGGTCAACAATTCAATATATAATTGTTGCGAGGAATTTAATGAGAAAAAAACAAATCTGTAATTGCAATTATTATTAAGGTATTAAAATTCCTTCCAAAGAAGAGGTTACTATTGTGAAAAGGTACTTGCATTAGTTGAATGGTCGAAGATATCAGAGCGAAAAAATATTAGAAGTTCTATATACGGAAAAAAGGAATTCTTCATAGATACGTATTTGCAACAGCCGGATGTAGTACTGCTTCGTGCGAATCTACCTTTTCGAAACTAATTGCTATCAATAAGCCTGATAGATTGTCAATGGCTCACGAGATGCTGGCAGGTTTGGTGTTTCTTGCATTTGAACTTGATATTGACAAAGTACTATTCCACAATATGGTTAATCGAAGACTGGAATTATATTGAATATTTTTACCATGTTGTGTTTCTTGTTTGGTCCATTTATTTCTTTTTATTGTAGTTCATCAATAAAAAAATTGAATAAAATGAGGGTTCTAGAAACTTTTTTTTTTCAAAAAGAACGTGAACCAATGTATCCCAAATGCACCCAAAATTTGCGCCTTTCTTCAAATTTCTGATTCCCTACCATTAATTTGGTTCTACCTATTGGCATATGCGGAGTACTTAATGAGATCTTTGAAATGAAGACAATTTTTTGTTTTCTTTTTGCAGCAACTATGAGACTGTTATCTATAACTCAATGACCTACCTAATAACCCTGATAATATCAAGATTTTAGATTTAGAAATTTAGAAGATCAGTGGAGTGGACAGTATTTTTTCGCACATTTTGGGATATATCTTTAGAACTAATTCTCCAAAAATTTTCACTTTTTTTTTTTTATTCTTGAAAGTAGCCCTTACATTTAAAATTAAAACAAAAAAAGAAATATTTCACATAAACTTTGTTCGCGGCATAGATCTTCCAAAATTTTAAATTCCTACGTCAAAAGTCTATGACAGATAGATAGACACACGGACGTACGAGCGATCTTAAAAGGATTCCGTTTTTTGTTCTTTTCAGGTACGAAACACTAAAAAAATTATTTGCGTTCATTGCAAGTTGTTGGACTCGAAAGCCACGTGATGATCAGGACTTGTTTTGGCTTAGTGCAATAGTCACCCCCTGTTTAGGCCACACATACATGATGATGGTCCCTCGTTGTAAATTCCATCCATATTTCTAATTCTTCCCACGATGAAATATTTTCTCCTATAGAAAAGGGAAAAAAGGAAATACAAAGAACTAAAGTCTAAATGAAATTAACAAAAAACTACTTATCTAATAGTTGGGAACTTCCTTCCGTTCATCCAGCGATGTCCAAACATTCCAACAAATAAGTGTAATACCTGAAACATATAAGAATATTATTATTCATAACAAAAATTGTACAAAACTGTTAGCTTACCTCAAAAGTATACCACCATCTCGTATATTTACAATTTCTCAGTGACAGAAAATGACATTACGACAGTCAGCTGTCTGAGGTACATTCAGATAGTGCATCAATCGTTGCTAGGGCAACGCCAAAAGGCGAGAACGCATAACTGGATGCAGCGGCTATATAAAGCCTACGAGCCGCAGCAGAATATCATTCTTGGTTCAGAGCTCATCTGATTCGAAGAATAATCCGATTAACAAGAATATCATTCCCAACCTCCAAAATAGAAGAATAATTCTATATTTCAGAGAATTATCTGAAAATTCCATCATTTCCCAATCTCCTGCCCTTGAGCAACCATATTTTTTATTAATATTTTCTGTATGTAACACCACAGAACGTTAAAGTGCGAATGAATTTGTATTTTAAGCCAATATCATTTCTGATCTCTACCGATGCTGTACCAAAATATAAAAACTGGGAGAACATATAGACAGACTGAAGTTTAAAGTTCAAAAGGCGTTTCGTATCAGCAAGAACTTAATACTCTTCAGTACGGCTACTTAGTACTTACCGTATACGCTTGGAAAAAGTTAAGTTGACCTCACATTTTGCACTTGCATCAGTTACAGTTGCAGTTTTAGAAAGAATCTTATTTTTTTATCAATTTTTAAAATTGATAACATTTTTCTACGAAAATTCTTCTTGATTGTTCTGTATGACTCTGTAGATCATTTGGTACAGCTCAACCAAAAATATCCCTACGCACTTACATACTTGTCAGAGAAATTTTTAATAGAGGCAAAATCTCAAATACATATGTTTGTGCTGCGTGTATAGGACTACCACGATTTATCTGCCATAGACACGTACCTTAACCCATTTCAACCCTATGATGGATTTTCGAAGCACGACTGTTACGTAATTTTACTTAAAATTATTCTTACAGTCATTTCTGACATCTATTATACACTAGGCAAGCTAACATGTTTGTCAAGCTCCCCCCTTAATTTGCCATTTTAATATGAACCTTCCAAAAGCAGTTTTTTTTTTTGTAAAATGAATTTCGTTCATTGAATTTGTGACAAAAGTAAGTAGGTACTCTGGAAGTGTTGTTTTGTTCTGGTTTTCTGTTCTGAGTTTTTCTAAATGTTGTGATAACGCTTTTGTTTCCTCTTCTAAATGGCTAGAAAGTGTCTTACTTTACAAGAAGCTTTAACTCTTTTAGATGATTCTACTGAAGATAATATTGGCAAGAGTGAACCTGAAATTGTTATTCTACCACCTGAAGACTTATACTTATAAAAGGTATTATCAAAAAGGAAAATTATGGACGGAAACTGCATCGTATTAGGTGATTATGAGTTTCCAGATAAAGGTAAACGGTCACAATGATATAAAATGGGAGTCATGGGACTATATCCACCTCTTGTATACAATTCGCACGTCACATAGAAAAGTGACCTAACTCAAAAAATGCAATTTTTCAGGAGAGCGAAAAAACGAGAATTTTTAAATTTTTGTTACCGCATTTGGCCAGATTAGCTATTAATCCCGGATGCTCTTAAGTTGTGTCGCTTTTCTTTGTTACTAAATAAATATTTATACTAGTTGTGGGCACAAGGGAAACAAATAATGTTTACGGAATGCATACTTTTGCAGATATTTTATTTATAATTTCTCTCATTCTATAAAAAACTTTGTTATAAACGGTGTTGTATTAACACATATATTATAAAATAGAACTGCAAACAATGGAAAAAAAATTATAGAAAAATGAACAAAAATTATTTCTTTCAATTTAATAGTAAGAATAATGTTGGAATTCAAAATAAATTAAGCATTAAATGTTGAAAGATAAAAATCTTTATACGCGGAAAGGATGTGGTGAGCATTAATGAGATCCATTATTTCAGACTTTTTACGATCCGAAACCTGCGTTTTTTTTTTTGGATATGCTGTTTTAAATTCATACATTAATTTACGCTGATTAGATTTTCTTTTTTTACTGCCTGACGTGACTATTTTTTTAAATTCGTTTTGCTTGTATGAAGTTTTAAAAAAGAATGCACCAGGAATACTTTTTTCTACCTGGATGGCCTTGATTTCCCCTAAAAAATAAACAGCATAAAATAAATAAATAAAGGAAAAATTATTAAATAATGTCATACCAAATTTCACTTGTAGGTTTTCAGTATTCATTGAGAAATTATTACCATAGTATTGGCAAACATCCTTAAAATCTATGAAATCTTCATGTGACATTTCAAAAACCTTGTAGAGATTTCCTCGTTTTTTTGTAGATTTTAACGATCTTTTTATCTCTTTTTCGATGATGGAATGAATGTTGTCGCCCCCGTTTTGAGTATATCCAGTAATTATGAATTTGTGTGTTATAGATTTAATATTGAAAGACGCCAATGCATGCATATACATAGCAATGGTAAATTTATTTTTTTGTTGCAAAGAGCAATTAGTTATCAGAATAAAAGACTACTTCAAGATCATTCTTTGTTCGATCTTCTGATAATTGTTGCGAGTATTTGTAAACGCAAGTATCAATCCCTGAAGCACCTCTATTGCCTTCACCTTAGACTTATAATAAAATACAGATCAGTCTCCTCTAGGTAGGGGCGCACCGAGAGGGGGGACGAACGGGACCGGTCCTCCTCCAGAATGTCAGTTTTCTGCACATAATGTGCCTCATCCTTGGCTAAACCTCTGCGCAAACTATTCTACTTGTCTTATTTGACAGGAAAACTTCCAACTGCTTGGAAGCTAGCTTACGTTCAGCCTATTCCCAAGAAAGGAGAGGGTAGCGATCCCTCAAATTATCGACCAATCGCGATCACTTCGATTCTTTCAAAGGTTTCTGAATGTATAATTAACTCAAAATTAATGAAGTATCTAGAAATTAATCATCTCATCAACGATCGCCAATATGGCTTCCGAGCTGGACGCTCATCTGGAGACTTGCTGACCTTTCTTACAGAACGTTGGAACCGTAGTTTTCACAATTTTGGTGAGACTAAAATTGTTGCCCTAGATATTTCAAAAGCCTTTGATAGAGTCTGGCATCCAGCCCTTTTAGCCAAACTTAAGGCACTTGGTCTCTCCCCTCCTCGTCTATTATGGATTGAAAGTTTCCTATCTAGTCGCCAAATACGTGTTGTATTAGATGGCATTACATCTGAACCGCATTCCATAAATGCCGGTGTGCCTCAAGGCTCTGTTATCTCTCCAACTCTCTTTTTAATTTTCATTATTGATCTGCTTTCCCTTACTTTCAATCCCATCCATAGTTTCGCAGATGAGAGTACTCTTGATTTCGCCTACTTCTTTGACACTCTTGCGGAATCCAGGGGGAATGCCGCATGTGTTAAACGAGATTGCATGACGATCTTAACAATATACTCGCTTGGGACAAAGCGAATCGCGTCGAATTCAATGCATCTAAGACCAAAAGCTGTCTCATCTCCTTAAAACAAGATCATAGCTTAACCACACCCGTTTCTTTTGATGGAGCATTTATTTCTGATTCACCATCACTAAGCATTCTTGGCATTAATATTTCCAGTAAGTTAAACTGGACAGATCACATCTTCTCTGTTGCCAAAGAAGCATCGAAATGTCTTGGATTTCTGAAAAGGTGTAAGAAATATTTCAGCCTGTTAAATCTAGCGCTCCTCTACAAGTCCTACATTAGACCTAGAATGGAATACAACTCCCATATATGGGCCGGGGCTGGTCGCACAGCCTTAGCTTCATTGGATATTGTCCAAAAGTGAGCCTTCAAGCTCATTGGCGATTTGGCAATAACTTGTCATATCGACGCACTCGAGCACCGTCGCAATGTTGGATGCCTTTCGCTCCTTTATCGCTATATGCATGGTCAATGTTCTGATGAAATATCTAGTCTAATCCCTTGGAGAATGATTCTTGAACGCAATACTCGCGCTGCAAACCGCGCACATCCTTTAACCCTTCAAATTACTTTCGGCCGTAAGGCAAATTCCGTGATGCTTTTTTATCCCGAACAGTGCCAATGTGGAACAACTTACCATTTTCTGTTTTTCCTCCGGCATAAAATCTGCGGAAGTTTAAGGGCGATATACATCGGCACCTCCGCCACTCTCCTCATATCCCCTAATCCTTTCCCTATCCCTTCCTGCCATGCTGTGCTTTGCTGAGCTTGGCTTAATAATATAAAAAAAAAAACAAAAAAACTACTGAAATTATGTATAAAATGTGGTCTGTATATCCGATAAAATAAAATAAAACCATTTAATATACAATAGCAGTCCTTCAGTGCTCAGACGTGACTTTAGAGCCCTGTTTTTCCGACTCGTTAGGACTTGGGACACCTATGGTCCCCCCCGCCCAAGCCAAATCCTGGGTGCGTTACTGCCTCTAGGCGAAGGTAAAACTGCTTGCAGATCATAACAGGCGACAATATAATTTTCGTTGGAGTTTTTTTTGTCTCTGGCTTTTCCCACTCGAGATTAAGTTTTTTTCTTTTTGATTCTTATCATACTTCTCTTTCAAGACTCATATCCTTCAGCATTGGTATATGATGCGCAAAGTTCACATTGATACTTCTTTGGTACGTAAAAAGATATGTTGAATTAATGATTGAATAAATGAGTAAAAGTTGATAAGGATACCGTTACAATTTGTCCTTCTTCACATTTTTTTTTTGTAATCCCTGTACAATTGTGCAATACTTTTTCCTCCATCAATAAATTCCTTTGTAGACTGTTGGCGGTCGTTAGTGACTCTCAATTCGTGGGATGGAGTCAATGTGATCAGGAACACTTTGTTTTAGTGCAGGTTCCAGTATCCTATGGTTTTTGTGTTTGCCTCTGAAATCTTCATTAACAAATCCCAAGTCTGTTTTCTTAATAACTATTCTAAATGGTCGATCATTTATATCTAACGTTGCTTTAAAAATTCTTTGCAAACTCTAATTTTATTGCCATCAATTTCGAAGGAGAACTGATTGTTTAACCGTCGTTTGCTTCCTGGCTTTTGATAGCGATAAGATGGCTTTACTTGTTCCATATTCTTAGAAATAAAGTCGCGTTGCCTTGTTATGTTATTGAGCTCCCAATATTTTGTAAATAAGTCATTTCTCTGAACTTCGCTTATTTTTGTGGTTTTTGTGGAGCACTTAAGTCTACATTTTTCTCTGCAAGGTGGACTGTATGTGGATGTGTGATTCATGGAGTGCCGGTTTTATGGATAACTCATTTTGTATGTTAAAAGTATAAAATTTTAATTTTTATTCAGTGCTTATTTCAGTTCTTACAAATCTATATCACAATTCATTTATTTCAAACTTAATACTATTTAAAAATTCAATAAAAACAACGTAACTTCAATAAAACTTAATACCTAACAATTCAATAAAAATTCAAAATAACATTCATTTTTTTTTGGCCCGTATGTTCACTGTTGTTCCTTCCCCCTTACTCCTGAAATGAAGAAGAAGAGTTTGGTGAGTGAGTAGGCACGAGACAGTTGTGGTGAGAGCAAAATAAATTTTGTCTGATCTCGAGAATTGGACCGTTTCACTTGAACTGCTACATGAGGGCAGTTGGGAAGTTCTTTGCTGGAGCTGCTACGTGAGGGCAGTCGAGGTATAATATGGAATGTGTTAATTCACGATAATAACAACTTGTATGGCTACTATAAGTGATGTTGATAAACGTAACCAACTATTCTGCTTCTGTTGTGCAGTTTTTGTCGTGCTAGTACGTGAGGGTATGAAGGTAGCACTGATGACGTTTATCGTATGCGTACCTTTTCAATTGTAGCAAACTGGAATATTGCTGCGTGTGGGATGGTATTGATGGCACGTGTGACATTGAGTCTTGTGTGCTTTATGAGTGCAGTGTTTTGGGTACTTCTACGTGTGGGATGGAAGTTCCTTCCATTTTGATCAGAATTAGCGTCTGAATGTATTTAGTGCAGAGTTAACCTCTGGATATAAATCTAAACCAACGTTTGTATGACGTTGTCTATGCCTTCGGATTAACTCCTGTGTGAGATTGCTTGAGTTAACCTCACTTTGCAATGTTTAGGATCAACTCCTAGCCGACGTACTTGAGTTAACCTCAAATATTTATTTGGGCAGAATTAACATCTGTTTCAGAATTGAGTCAACCTCAAATATTTGTGATAGTCAGAATTAACTTCTGTATTAGGATTTGAGTCAACCTCAAGTTATTGGCGTAGAATTAACTTCTATAAGGAATGTCAGAATTAACTTCTGGTTAGGATAAGGATTTTGCTCAGAACAGACTCCAAGGCTTAGGACTTAATCAGATCAACTCTGATTTGGAAATAAGTGATTTTGCTATCGTTCGCCGCATTTTTATAGCTGCTGAAGATGGTCATGTGATGTACTCCTCATGGCGTTGCCATAGCGACGTTTATACCAGTTGCTGCTACGAGAACATCTGGTTGACGTAATGTCAATTGACTGATATATCAATTTGTGTTTGTACATGGAGATTATGTACTTTCAGTTAAGTTTTATATTGTTTTGTTGATTTTAATTAATTCTTTAATAATATTTTGTTCATTTTAGCTTGTAAATGTCGTCGCTGGACTTTTAGAACATTGTAGGAAGTTTGAAGAGTACTTTTCGTTAATTAATTAGGTTTGTATTATGAATTTTTTCTCACTGGAACTTGATTCTTTGTGAAATACGACGGCTGTCCATCGACGGAAGAATGTTCAGTTGGTGGACTGAACATAAGCTTTTCCAGAATTACGAGGACCACTGTTTTTGTTCTTTTTCCACTCATTTGGTTTATCAACGCGCGCCTTGCATTTTTTTTTTATATTATTTGCATTATCAGACCCATAATTGTTTTTTATCTGTTCATGTACAGATGTATAAGATTCATCAGATGGCGTTGATGGCGATGTTAATAATGAATTGTGGAAAAGTGGGTCTTTGACAGAATCATCATCGTCTTCAATAAGTGGATTGTCTGAACCGTGCTTGTTATAGCTTCGAGGACGTTTGATCTTTCGCAATCGAATTCGTGAATCATCTTTCCCATTCTGTTTATATATTTTACACTCCTCGATACTCCATAATATTATATCACTTTCCTTGCTACGTACTTCCCCTTCTGTAGCATTTTCCACCTCTACGTTTTCTTTAGAACTGTTCTTATCATCCCTTTCGTCGATTTTCCCTTTTTTATAAAACATTTCTTCATTTGTTATATTTCCTATTTCTTTTTTTTCAGAAAACTATTCTTTCCATTCCCTTCTTCCACCTTCTTACTTTCATTCCGAAATTCACCTTCTATTACATTTTTTATATTCGTATTGACATTATTATTATTGCTTCACTACACCTACCTTTTATTTTAAATTCTTTATTTAATTCCACAGCTTTCTTTAAATTATTATTAGATTCCCCTCTTTCTTTATTAACATTTACATCATCTCTATAGTCCAGATCCTTCTGTTTTTCATATTCTGCCATTGTAATTGTTTCAACTGGCGGTTTAGTTTTTTTCAAAATGGTTTGTACCATGAGTCTCCCTCTCGAAGTCATTGTAAAACCAAAAAAAATATTGTGGAATTTTGTGGAAAAGTGGCACAACTCAAAATAATTCTGTTAAAATATCGAAAACATACTTACGTTGTTAACGAAGATCGTCACAACTTAAAAATGGTCACTTTATTCTAGCAAACTACAGCGCTAACGGACAAACTGTTCGTACGAACCCGCAAATGACACTGTTCTATGAAGAATTATCTTTGTTCTTAAGTAAAAGAAAAGTGACACTATCGCTATCTAGCGGCAAAAAAAAACAGATAGAAATATGCCGATTTCACCAAACGAAAGAATGAAAGCTTGCGAACCTCATGGTAAACGACAAATTTTGAATTAGGTCACTTTTCTATGTGACGTGCAAATTGTGGGAACTTATTGAAATATTTAACAAAACTGGAGAAATGTCACCTTAAAAACTTTTCGCATTGATCCCGTCACTAATACCTTAAGACATCGAATTTTTCAGAAAATTTTGTCTTAAAAAATCAAAATGCTCATAACTTAAAATTTTTCGGAAAGATCTGCACATTCTCACATTTGATAAAAGGATTTCGTATAATTTTAAAATCTTATAATCAATTTCAAGTTCATAGTATTCTGAGTTAGGATACTCTCAACAAAATTATTCTCAAATTAACTCAAATAATCTCATCCAGTACATATGTGTGTGTATGTATGTATATATGTCATATATGTAGATAAGATTGACAATTTTCTCTAGTTTGTCATAAAGTAGCTAATCCCCCTCATCTAATTAAACAATACAAGTCCCCAATCAGACAAGCATGCATTTGATTAGCCTCTTAAAATTTGTTCCATATCAACTAGACTCAATCACACCCTTAATTTTCGTATCACATTTGCAATCCAATCGAATAAATGTGGCAAAGGTATAACCTTGCCAACAATCAGAGCATCTTTCAACCTGAAATTAGCCAGAACCATACATAGAGAAGCAGCACATATCTCACATTTAATTGAATATCATCACTGTGGACAAATGAACTAACGGTGGGGAAGGAAGAAAGGATGACACCTTATCTCACATTCAGCATAATATATTTTAGGAAAATTACATATACGAATAAAGGTGTCCTTCTAAGTCGGTAAAAGTGGTACCTAACTACAAATAGGATAGCCAAGCCTTCTCATTTTCTCAAAGTACATAATATATTTAGTCTATTTCAGTTGGTACCTACTTCTTCTTGAACCCCAGCCACGCCTAGTAGATGTAATCTAGCTAGTAGTCCGAATGTAATTAGATCTGACCATTAATCTTGAACGAATATCAGCCAAGAGACTGTACGACTTATATACAATTTGGGCGAGGACTTTTGGTCAAATTGAGCAAAAGCACTTTTGTTTCTTTCTTTATTAATTGTGTATGTGTGAGTGTATCTTTGCACAATTAGATTTGCTTTATAAGGGTGGAAAAATAACATTCACAGATTGATTGACCTTGGTCAAGTTATTAAGAATGCATTCATTCTAGGAGAAATTGAGTTTTAATCATTTCTCTGCTTTTTTTTGTTTTTTTTTTTTTTTTTTGGGCAGAGAAGTTTTTTGGCAAAATAGGATTACTCTATTAGAGGAGATGAGATTCAAGCATTTTGTGTAGGTATACAAGTATGTACATGTATGTATTAACCATTATAATAGCTGTACTATAGGGATAACAAAGTATTCCAGGACACGAAGGATTGGACAGTATTGAAAAAAAGCAGATGATCTGGCTGAAACTGGATCCGATAGTTCGTATACTGGTCCCTACCCAATATTTGGCCACTTTAAGAGGGAATTGTAAAAATGGAAAATAGGCAAGTAGAACTCATCTCATCTGGTGTAGTGCGCCCAGTATGAGGCAAGCGAGGGAATTCTTCACAATCTCTCTTTTCTAGTAGTTACTGGACATACCCCTTTCATACATTTTTTTTTAATAAAAAATAGGCAAATTCAACAGCGAACTGTGGCGTATGTTAGGAGAAGAAGAAGAAACCTCGAGGCATATATTTGAATGTTAATAGCTCGCGGATTCAGCTTTATTGTTTCGAATCCCTTGGAGAAGAATTTAGCCTAACCACTAACGGGGAGGACACAATATATCAACTCTGGTTGCGGTGTCTGCAGGGTCCTAGTGGCATTATCGCCTCTACAAGCAAATCTGCAGAAAGGGCTGGAAAAACAGAAAATGATTAATTTTATATCCATAGAATCGAAGTTTTGGCAGTTTTTTTTTTAGTTTATATTGAAATCTTTTCTTAATATAATCTAAAGTTCTATACGCATTCTCATACATTGGAAGAATCTATCAGGATCAGTCCGTAAATCTTCACTAAGATGACGAAATTCGCCAAATTCCAGATGTTTCGTATTTATCGGGAGGGTGGTAAAACGGCGGAAAGTACACGTATGTGAAAAATGCATAGCCTGACAAACATAAAATTATTTCTTCAGCATCTGATGACATATTTTTTGCTCTCACTTCGCGATTTACCAAGAAACTGAACACCTTGCTGTGCTTCACACCACCTCTGTCAACAGCCAATCTTCGCCTCGCCTTACCTTACCTCGCCTCGCCTTGTCTTGGTTCGCTTCGTTGTGCACGTACCCTTCTGTTTACTGTGAACATTACCTGTAATGCATTAGTAATGAGTACAAGAACTTACCTTACGTTGACCTGGTTTAAGAAGGTAGGCGTAATGTAATGATGCGTCGTATTTTTCAGGATGCTATATACCTTTCAGGGAATACTTAGAAAAGGCTGAGATAATTCGTGTTAATTATCGAAAAGAGATAGAAATTTGTGCAGGTATATTTGCAGAGTCTAGTTCGAAGGTGTGCGTGTAGGTCGAAATGAGTCATATAGTTTCATTGTTTTTCTAAGAACAATGAATTAAGGAAAAATGCGTGCAGATGGAAAATATTCTTATTTGTGCATTATTTTAGAAAGACTGGAATATTTTCATTGAAGTACGAAATTCGAATAAGTGAAGACGTGCTTATTTTCTACACCTTTCTAAGATAGGAAAAGTTCTTCCTTTTACCTCTCATTTCAGTGAAAATAGGAAGAGTGCTTCCCTCCACCTTCCTGAGAGTATAAATTGAATGGTTCATTCCAACCTTCCGGAAAAAGCATGCTTAATGGTTCTGTTCACTTTTCTGAAATGGCAGAATGAATGCTTGCACTTAATTTAAAAGGATTACTATTTTTACCATCCAAAGAATTTAAAAGTGATGCTTCCTTTCATCTTCCAAAGAAATAATAAGGAATGACCTTGCAGGTCATGCAGAGGTCAGGTGTGCCAGTCACCATCTTAAATATCTTCCCGTCATAGGACATCAATACTTTAAATGAAATGAACTGGATATGAGGGCGTGTTGTTTCCATACCTTTTATAGAATGTTTTCGGAATGCATCCGAAATGCTTCCGTTTCCCGCTGGGCGCAGGGATAGATTATTTTTATTTATTTTCCTATATAGAACACAGTTTTCTCGAAGCTCTTTTCTTATGGGCTCACCGAGGAATAGAGATAAAATGAAAACAATACTTACTTGCCTTGCCCTTGCCTATCGTGTTAATTATTTCAATTTTGTAAGCTCATTGAGTTGAAATCGTCATAAATGACAAAAGCGAAGCCTACTGAGGTCAAAAAATTTATAAAACCGAGAAAAGTGAATAAATAAAAACAAAACACAATTAAAACTAGGGAAAAAGCTATAACTAATTGGTTTAAGACCAATTTTGGTGATACTTTAGATAAATGACCATAAATATCGACACCCTTCGTTAAAATGGTTTGGTTTTTGGATTCCTGTTCATAACAGTTCGTCGGACAGTAAAAATGACTGTAAGTAATTTTATAGATTTTTGCACTTCGAAGAAATCTTTAGTACATTCAAAACATCTGGGGTTTTGTTAGAAATTTTCAAAGGTGGAAATTTTGTTATGATAATCCTATGAAGGAGCTGCGCAATTTAACTTAGACCAACAAGT
Source organism: Dioctria linearis (assembly GCA_963930735.1). NCBI lineage: Eukaryota > Metazoa > Arthropoda > Insecta > Diptera > Asilidae > Dioctria > Dioctria linearis. The sequence goes on from OZ005741.1 coordinate 37,069,439, forward strand.
ATAGCAAGGACTCCATATACAAATTGTCTAGAACTTAACCTTACTTTTTAAGAGTTACAATTAAAAATTAAATTTTAAAATTACTGTGCATATTCCTTTCATATTTTGCGATCCTTTATTTTTTTATATTTTTCTACATCACTCTTCCTTTATTATCTCCTTTTTGTACATATTTTGTCAGAAATATATGTGGTCTCATCAGGTGAGTAAGGACGCCAAAAAACCTCTAGTTACTGAGTTAATATATCATCAGTTATGAAGGAAATCCCGCTGGTGATTATTAACTATTATTTCTTTACTATTATGTTTAACCCTTAATGGTTCAAAGAAGGCAGAATATCGCAATCTAGTGTGTCAACAATATGACGATGTGGTCAACCACCAGCATCTTTAATCAGCAACCACCTCATTGCGCCAAGATTGCGACATTAATTCGTCAGCAAGGTAATCCACTTATCATCGATTTCATCGATTGAAAGCACAATTTTTCTATGTCACAGTGGAAGAAAGAGAAATGGTCTTTGCGACCTGCTTGAACAGGTTCACAACCAAGTATAGTTCTTCATTCACTTTTTACCGTGCAACATATAAAATTAATAAACTTTGTATGTAAAATATAATAAATTTAAATAAAAGTTTCTTAAAGTGTCGTCTAATTTTCTTGTTTCGTTCATGGATCCTTCAGCATTCGTGTTAACAGTGCACGATACCAAATTTTAGGTTGCTTGGTCAACACGCTTTCAAGTCATCTTGGGAGCAGACGGGCAGACATTAAATTTTTATTTTGTTTGGAAAAGAGGGAACACATAACTTGAAGCAGTGCAGATTTATATAGGTATGTAAAAATATAAAGTAAAAAATCATAAATAAAATGGTTACATCGTCGAGAGTTTCGCTATGAAATAAATTCATTGCGCAGTTAGTCAGTATGAAATTGACCGAACTTGCTGATAAACCCGCAGTTCGAGGATTGAGTTGAAAAAAACTCTTCTACAAACCTGAAATCTTTAAAAAAAAATATTATGTAAAAGCAGGCGTTTCGTATCAGCAGGAACCGTGTACTCATCAGTATGGCTTGGTTCCTGCCTGCCGTATACTCGTGAGCAGCTAAGCTAACCTCATATATTCACTTAAACTTATTTCAAGTGTGTATTATATAAAAGGTGAAATACTATGTATTTACTTGAATTTGAATGGTTAGCAACATTAGCACTATGCCGGAATAGCATTTCGTAGAGAGTTTGAGCGTATACGACAGGCAGAAACCAAGCCGTACTGATGAGTATATGGCTCCTGCTGATACGAAACGTCTGCTTTTACATAGATTTGTTTTTGCTTTTTTTTAAAGATGTTTCGTTTGTAAAAGTGTTTTTTCCACTCTGCTACATTTTTTTTTCATTCCGACATACATAAATAAATTTCTGACAAAATTTTGAAAACAATACCGAAAAATCATGAAAATTAAAAATTCTTACCAATTTTGCGTATTGTGAATTACATTTTTGCAAAATTTCGATTTTAGAAATTTTGTATTTTCATAACTTTAGAATATATCTGCGAAATAACTTTGTCCTCTATCAAATAGCTGTGTGACAATTTCAGGTAGGTACACAATACGAATTTTCCTAATTAAGCTTTAATATTAACATTTCAATATAACGAATCTAAAAAATCGGAAACCATTGCTGGCTAGAAATTACAGGTAAAACTCCATTGCCATAGAAAAAATTTTGCGATCAATAATTTGTTTGGAAGTTATTTATTTCTTCCCGGCGATTTTTTTTCCTCTTGGTTACAGACCTACTCTTCGCAGACGGGGCATCGTTATTTTTGTAGGTAGTGTACAATTTGCCTCCAGAGTACTTGCCTTTTGTTTTGTAAATTGCTTCGTAAATTGCAGGATACAATTTGTACTATAAGATAACATTGAATAATATATTGCAATTATTGTCCGGCGCTATAACTAAGAGGACTTTCTCCTTTAAAAGCTTTTTAAATTTGTTACGAAATATTTTTAACATTTGCGTCATGTATAAAACGGTTGTTATCAATAAAGTGTTTTACTGTGTCCTTAATCAAGAGATCTATACATTGGAAAGGAAGATTTTGATTGTTTTCTTCACATAACTTTAGGATGTTCTTCCCAGCACCTGTTAGGTAAACTTGTAAGTCCTACATGTTGTGCAAACTTGAATTTATAATACAGATAACCTACAACAAATTGGAAGTGGTCGTAGATGGCGAATTCTTTCAGATGTTGATATTTGAGTTTGCTCTATTGACGAATTGGAACATGTACAAGATTTATCAGTAATACACTGTTGAATCTTACGAACCCAAATTTCAACCATTGTAAAATATCCTCCATCCAAAGGTGCAACGTAAACAGCAAAGTCCTTAAAATTATAAGATTTTTTACATTAATCGCTTTGCATAGTGTTAAGTTTTGTACGATGGTACGGAACCATTCAGGCGCAAGTCCGACTCGCACTTCGTTTGTTTTTTTATCATTATTTTACAAATACCAGTTTAGTTACATTTTACAAATATTTTATTGATGTAATAAAAATTAGGTGGACTTTTTATCGTCATATACTGAAGTTAATCCCAGTTTACTAATATCACACTTTTTTCTTTATTAATCAAAGCTTTATTGGTTCAATCGTAGAGGTTAGAGCAAAATCAAGTAAATTTCGCTTCATTTTATGTAAAAAAAAGACGGGGTTTATCCCATACCCACACAGCACAAATATGTCCGTGGTATGTTACTGGGATATCTTCTTAGGATATAAAAATTATGCATGGGAAATCCCGTCCGGGCCCAGTTAACAACTTGGGATATCCCTGGGAGCTACGAATATACGGGGATGCGATGTCCCTGGTAGATCCTATGCCCATCCCACTGGATTTCAATTGTGTGTACTTAGGCACAAATAACTCATTCAATAGTGTAAAATTCCCTCTGCAAACGTACCGAGAACGTCCTACGGATCTCCTAAGGATGTACTGGGATATTTTTTGGGATTTTCGGGGATTGAACAAATTTCTTTGACGGGTAGATATTTTTACAAACAAATAATATTAATGGATGGAAAGTATATTCCTAAGGTGTCCGAGACATAAATACCAAATTTTTAACACCTATAAATTGAATTCCTATGACAAAAGTACTAAAAAATTACGTTCTGAAATGTACAACTAACAAACTTTTCCAAAACAGGAAGCCATTGCAGAAGCGAATAGAACTCTCTCTAATATAGCTTCACGCTTGTAGCTGGCTTAAACAAAGCGGTTCTCAATATCTATGGCTTCTTTCATTGTATATTTTGTTGTCTTGTGTATTTTCCACAAACGATACTCAGAAGCATACCAAGCAACAAATTAGGGCTTTCACCAGGGAACCACGTGACCCACGAGAATCAGAGAAAATTCCGAAATAAATTCTGGAAGGGGGTATACGACTTTCCCATGTTTGTCCCAAAATTGTCCTGCACGTCCCGTATGTATTTGTCTGTAAAATACTGAGAATGTTCCCATATAGAGTAATGTGGGATATCCCAGGGAATAACTTATGGGAAATTTCTAATAGCTCCTAGAAATAAAGTCCCAAGTAGGTACATACTGAATACTTCCTGTTTATCCCGGGAAAGATTTATTAAGATAATTAACTTCTTCGGTTGGCTAAGCTCTTCTATTTAGCAGGTGCTTTTGGTCAATTATTTCTAGGTGCTCTTTATAAGACTGGTAAAGGTATAGGCAGCCCTGGATTTACGAATAGGCACACTAGGCACTTGTATAGGGTGGCAAATTTAAAGGGGGGGGCAAAAAATTAACATGTAACCGATAAAAAAACTTCGAATTTTCAAAAAATTAATTTTTCGTTTCTCTAGGATTGAATATTTAAAAATTGAGGTACAGAAAAAGTTTATATAATGTCATATTCATCGTTTTGTATGTATATAAATATATATAACAATGTTTATGCTTAAATGAATAAAAAAACATATAAAATTGAAAAAATAAATTCAAATTCAAATATTTTTTGTTCTAGTAGGCATAGACATTGGTTTATTTCTTTTGTTATTGTATTGATCTCACGGAAAGACACAAAAATATACAACTGGTGCCACTTGCTTTCATGCATTTTTGGTTCAACAAGCGGCTCATTTATATACATGTCAGTGGCTTGCGTCCACTTGTGCCACAAGGTTGGTTTTCTCGCGATTATATTTGCGTAAGTTTGCTTTCTGTCTTCAAGTATCAGTTTTCAACTTCATTTTGAAATTTTTTTTTTCAATCTTATTTAATTAAATTAAAGTTTTTATTCATCTATTGAAATGAGTGTCGGAAGGAAGAGATTAAGTGGTGCGAAGTATCGTCAGGAGGTCAAACAGAAATTGGCAAAACAAAGAAAAATTATTGAACAATCTACGTAAATACAGTCGTACTCCAGGTCAGGTGCTAATGGTAAAAATATTTCAGATCTAACTTTAATAGAAAATGTATCATCTTTGTCCACAGAGAATATCGTTATTGTACCAGTTTCATCCACAGAAAATACCATCATTTCACTAGCTCTGTCGTCCTCACAAAACATTATTTCTAATTCTAGTTTAAATAAAACATAACTGATGTTACTGAAATTGCCACAAACATTGATACTGAAATACGAACATCAGTACCATGATATCTATAAGTAATGATCCTGGTAAATGGAATATTGACGAATCCTTGATTGATTTTGTTGTAAAGTTTGGTTTCAAATCCAATCAGAACGTCGATTTCAGTACATCGAAAAAACAATTTGGTAACAAAAATCGTTGTTTCAACATGCAGAATTTTTTAGAAAAAAATTAATAAATGGAGAAATTCATGAAAGCGATTATTTATCATATTCAGAGTCTGATAAGGCTCTTTATTGCATTCCTTGTTATTTATTCAAAGATAATAGTTCTTTTTCTAAAAAAGGTGGATGCTCAGATTGGAAAAATATTTCACAATTATTAGAATCCCACGAAAAATTTTCTACTACACATCGCCGTTGTGCTATGATCATGATTGAAAGAAGTAAATTGCTGAGTGGAAGTGTGGAAACTTTTTTGCACAAAAATTTGAAAAAAGAAGTAGATTACTGGAAAAATATTTTAAATAGAGTTGTCTTTGTCATAAAGAAGCTATGTAGGTCGATTTGTTCCTCTCTAGCATGCAAACTTTAACTTTGAATGTTGTTAACGATTGTCTGACGTATTATAATGCAGTGAACCCATTCCTATTGGATTTATTTTTTGTTACTGACCTGTTTAAAGTTCTCTTTCTTAACCAATTATGTTTAAGCATTCTTGACCATGACATTATGTTTATTTCGTATGACGTAAAAATTATTCGTCGCCCTGAAAAAACGTTTTTCTAATACAGGGATTTTAACAATGTTGATACGGAATCTCTTTTTGCTGAATGCGAACTATTTCCATCGGGTCAAATATATGATTCGGTTGCCATTGATGACCAAGTTCGTTTTTTCAACAATTCGATTGCGTATTTAAAAATATACGTGAAGACGTCGATGGCTTTAGTTTTCGAGGAGTTGGTGGTGATGTGGTGCTTAAAGCAATTTTTGCTGTCAAAACGAATGCTTTGGGGACTGACGACATGTCACCTAAGTTTCTTCACTCCATTTCTCCACTTCTCGTTGGTCCCATATCTCATATTATTAATTCATGCATCACAAAATGCCAATTCCCTACAGCCTGCAAATTAGCGAATGTCAATCCAATTCCTAAGAAGGCTTTAGCTACGTCACCAGAGGACTTCAGGCCTATTAGTTTGCTCTGTTTTCTTTCTAAGGTTTTTGAAAAGTTGTTGTACTGGCACAAACGACATTTGCGCTGCATTGGACAAGAGAGAAATTTCCATTCTGGCCCTCTTAGATTTTCTAAGGCTTTTGACAGTGTTGTTTGCCATAAGAGCCTGCTCGAAAAATTATCCTACCGCTTTGATTTCTCTAGAAGTTAAATCCGCCTGTTGGGAGACTTTCTGAGTGGACGTTTCCAGAGGGTAGTGTTGGATAATAATAACTATTCTTTCTCCCCTTCGGCAGCGGCGTCCCACAGGTATCTATTCTGGGACCTTTGCTCTTCAGCCTGTACATCAATGCCGCAAGTAGTACGTGATGTTGATATTCACATTTATGCTGATGATGTACAGGTCTATTTAAGTCGTCCAATAGGACTAATCGAAGATTGTGCGGCTCGAATGAACGACGATTTGAATGTGATCTATAATTGGTCTAAAGTAAATAATCTGAAACTTAATCGAAGCAAATCTAAATGCATTGCCTTCTCTTCATTGACCATTGACTCGTCAGCCCTGCCTGCAATAACGTTGAATGGAATCTCGATTTCATATAAGGTTCGCAATTTGGGCGTTATTCTTAACTCAAATATGACATACTGTGATCACGTTAAAATGAATCTTTCTAAAATTTATACAAATCTTAGGCGCTTGTGGTTGACGTCTAGCATGCTTTCGCCGAAAATGCGCTGCCACTTAATTAAGTCTCTAGTATTACAGCACTTTACATTTGGCTCTCTTGTTTTCCCAAAACTTGACTCTCACTGAAGTAGAAAGTTAAATGTCGCTTTTAATGACTGTGTTAGATTCATATTTGGGCTACGTAGATTCGATCATACCTCCCACCTTAATTTCACGCTACTCGGCTGTTCACTGGACACTTATTTAAAACGGAGGGCCTTATTTTTCTTCTATAACCTATTGGCTACCTCTCAGCCCCATTATCTAAGTAGTATGGTCCGCCCTCTACGGTCAACCAGGAGTTATAAACTCTCGATGCCACGATTTCGTACTGCTATTTATGAGGGTTCTAACATTGTTCATCTAACTCGTCTGTGGAATCTATTGCCCCATTACATTGAAAGATCCAGCACCATCGGCACATTCAGGAAACTTGTAACTGATTTTCTTTATTGAATTTGTTTTTTTTCTCTTTTCCTTGCAGTGACACATCTTTGCATAGACTAGCATAGTTTTATTCTTGTTTTATTTTTTATTTTTTTTTCATCTTTATTTTATTTTTATTTATTTTTATTTTTTTTATTGTATTTTATGTTGTTTTAGTAGTTTCACTCTGTAATGTAGATATAGTCTAATTCAATTTTAGATCCTATATTTCTTGATCAGGTATATTATTTATGTAGTTTTACGTATAGTTTAGGCTTCCTTGTACCCTTGTAGTAACCCACTTTCTGTTAACGATGCAGATAAAAGATTGTAATCTTGTAGCATCCTAATGAAATAAATTTGAATTTGAATTTGAATTTGATTACCTCTTCGAGGACACAGTGAAAATTTTTATGACAATCACAATGGAAGAAATTTTATGATGTCACTAAAAATGGTTGAAGAATGTGATTCCTTTTTGAAAGAGCACTTACTTAAGTATGGAAACTGTGGTTCTGGAAAAACTTCATACATGTCAAAACCAATATGTGATGAATTTATTAATATAATTGGAACAGAACTGAGAAACAAAACAATCAGAGTGATAAAAAAAAAGCAAAATATATTTCTCTTTAATTGTTGATTCGACACCTGATATTTTTCATGTTGACCAATTATCATTGATAATTCGAGTGGAATGATTTTTAAATTTTTTCGACAATGTTGGTCATAAATCGGACGAAATATTTGAAGTAATATTAAAGTTTTTGGATAAATCCAAATTAAATTTGGCAGATTGCAGGGGACAATCATATCGTTGTAGACTTAAACGCGAAAAATTTTGGAATAAATTCACGTGCTATTTTTGTTCCATGTGCTCCTGAGTGCTGCACAGAAGCTGTGCATATTTTCATACTAATTCAAAAATTTTATTCCTTCTTTAGTGTGTCAACAAAGCGGTAGGCTCTTTTGAAAGCAAAATTAGGACCAACCAAAAAACTATCGAAGGACTTATCTGAAACTCGTTGATCAGCTAGATCAGATACCTGAATAGCATTGTTCCAAAATTATAAAGAGATAATTGGTGTACTGAAAGAAATTGAAAGTGACAACTTGGAAAAAGTATTGACTCGTACTGAAGCTGGAGGACTATTAAGAAAAATCGAAAAAATGGAAATAGTAATGCTTCTTACAATTTGCCAAACGATTTTAGTATGTTTTGACAGTGTAAAAAAAAATTACAAGCCGTAAATAAGAATCTGCTTACTGTTGTTCAGCTATACGTTTCATTATTAAACTACTCGTTGAAAATGAAGAACAATTTTTTTAGATTTCAAAAAGAAGCTTTGAGAATTTCTGGTAGCTCTACTTATGAATGGAAAAGAAATAGAAAGTCCAAATGAATTATTTAAAAAGAATGTATTTGATAAAATTATATCAGTTTTGATAGAAGAATTACAAAGGCGTAAAAATTCATACAATTTTTTTAATGAAATGATGTTATTATAAAAAAAAACAAAAGATCCGTATGAATTTTATGAAAGGGATTTAGACCATTAGGAACTAATGGAAGAAATTCTTCATTTTAAACAGCTTTTACAGAATAGTGACATATCCGAATATGATAGAAGTATCGCAAAAAAAAATAAATAATAAAATAAAATAAAAAAAAGTATAATAACATGTTTTGAAATTTGGAAATCATCTTCAGAATGTATCTGTCACTAGCAATAACAAATTGTTCTGCTCAAAGATCGTTTTATTGTTTGAAAAGAATAAAAACTTATCTTCGTTCACAAATGAGAAAAAAAACAAATTAAATGACGTTCCAATTATGCACAACGTACACGACGTGTTAGAGAAAATTGATTTTGAAGACATAATTAATAACTTTGTAAATAAAAAAATTAGAAAGAAAATATAAATAAATCAAAGTCATTAAATAATACAATGTGCTTCTAATTTCAATTCAAATTACACTAAAATTCTCATAAAGTAAAGGTAAGGTAAATCATGGTATTCTTGTAATTGTCTTCATTTTACTAACAATCAAATATTATTGGTTAATACAGTGAACCGAAAATCAAAATAATTCCCTAAAATATAACCGAACTCTTTTTGAATTTAATACATGTATTTTCCCCAACAATATAAGGTTCAGCGAGCTGTCAACTATGTTTCCCTTTGACGCATCATCATTTTCCACACCGAACATAACTTGTTCCATCACAACTTCAAATTAAAGACAACCAAAAAGTGTAACGTGATTCCATCAAAAAAATTTCTATCGTGGAGGCAATAAAATCTGTGAAAACTTCTCTCCTCTAGGAGGTGATAAAATTATGTCGTTACTACAAAAACACGTAATGACAAAGAAGGTTTCATCATTCTCCACGTAGTACGATAGTAGCATTTTTTTTCTTTTTTTTTTTTTTTGCGTATAGTCAAGATACAGTCTATAAGTAGAAGTCATAAAATTTGAAACGAATTTTGCCACCTAGGTATATGGAGCTCAAGAAATGGCTTCTTTTGCATTATACAGCAGAAAATCTCCTCTTGTATATCTTTAACAAAAGTTTCTCTGCAGAGCTCCTCCTTAAGAAACTTTAAAGGCTAAAATCCTTCCACTAGAAGACTAACATTAATAAAAATCCAATTAAGAGCATTCTATTAAACTAATTTGGAATTGTTTTCTAAATCCTCCTTTTCAGTACAATTTGCCATTGTTTTTTCTACCATTGCCGTCACTGGTATTAGTTAGAGCTCTATTAGAAGCCTCCCGACGACCCAGCCAGCTAATTCAACTCCCATGAGAAGAGCTAGCTGCTGTTCATAGTGAAACCCAAGAGAACTTAATTCTGGGGAAAAATGAAATTATTACGACCACGTTAATGAAAGGAAACCCCCCCAGGAATGGACAACTCGTACAGGAACAGGAATGGAAGGGTTATTTCGCAAAAAAAAAAACAGCCGAAACACCTAGATCTTTTGTTTTGCTCTGTGCATGGTAGCAGAAGGAGATTTCACGTCCATAGAACTTTCGTCATTAGAGCTTGCCTGCAAACTGATGATTACAAAATTCGTCTATCTACGGTTGTGTTTAGAAGAGAAGCTTTTCCAATTTTCCAGGATTCCTCAATTTCTGATTAGTTCAGCGGAGAATATTTAGAAGCATGCGCTGGAAATATCTCAAATATACTCATTTTATAGGATACATGAATCGTGTGTAAATCATCTGCATAAAAGATGCTATAGAAATTGTATCCTATTGTTACTTTATAGCCTTCTTTAAGGCAAGATGTGTATATTTTTACAATCATGATTAATCGAAGTCAGACATACATATGGTTGGTTTGGTTTTAGTATTGTAGTTATCGTGCTTAAATTTAACTGTTATCTTAAATTTAGTATTTCTCTAGTATTTCAACATGGTAAAGCAGGTTCATTTCCACAGAAACTAATTTTCTCGAAGTTGTGCAGCATTGCTCTAAGTCAAGCATTTGAAGAGCACTTCTCTGCTGATATGTATTCTTTAATTACCACAATTACTTTGTTACGAAAATTTTTGAATCCATCTCATAATATAAATATTCAGTAAAAAAAAAATTTAAATACAATTGTTAGGCATTATGGAAGCCAAATAAATAGAAATTTTACTTTTCTTCTTAATAACAAAAATTAATCGCAAGAATTTGTGCCACAAAGTTTTGGTATTTTTCGATAAGATTAGGGAAAGCTCAACCTTGGAAAACGTAGATTAGATTTATATCGCTAAAATGCAGATAGGTTTTTTTCGCTAAAATGTAGGGAATAGGTAAACTACAGCTCAATTCATGTGTTTATTTTATTAAAACTGTATACCAATGCAACAACTTTTACTTGAAGGGAATAATATGTCAATTCCCATAATTGACATATGATGCACTGCGTTCGTAAATTGTATCTCAATAATCTTATGTCAATTCCTATAATTGACAATCACTAAGCTACATTTGCAAATCACAACTTGCTGCGTGCTGAAATAAAATGGTGGAAGGTAGTGTAGCGATTTAAAGATATCATTTGGTTATACATTCATTTTCTTTAATTCTTCAAATTCAAGATTCTAACAAGTTGAAAGTAGTTTCTATGATTTAAAATCTATTTAACACAATCAACTTTATATGAACTTCAACAAAATTCAAATTTATCAATTGCTCAAATATCACACGAAATTCCATGAATTAGATAAAGCTCTGTGTGTTTTTTAATTCATTCTGTTTTTACGTTATGATTCTTAATTTACCCTTATCTGTTTAAAGCTATATACTTCCTTAATTGTCTTAGCATGGTTTGTAAAAGATGACCAATTAGGCATATTTTTTACAAAATGTCAGTCAACAATAAAAATTTACAAAATCAATTTTAATTAAAGAAAACAAATTTCTGAAAGGGAATGAAATTTATTAATGGCTAGTGATCAATTTGTTTAGGTTAATTTGTGACCAGTAATTATACCCTTGTGGCATGCGATTACGTTTGTCCCTTAACCTCAAATTGTTTGAAAAAAATGCATAAAATAATTACCTTTGTGATAAATACTGACAAGTAAATTCTTTATGCAATTTTTATTTGTTGAAGCTTTGATGCTAATCTGTACACTTCCAAATAATGGCCACAAATTTGGTGCTAGATTTTTACTCCAAAAAATTTCTAAGTGGAGCCGATGAACAATTTTGATGAAGAAAAGTCCAAACCGAAGAACAATTGAAACTTAAAAAACAAAACTTGCATGTAAAAGTAGACTATGACGAACTGGCATGTGTAAAATTTATGACAACTCAAATGAAAAAGATATCGAATGAATGAATGACACGCATTTTATAGACAGATTTGTTTCAATTTCACTATCCATAAAGTGAAATTATGAAAATATTGCCCTTTTGTGAATACATCAAGATTTTTAATTATTATTGGTGTATATGCCAAAACGAATTTTACATTTTTTGGCATGTTTACCATAAGGATTTAATATTAAATTTCTTGATTTTAATTGATTTTTACGAATTTTTGATCTACATTATCGACGCGCCATTTTTAGTTCATTCTAAATACTTCCTCTTTCGATTTTCACTGTTTTGTCTTGCTCGCACCGTGCCACTCTTTCACACTCGTTAGTGTGAATGGAAATAATTAAATTCGCGAATTACGCGAATTGCGCGAAAAATATCGCGAAACGAACGCGACTATTGAATTCTCGCGATGATTTTACCCCGATTTGACGTATGTCATGGAAAATTGAAACTTCGCCGTGTAATTTTTAATTCGACCTGTCAAACGCGGGCGATGTAATTTTTAGTGTTTTTGTTAATTTAATACTGTTTTGTGTAGTGTATTGTTGAATTTTCGTCGAGGGATACCATGTACTACAGGTAATGTACAAAATTTATTGTATTTATTGTGTTTAAATGTTGTTTTTAAGGTTGGTGGACACCTGAGCAGGTGAGCTTGTTTGGGGTGTTTTTTCACCTGAAATATCCACCAACCTTCAGCATGCAGTCTACAATTGTCCCTATTAACCAGTTTTACGTAATTATTTCGTTGTGCCAGGTAAAATAATTGTATTTTTACTGCCTCATATTTATTTGTTTTGATTGTGGTTATGTGTAGTAAAACTACTCTTAGTTGTGCATTTATTGAGTCTTTATTGTTATTTGTTCTTCGTAATTCAATGTTTATTTATATTTCATCTGCTTTTTGTTTATTTCATATGTTTTTAATTAATTTTCTTCTTTCTTTACATGTCGTCGAGGGACTTTCACACCTGTGGCACACTCCAGGTGAAGGTAAGATTTCTTTTTTACTTCATGTTTGACCACGGTATATATTTTTTCTTTTCTTCCAGCTTGGTCGAACAAAAACATTTAGTATGGAAGCTAGTGCTGCGGCGCTGGGCACGCTTGATTAAAATAATGAAAATCAATATATGACATGTTATCAAAAACAATATGTGAATTATATTAACGAAAATATTTTTTTGAAAGTGTTACATAAAAAATTTATTCAATGTTCTCTTCCTTATATCCGAGAAAGCCTAACATTTTGGTATTTTTACGTACTATATAGGTTTTCTGTTGTCAAATATCTAAATTTATTGAATGTCCCATTGTTTTGGGAAAATTAAACTGATTTCCCCTTTCTATCAGAGAAAAGTACATTTATTTTTAGGAGAAAACGTCAGCTCTTATTGCCACTGGTTTTGTTATTCTTACTTGGTTTATTTTTATTCCAAATACGGGCTTATTTAAATTCCGCTATAGATAATCCACATGTTTTTTAATCCCGACTTGAAAAGAAAGGTTTTGAGTTAGCTTATAGCAGTGGTCGGGGAACCGGGGTAAATTACTCCAAATGGGGTAAAAATGAAATTATTGGGGCTAATCAGAACATGTTCGCATAATTTTATAATATGAAATGTATTGATCTGCACGAGAGGGCTTTTTGACCATTTTCCTATTGTATAATCTATTTCCTTGATTTGACAAAATGCAGCCGAATGAACATTCGTACTTATTCTGATTCTGAAGAAGAAATCATTCTCAAAAGCTGCAAAAAAATCTTTGGTTTTTCGGTGATATATTGATTGACATTTTTGCCAAATTCAGTCTTTTCAAACTTGTAGGTAAACCTCTATTTATACGTATAATAGGTACCATATGTTCTTATGCAGCAATGAAAGTTGTGTATAGCTCACATTATTATAAAAGTTGTCCACATAAACACACACACTCCAAAACTAATGTGTCTAGCAATTTCTTGTTTTCTCCAGAATAAATCTTGAAGTTGCAGATATATCCAGATGTGCTCTCACACACCATTCATGCAAGTAATTCATATTTTATAATTTTACCAGCATTGTATACCCGAAAGGATAACCTGCTTTCGTCCAGAGATAATTGTTGCTGTGTTTTGTAGACGTTTAGAAATTTTAAGAATACTTGCCGAATTTTTGCCAACCTATCCTTATCTGCTCTGTTTAGCGTTAAACTATCGCAAATGTGCCAAGGTGAAATCTATCTATGCTCATATAACTTGGAGAAAGATTGGTGTTACAAATCCTGGATCTGTCGTCCAATACTCATCTCTGGTGTCTTTTTGTACTTTTCCCATCTTCAAAATTAAACCGATAAAATTTTTTTCATTTCAAAAAAAAAAATCTCTCCATTTTACAGATTTTTTTACTCTTTCGAAATTTATCAATATTCTGGTTGTTGTATTTATTTGACTCTTCCGCGAAAAACAAAAACAAATCATCACTTATAAACAGTTTTACTACGTCAAGAATATTTGTGAGATCAGACTGTAATACTTTTACACTCGCTTCACCTAAAAACGTTTTCAAATTTGGAATTTCATCTGTTTCAATCCAGTCCAATTTATCTTCCATGTCTTAATCATTTTCATCTGATTCTGAATCACCGTCAAGTAAATAATATGTACGTTGACGTTTTATTCTTGCAAAAATAACTATCAATATCTGAAAAATCATTATTACTACAAGAAAAATCGATTATTTCACATTCATCACAATCGAAATCTCGCGAATTCATTTTCAAATTGCAATAAAAGGAAACACTAGTCAAAACTGGTGAAAATTTAAAAATAAATTATTAATTAATTATTAATTAAGTTAAAAAATAATAATAATAATAATAATTGAAAAAGTAAAGCGGAAGTTCCTTCAAGTCACAGAATGCACTTCGTTGCAATCAATCACGCAACAGAGATTACCGTCTCGCCCGCTTTAAGCGTTTGTTCTTTTTCGGAGTTTTCAAAATCTTATATGATGTCAAAATTTTCTGGTTTCGAAACTCACTACTTTTAAAATCCCAAACATTTTATGAGGTTGAGTATTATATCCACTCTCATAGAATTTTTCTTTCCAAAATCCTTTCGACATAAATTCAAAATTTTTTTAAAATCCAACGTCATAATTTTTTAGGAGCAGTAGTAACCCAATCCTGCGGGGATTCAAAGTTTATTCTGGTACACTTTGAAAAATCTAGTACACCATCGGATAGCTAATTTTTTTTTAAGAAGTTGGAGGTTAAACAGCTAATCGAATTTCAAGACCCTAATTTATCCCCTACTACTCGGGCAGAAAAAAAGTAGCCTATGTAATAAAAAAAAAACTACCCGAACAAAATCGGTCAGTAATCTTTGCAGGATATACCGATTATGTGTTTTCAATATGTATGGCGGTTTCCCCTCTAATTTTTACGGATTTCAGCCCCTTTAGCTCCTTCCTCTCTTCCCCCGTGAATTTGAAAATCAACTATTTTACTCATCTAGTTACTATCTCCTCTCATTTATGACCTGAATCAATTATCTACGATTCTTGGTTCAGCAAATATAGCCGCTTAAAGTTGGAACATTTAACCCCCACCCCTACCAGTGCTGACCCACCCCTTAAAAATGAATACCAACAAAAGATGTGCACTAACGGAATCTACGTAAATTTCAAAAAGTTTATTTCGAAATTACCCCCTCCATTTTCGAAATTCGAATTCGAAATTATCTCTATGCAATGCGTAACTTAGTTTCGAAACTAGTAAGCCTACACACATTCTCCTATCATTTATAGGACCGGAGGAGTAGGGCGTACAAGAAAAGTCAAAGTCAGTTCTAGGATTGCCCGCTTGCTACGCTGCGCTATGGTGGGGGGTAGGGTGGAGTACCGTGGGATGGGCAAATCGATTAGCTACTACATGAAAAAAGAATGGAGCAATCTCCGGATTTTATTTTTAAATTTTACCGTGTAGATCTGACATTTAAAAAAAATGGTTCTATGGAAAGAAGGATTTGATGAAAAAGGATATGGTGACCATTCCTTGAATACAATTTAAACCTTTCTCTCTCTACTACTTAAAACTCAGATCTTGCCTTGCTACGAAATCTCGTGCTTTTAGTTTACAATTTTTGGAGCATTTTTTGCAAAAATTAGAATGCCTATTCTGCCGATGCGAGGACACTGTATCGAGCTCAAGGTTCCTTTCGGTAAATCATGCGATTTTTTTAAGCAAACTGATAAAGAAATCGTTCGACATACTTTCCCCTATGAGTATACCCTACGAAGTTATAGCTAATATTAAAGATTTCACCAATATTCGTGAACCGTGATGGGAATAAATGAGCATAACTTTTGAGTCACCCTATGGATTTTATTCAGAAATATCTTAATTGCGCTCAAATGCTTTAAAAAGTTTTCCTTATTTTTTATATGAAAACTTCATAAACATCGTTCCTTGAATAATTTTAGTCTATCTGATCTAATCTTATTGTCCATTATTAAAGCCACAAATGTCCACTTACATTAGAAAAATATCGCCTGCCAATAAGTGCAATCAAAAGATTCAATACTAAATTAGTGCACCACAGCTTTCTATGATTGAAATAATTCCAGGTGATGGAGTTACTAAAGAATCCAAAATACCTTTTTGTGATTATCGGTAGTTACTAACTATATTTTTATTAGTTATCTGTGGTAGTATGAAATTTTATGATTGGCTTGGGTAAGCCAATTTACCGTTCAACCTATTGCGGTTATTAGAATGAGATGTTTTCAGATGAAAAAGGATATTTGTGGCGCTTTAATAAAAGGCAATAAAATTAGTACAAATCAAGACCTTTTTCAAGTCTCTTTGGTGTATATCGTAAGAAGATATAAAAATTTCAGTTAATAATCGCATGCCTAACAAAACTTTGCTCCAATTGAATTATAGTCTATGACTAAGTGGCAACATTCTTTGTCGCAATCCAAAGAAAATCTCCCATTGATATAGATGTCCTCTTCCCATTCTGAACACTGACAAACAACCATCCACCGTCCATTGTATCCGAAACAAGAGTCCGAATCGGAATAGATAATAAAATCTAGCCAAAACCAGAAACCTCAATTCATTTGTCCCCGATTCATTTCTGGAATAAGGAGAGAATTTTCCGGACTCTATTATTCCACTTATGTCACGTATAGTTTAGAACCGGTCTTTCCAACCCACCCAATTCAAAGGTGTATGGAATCCTGTAGCTGGTGTTTACCTGATAATAAATAAAATGGGTTGCCTTTCAAATAATCCCTGTCGTAAAAAAGAAGTAAGAAAATAAATGAGTAAAATCCATTCAGGACAAAACAGGACATTTCTCCTTGCAGAAAAGTGTTTGTTACTCACCAAATTAAACCAATTGTCCTGTGATGAGTTATTTTTCCTTGCTTGCATTCCTCTCTTCTGGAGTATCCTTCCTGCTATCCAATCCAGATGAATGATGAGAGGGATGACATTTGCGACGAGTAACATAAATGAGTCTGGGCCCGTAAACGGATCAAATGAGCTAGGCACTTATTTTATGTGCACAAAATTTACATTCTGGAAAATTATAATAATTTTATGTTCCTAGATTTGATGGGAGCGGGTGATGTAACGTAGCGCAGTAGCTATAAATGATGTGTTTTCGCAGTTTATTCAGTTCAGAGCGTGCATTTGTTTGTACAGGGATACATTAACGGCAAAATTATCGTCCTTAAAATACGTATGCTCTGCGTAATAATTATATGTGACTATTTCCATTTTTTTTTTGTGCCGTGCATAAACGAGAAGGTAAGAAGATGTAGGAATAAGGGATTTTGTCACCATAGGGTTTACTTCAAATTATGGGTTAACCAATAAACTTGAGCTGATAATCATAGGATTATAATATGAACATGTGGGGTGTGTGTGTATATAAACGTGTAGACTTACCGTTTCATTGAATTCCTTTGAATATAGGCCTGTGGATCTTTTGTGAATCAAGTTTAGTTTTGTTTGACGACCTGCAGTCGATTGAAGTATTTTAAAGGTTTTTTCCGTCTGTCATTTTTGGAATATGGTCAAGTGACATAATCATGCCTAAATCCCTTCCACTTGAAAAAAAGATTTTTTTTTTAATATATCAAATCTTAGAATGTTAGTGTATATCATTTATAGTCGAGTAGCCCCAAAAGCCGACCAATCTCCTAAAAAATGAAATAAAGGAAATATCAGACATTGTTCCAAATAAAAGCATAAAGGTAGGTACAACATGCGTCTATAATACTACCAACAGGCTTGTTAGTCAGTGGAAATCATAGGTTAAGTCTGGTATAAGGGATGCCGCTAGACGACTAGCCTGCATTACTAAGATCTCTAGTGGATCCATTGTGCTCCTAGACCTCATGAGATAACCTTTCAAGCCGTCACAAATCCATCCTGCTTTCCTTAGGAAACTCAGGATATCTCTAAGGCTCGCTTTTTACCTAGATCCATCCTGCTTCCCTAAAAAAACTCAGGATATATCTAAGACTCTTTAATTGGCAGTTCCCTCAGACTTGAAAAGAAGTAGCTGCTAACCAATAGCATACCTCTTTTATTCCTCAAAACGGGGCACTCGAAAAGCACGTGTTGGACGGATATAATTTCATCCAAGTACTGCTCCTGCTCTTCTAGCATGTTCCTCTATGTTACAATGACCCGTAACGATCCCTACTAGATTTCTGGTATTTGTACAGCTGCAATTAAGCAATTTCCTTGTCCTTTTCCTGTCATATATGCAGGCCACAATTGCCTCGCAATACGGCAGGTATCCCTGCTGATGCACCTGAGGCTTGTCTTTTGAAAAGCCCCTCTGATGATTTCCATTTTTAAGGCTCCGATTTGGATCCTCGCATAAGCTACCGCTACGGAGCTATAGATTTTAGAGCCATTTTTGGAAAATTCATTAGACATCTCGTTGCCTACGATATCCTTCTGGCCAGGTATCCAGGGTCTTGCATAACTGCACACATTTCAATTTTACCAGCGCCTTAATGGCTGGCTGGCTATCGATATATACGCAGATGTGCCGTGAGGGCTCTCTGCACATAGATACCAATACTGCGCCGCCAGATAAATAGGTACGAGCTCTGCCTGGAAAACTCTGCATTTATCAGGCAGTCTATTAGGCTCGTGACCCTGCAGATCTCAGGATTATTTTGCCTTATGTTGTACGGCTGCGCTTCAGATACATATACACAACATTTCCACTTAAGTAGGCCGGAAGTAAATTATATTTAATTTTAAAGATGAAAACCATTGCATTATATGTTAAGTGCTGCTTTACATTCATCCACTGTACGGTCTCCAACATATTCTGGATCGGCGCGTGTACAAATTACATTTTAAAATCATGCGCATACCTTTGTTTTGCAACAATTGAAGACGTTCCTATACTTCATTCGAGCTCGCATTTAAAAGTGTTGAACAATATTGAAAATGTGGTAAAAGCAATGCATTATATTACATAATTGCATTCCTTACATTTAACATATTTCGTATTCTTCTTAATAGCCCGTTTTTTTTGCGATTTTGCTACATATATAGTCTGCACGTTCTTTAAATTTCAGTTAATTATCTAATATAATACCGAGATATTTAAGATTGCCTTCATTCAACATTAATTCCATATATCCGTACCGATATGGTCATATAGTTAGACTTTGCAAGATTTAACTTTAATTTATTCATTTTTAACCAGTTGTTAGCGATTTCTAAGTCTGCATTTAAATTAGTGCACATACTGGAAATGTTCTTACCACTTATAAATATTAAAGTCTCATCGGCGAAATATGTTATTCACCTTAGTTCTCTGCCAGTGTTCTGATAGATAAGATTTAAACCACTTATAATCTACTCCTTCTATTCCATACATTGAAAGCTTCTGTAACAAGATTTGTCTGTCTAAGGTCTCAAATGTCCGTTTAAAATCTAGAAATACAGCTATTACAGCATTACCGGCATCCAGTTCCTTCTTCCAGTCAAATATTATCCAATTTGGGGCGATTTCACATAAGTGTCCACCTCTAAAACCTGACTGTTTTTCTCGGATGTAGGTACTCCACTAGACTTTTAGCTACATGTTGTTCCAATAATTTTTCTTCCACGGATAGCATATTTATCGGACGAAATTCTTCACGATTTCTTGTATTAGGTATCTTCTCAATTGGGACAACTATCGCTTCCTTTCAGATTTTAGGGAAAATACCTGTCTGTAGCGATAAGTTTATAATTTTCAATAGTAGAGGACCTAGTAGTTCTATTGATTGGAAGATTATATCTTAATTTAAGCCATTGAAGTCTTTCTTCTTATTGCACTCTTTCAATATATCACAGATCATTTTTGTATCACATTATGTCATTGTAAATCTACAAGGAGTCCATGTATTTGGTAAATGGAATCATTAATTTAATACTTTCGATAAAATATATGTTGAACTTCTTAGCTATTTTTACTGGGTTACGTATATATTCTTGATCAAATCTAACTTCCTTAAATTCACTTTCTTCATCTCTGCTTATAACAAGAGTTTGAATTGTTTTTCATAGCCATTTCTGGTCTCCTGAATGCGATTCTAATTATTTTTCTATGAATTTATTATTTGCTCTTATTATCTCTCTCTTATATGAGTTTCTCAGGACCTTGTACCTATGCCAATCCTCCCTGTTGTGACCAGTGTAAATAGCTCTATTGAATGTAATAATCTTCCTTTGCTTCATTCTCTCTAACTCATCCAAATACCAACGAATGTTAATGTCAATGCGTAAAAATTTTCTTTACCGTCATTCGCTGCAGACAATGTTTCAATTTTTTATCAAATGAGTTTGACAAATCATCAATGTCATCAATGAGGAAAACATTCTCAAAATTAACTTCATTTAAGAGATCCTCAAATTTTTGTTTTGCTGTATTTTATAATGTTAGATATCTTACTTATATCAGATTTATCTCTCCTAGCTTTAATTTTAATTTTGACAGTCTCATGGTCTGTGATTTTATGGTTCCTATAAACATTTACAGATGCGCTCATAATATCAACTCCTGTGAGCACGTAATCAATTAGAATCTGTGAATCTCTCGTTATTCTAGTTGATTGTGTAATTAATTGTTGTAAACCTTGATCAGCGATAACATTTTTTATTAAATTTGTGACTAGTATCATTTCGTAGAAAATTTATAATAAGATCACTGGTCAAAATAACGTTACTTTAATTCTCCATCGATTGGACAAACAAATTCGAATAAAATGTTTTAAAGTCACTAACGGGTTTGCTTGGAGACCTGTACAGAGCCACGATTGACCATTTTTAATTATTTACCCATATATGTACCTGTTTAGATGTGATGCCTTGTGCTTCGCTGAGAACTAGACTGACAGCTGACGTCCTGAAAACAAGAAAATCTGAAATGCTCAATTTTCTGAACTTTACCCAATTTCGCTGTTCCTCTTATAGAATCGAAATTGTGTACGTTCATAAATTAAAGCTTTGTTGTTGACTACTCAGTAGTCACCTGTAATGAAACGATGAGTTGACTTTCTAACGTTTACGCACTAGTGCAACTTCCTATAAGTTACTGCTAGTGTAAACGTCTCTTGTGAAATAGTAACTCAAACACACTGAATCTGCAGCGTGTGGATTATAACAATGAGATTTTAATAATTCACCCAAAAACTGCCACGTCTGGGTGATGCGTGTAGCTTCCAATAAGCTCTCACGATACCAATGCCTACTGTCTAGTGTCAAACAAAGTAGAAACCTAAAATGAAAACGATGGCCGAGCACAATCACACTTACATGGCGGTAGTGTAGCGGTAAATGAAAGAATCATCCGGTTATTCATTCATTTAGATTTATTGAGCAAAAATTCTTTCTATTATTAAAATTAGACTAGTAGAAAATAACTTTATAAAAAACTAACCTAATTGCAATTCAATTTAACTATCATATATTTTTCTAATTCTACTCAAATTTCTTAACTAGACTTATATTAAACTATTTAAAATTCCTTTCTATGTTTTGTAACTTAATTAATGCTGAAATTAAAAATTATTGTTAACTGTCAATCGTGAATCAATTCTCATGTGGTGTAAAGGTGACCCGTGTGGGCACAGTTTTATACCTTGATGAATTGATTAATTGACGAAAATTTATGAACAAACAACTGAAAACTCAAGAAAATTATATTCAATAAATTTTTAGTATTTGGTGATGTTATTTTGTGTAATATGTCCAATACAAATTGGCATGCAATCTTTAATACCCGTCACCTAACCAAAGATTTATATGAAAACAAAAAAATACCTTGAATTCACTGTAAACTATCAAAACCACGTCATGATTGACTAACTCCCGAATTCCACTGGAAAACAAAATTCTTTCCAAAAAAAAAAAGCAAAAGAAAGGAAAATAAACTAAAAATTGACAGAACTACTTTAATTTTGAAGAATGAAAAAAACTGACTTTAAATGAAAATAAATATAAATGATGATACCAAAAAAAAAACTCTAAGTGAAATTACTAATAAACTATAACAACAAAACCGAAGAAAAACTATAAGTCCAAAATGTCACTAGGCACTGATGAAAAAAAAAATTGGAAGTTGAGGATACTATGTCTTATATAGCATGTGTACTCTCTTTGACAATTTGTTGAAAATAGAAGACAGAATAAACAAATGGCCTCCTTTTTATAGAAAAATTCGTTCCATTTTCGCTGTCTATAAAGTGAAATGTTCGAAATTTTCACTGAAAATGACAAAAAGTTGAATTTTTCTTGTTGTCAATCGATAGTAAATTTAACGATCTAAATTTTGATACCTTTGTCGTAAAAATTGATTGTCAATTTGAAGATTTTAATCAATTTTTATAATTTTCGGAACATTTGATATAAAAATGTCGATTCGTTATGTTTCATTTCGATGTAGTAGATTTTCCTGTCATTTGTAATAATTTTTTGTCTTCTTCCCACTGTGAGTCTCTTTCGCACTAATTGTGGAAAATATATAACTAAAAAATCGCGAATATCGCGTTTCCCGTGGAAAATATCGCGAAACGTACGCGACCATTGAAATCACGGTTCGATTTTACGTGATTTTGATACGTCAAACGTCGCGGTAGTATGGAGTTTTCGTTGTTTTGACACTTTCGCGCGCGAGTGTCAAGTGTATTTTTAATGTGTTTTTTAAGTAATTTTTAGTGTTTTTCAGGTACTTTCCTTCACTGAGGATATTCTTTAGCAACAGGTAATTATATCTATTTATTTACTTGGTGAATTTAATGTTTAATTTCGTGATTATGCGATTTTGTGAAAATTTGTGGACAAATGTCAAGTGAGTGCTTATCTAGCAAATTTCACCTTATTTGCCCACAAATATTGAACATAATTCTTTTAATTATATAATTTGTCGTTTGAATTAATGTTTTATGTTGACTATTTAATGGGGAACATGAATTCATTCATTTTTTTTCATCTATCCAAATTTCCATGGCATTGTTGTTGTACATATGTACATACAACACTGCTTTTAGTTCGTGTCAATGACCTCATTATTATTATTATAATAAAATTCTTGATTTATTTTGTTTTTAATCCATTTCTTTATTTAGTTTCAGATTTTCGCTGGAGTTTTTTGCACCTGTGCAGTCTCTAGGTGCAGGTAATATTTTTATATATCGTCATTGTAAAATTTGACTATTTCTTTCCCTTTTTCTGTTTCAGGTTCGCTGAACAGTACCTTTACAATACATACCATACCTACTTGCTTATCTATTATGTATTGAATTTTTCCTTTTATAAACATCATCACTCCTCCTGTATGTCTCGAATCAGAGATATCAGTTTTGGACGTGGTATTCGATTCTGATAGTAGAACTAGATCTGGATTACATTCCTTTATTAATAATTCCAATTCCGTTTTTTTAGATAGAAAACCTTTGTACATTTAGATAATATAAAATCACTTAATTGCTTATTTTTTCGTTACTTAATTCTTACAACCATCTTTTTTTTTCAACACTTAACTTTCTTTTATATACATGACATTCAGAGTCAAAAGCATATTGGTTAAGTCAAATTAAGTCAAAAATTGTGCTTTACATTCCACTTTTTTATGCTCCTCGCCACACTTGCCACACACTTTGCAATCTTTACTCGTATGGTTAAAATCCAAGCATTTATAACATCAGGCTAACTTTCGCAGCTTTCATAACTTCATTAAAGCATTCAAGGTCTAATTCCACTACTATACTATAAGAATCACGCCCTTTTGTATTAACTTTTATACTTATTTGTCCACATTGCCTTAAACACCAATTGGGAATTTTGTAAAATTTGATTTTGCTTCTTTAGACTATTAATTATATCACGTTCTTCCATTTTTTCCGTGACATTACCAATTCTGATTCTTTGGTTTCCTACCATTCCATAAGTTAACACTATAATTAACGCCTAATTTACCTTCCACATTATTTTTCAACATCTCTACTGATTTGTCATTATCACATTTCACTATTAGCGCACCGTTATGCAATTTTTTAATTCCCGACACACAGGCGCGTATACAGGGGAGGGGGGGGGTCTCAGGGGTCATGACCCCCCCAAAGCGCTACCTAACCTTCGCGGTGAATTGAATATGGCGCTGGACTGTAGAGCGAGCTGTTAAAGTTTAACAGGAAGATTTTAGTATGATACGCTTTGTTTGTCTTCTTATAAGTAGTAATAGTGGATTGGGTATAATAGTCATTCTCTCGTAGCTCTTCGTCTTTTAAAGGTGTACAAATTTTTTAAAATTTTCTTGCGTTTTAATATATCTAGTGTCGAAAAGTCATCTATCGTAACTAGCACAGGATAGTAAAGTACTTTTGGAATGCATATATTTATTTTAGTATTTGATTTTTTAGAAAATGGCACGTAATGCTTAGCAGCCCACCTATGAAGATGCTTTTATATTTTTGTTGCGCCAATTAAAAAGTTTAGAAAGTGTTATTGTTTCTACAAAATTGGTTAGAGATCATAATTTTTTTTACCTATCTGATTTTCCGATGGTGGACAGCATCGGGAAATTCGCTATCAAAAAAGGTGAGACGAAAAATTGGGAGTACAATCGCTATGACAGGCAGTGAGCGGCGATTGTGAAAGAAGAAGATACTGAAATTTCATTTATTATTAGTTTTGAGCGTTTTGAAACAAATTTTATCGAAAATATTTTATATTATTTTGAAAGAATTGCAATGGACCAAAGTGCGGAAAGGAAAAATTTAAAATACAGAAATTAACTAAATGCCAAAAATATCACAATTTTACCATTTGTATTTGAGTGGCTCGAAATATCCATCCATACCACGTCTTTTTTGTCAACTCGTCTATACTGGTTGTCTTGTATATCATAAATTATTTTATGACTTCACAATTCCTCAATCAATTTTTCATCAAAATTCATTATTTTAAAATTGCCGCGATATCCTACAACCTTGACAAAAATAAATGCCACAGCAAGTTCATTCGTTTGATTTTGTTGGTAGTACTGCAGCGACGACGGAAAAATTAGAAATTGATCAATCCCAACGGCAACTTCGTCGACCGCTGACTGTCGCCCGTCGTAATTTTGGCATTCGCATAAGACGATATGCTTTTAGAAGTTCGACAGCAGCATTTTTTCGTCATTTACCGTTGCCCATCGCAATTGTATTTTAGCCTTGACTTAACAAATTTTTGTTTTACGGTTCTTCCAGTAGAACCCGAGTTATGGAATCAACGTCTTGCCACCCGTTGATTTTTCATAGCGACACTGATTCAAGCCTGAGTTGTTCAAAATATTTACATTCCTAGGGAATCATTAAATTTTTCTTGGGGTTCGTGCACAACAAGCCGAGGCGAGGCGATGCGTGGCTAGGCAGTTTGGCGAGGCGAGGTGAAGATATATCTCGAGGTGTATTGTTTACAACAAGGCGTTCAGTTTCTTGGTAAATTGTGAAGTGAGAGTATAAATTATGTCATCAGATTCAGAAGTAGAAATTTTGTGTTTGTCAAGTAGTGCAGCTATATGGAATTTTTGACCTAAGTGTACTTTCCGCTCATTTGCTTGCCACCCCATAAAGACCAAACGTCTGGAATTTGACGAATTCATCATTCATGTGAAGATTTTCGGACTGATCCTGATAGATTCTTCCAATATATGAGAATGAATAAAGACCCCTTCGATTATATTATCAAAGAAAAAAACCTATAAAAATATGGCATCTATCAAAATTAGTGCGCTGCACCTCGCAAAAAAATTCTCGAGCATTTTACATCGAGGTGTCTCCGCACATCGCACGCTACCACAGCATTTTTATGAATTCTCTCATAGTACATCGTGCAATCATTTTATTTCTTTAACTCTTGATATAGCCTCGCCACACTTCGCCATGTTGTGCACGTACCTTTAGAAATATAGTTGCAAATTGTTCTTAAGAATTTGAATGATTAACTATTCACCGACAAAAGTCCAAACGAATTGGTGTATTGATTCTGGTGGTTCTCTCTTTCGACAGGGGCACAAGCATTCAGTTTTCTTAGAAAGATCTGAAAATTTTTCATGGCGGCAGACAATGGTTCCAAAGAGTTATATTGATTCAGGTGTCTTGGCTGATCTGGGTCGGTAAAGATATTTATGAGCGCTGGCAACCATACATTTTGTTCTTAAAAATGTTATTGAACATTTTTCTTTCGAATTTTTATACACTATTGGTTGGTGAAAACGATCAGTTCGATTGATGCCACTAAAATTAATTCTACAATTTTTCTTCACAATTTTTACGGCAAGACTATAAAAATAAAAACCATTCGCTTTCCTCTGCCTGCTGTCGTTGCTTTTGCTTATACTTTCGTATGAATTAAAGTAGTGTTGGTTAATTTAATTTCACGTTTACTTTTAATTTATAGTTAGCGATGGAGGTAGAAATAGTTGCGAAAGTGGAAAGCAGAAGACTGATAAGCACATTGATAACTTTTTTCAGAAGAAAGCAAGATCAATTAAGTTCGCATCAAAAGAAATAGTCAGTGACATATCATGCACTTCAACTTCTATTCCTCTGAATGTTAATCAAGGTTCAAGCTCTTCCTCTCAGTCATTTACTTTCACCCGTTGCAGAATCGGTTGCGTCACATCTATTTCTACAATCTTAGCACGAGAAAGAGTATATGGATATTAGTCCGTAATGTCTGTCCACTCTGAGATCGACGTTGATGTGGATAATATTATCGACAGGTTCTCCAAATTAAACCGAAAATTGAATTTTGTGATATCTAACTTAAATATGATAAAAAAAAAATTAAAAGTGACTTCTTCCGACTTTTTCCTCCTCCTCGAACATTTTAGTTGTGATCCCCCCCAAGCTGCAGGTCTGGATACGCGCCTGCCGACACCTGTATACCTGTTTCAGCGGGATTTATGTTTGCATTAACTTCACCTTTCGTTTTATCTGCACTTTGCTTTCCTTTTGGTCTCACAATAAGCTGGTGTTTTTTTTTAAGTACGCTTGCGTATGAATCTTTGACCTTCAAACTACCATCAATTGCTTTTTTAATTTCAATTACCACTTTTTTCCCACTTATACCACTATTTCTATCATTCTGCAATACCTGTCCAACTTATTTTTAATATCTTTATATTACCTTCAATATTCTATAACTTAACACGTTGACGCTCACATTGAAATCTGTGATGGACGACAAAAACGACTTATCGTTTTTTTTTTTTGTTAATTAGTTGGTTCTTTGGGAGTTCGATCAAGATATCATACTTCCAGAATAAAATAAATGTATTTTCCACCAAATATTCCTAAAAAATTGTGGACTTCTATAGCCGTCATTTGTTTTTAATAGCTTCGATTTCACTGATACACAAAAGACGTCTATAGACGTCTTGGTAGCTTTAAAGACTATAACGATATTTGTTGAGAATAATTTAGTAAAACTGAAATAAATATATTTTTATAAACATAAAACTATCCGTGACCTAAAACTGTTGGGCAGGCCCGACACCTACTAGGTATGGTGGGATGGTATCAACGATTCATTCCGAACTATGCTGATCTAACTGCCTCCATTACAGACATTCTGAAAAATCCCAGTCAGTTCCAATGGACACCTGAAGCCCAGAATTCTCTGGAACAGAAACATACCTCTGCTCCGTTGTTAGTGAGCCCAGATTTCACCAAACCGTTCGTTATCCAGTGTGATGCGAGCCAACAAGGTATTGGTGGAGTTCTGTTACAACTATAGATGACGGTGGCTATGAGAAGCCGATACTACGTCTCCAAAAATTTGAATTCAGCACAGCAAAATTACACAGTCACAGACTAGGAATGCTTAGCAGCGATCTTATGTGTACAGAAGTTCCGGCCCTTCATAAAAATTATTCCGTTTAAAATATTGATTGATCATGCGAGCTTGAAATGGCTGAGTTTGAAGCTTCAAGGTTTCGACTTCTCCATCGAACACGAAAGAGGAATCTTGACCATCGTCCCGGATGCTCTGTCACGAATCCATTATGACAGCTTCTCACCATCTGAAGATCCTGGTCCGGAAGTTGAACTTAGCTCCCCATATTTCAACTAGTTGGTATATGAGGAGTTGAGGCAGAAAGTTAAATCAACTTCTGATAAACTGCCAGATCTTTGTGTCAGGGATGGCTTTGTCTATATTCGGACTGTTCCGACAACAGGCGATCCGATTCAGGAAGAAAAAGCTTGGAAGCTTGTGATTCCACGAGGGCGTGTCTCTGAATTTATTTCAAGAGCGCATGATCTGCCACTAGCTTCTCACGGGGGTATAAGGAAAACACTGGAACGATAAAGAAGACACTTGTACTGGCCACGAATGACAGTAGATGTCAGAAACTGCGTAGGCTCCTGTAACTTGTGTAAAGAAACCAAGGGCCCCAATACCATTCTTAGACCACCTATGGGAGTTCTTTCTAAGTCCATATCCCAGGTCAGCGAAAGGAAATATCTGCATAATAATAATTCTTGACCACTTTTCTAAATTCCGGATTCTCAAACCGATGAGAAAGGCATCTATTCTTAATGTATGTAAATTCATCCAGACAGAAATATTTCATGTGTTTGGAGTTCCGGAGACTATACTGTCTGACAATGGAGTCCAGTTTTGCTCGGCTCATTTCACCAAATTACTGGATAAATATGGGGTCAAACACTTGCGAACAGCAGTCTACTTGCAGCAAGCAAACGTCTCAGAGCGAGTGAACAGGTCTCTATTGTCAGGGATTAGGCCATACATTCAGATGGATCACACTAAGTGGGATGAGAAGCTAAGCCACATAGCTAGCTCCCTCAGGAGTTCAATCCACCAAGCAACCGGCTTCTCACCCTACCAGATACTTTCAGCAGATGATTGATCATGCGAGTTCCTATCACATCCTTAGGAACATTGGAACTCTTAATGAACCTCTAAGTGAAGATGCTGAAAACAAACTAAGATTGATCCGTGCGAGAGTGCAATAAAATATGAACTGTGCGTTTGAACCGGGTATAAGCTTATAATCTTAGAGCAAATCCTGTTAGTTTCAAAGTGAGTTAAGAAGTGTACAGACGGAATTTTGTCCAAAGCAATTTCCAGCAGTAGACCAGTGCTAAATTAGGACATAAATTTTTAAAGTGTCGGGTTAAGTCAAAGAAAGGAAACTCCTTAGAGCTTGAAGATCTGCACGGAAGAACGTTAGGAGTCTATCACGCAAAGGACATCACCGTGATATCCATATTTCTGGGACTTTGTAGGTCTAGGGCAAATTTAAATCCTGGTAGCCTTTATAAGGCATCCAACCAGCTTAACTGGTAAACTGCAGGATGCCAATGTGCAGCTTAGGACATTCCCAGCCTAGCGGTCGGCATACCTTTTGCAAAATAGACACGTTTTACCCCAATCCCTCGCCTGACAATGCGTTAGCGCCCCTCCTACATGGTACCCTACGGCAGATAGGTTGTCGTAGGAATTCCACTTCAATAAAAACTTTGCAAATTTAAGGAAGAAAATCTGGCACGTCGCTACCTCATCGATGCCTTGGAGACACACCCTTGAACAAGCGTCGGTCGGAGATCAGAGTGAGATCTTAGGGCTGGGAAAGCTTTCCGATCAGTTGGTTAGGTTACTGACCGCGGGGCTCCCTCGGCTAATCTCGGTGAAAGAAGGCAGAGGCGTACTGGGCCGCTAGCTAGAATCCAGTGGCATAGTGGAACCTGTCAGAGGCGACTCGGCGAGGGATCCTCATCAACAAAATTCATGTAAGTTGCTTCCAAATGTTTGCTTGATTATCTTATATACCCTCTTTGCAATCTCTTTCTAATTCTGGGAATAACTGAAAAAGACGACTACATTAATTATTAAGAAATATTTCATGATTCATTCTTAGAACAAGATTGAAGATATATGAAACAAATGGTTTTAACACTGATATACAGTTTAATCATTTATTTAGAATGCTAAGAATATAGGACGGCTATAGCAGTCATTTGCATCTGTAAGCGCTAGCGTTGGACGGCTATAGACGTCATTTACGTCAACGTGTTAAGGGGGAAAACAGACCGAGAAATTTCGAAATTTTCGATTTGTTTTGTTTGGTTTTTCTTCAAGGTTAATCTCTTAAGAATGTCTGGTGAAAGCTGCATGCAAAAATTCGAAAAAATAACGGAGTTATGGCCGATCTAGTCAACGTCGAGCGGCCGAACGAAATTCAGGTAAAAATACGTCGTCGGCCCCTATTGTAACATCGTCTGCGTAACCGGGCGTTATATCGAAAGTTTTCGTTTGGAAATAATATATTCGGTGAAAAATGGATAAAAAAAAGGTTTTCGAAAATCTGAAAACCATTATATGTAAGTATCGGCCGAAGAAAAAAATTCCACCGAAAAATCAATTTGAAGCGGAAAATTCGGACTTGAACATCAATTTTCAAACGCGTTTTTCTCGAAATCATGTTTTTGAAATCGGTACGCAAGATATCTCGGAAACTAATGATCCGATTTCAATTATATTTTTTTGTGCTTATTATACACATAATTATCTAGTGTTTGTCATATTGATTTTTTTTTTTAGTGGCTTATTTTTTTTTTAAATCGGCCAAATAAGGTCGTATTTTTCTCTAAAAATCGCTATGTAAATTCAAATGTCCGCCATTTTGTCAAAAATCGATATTTTTAAAATCGCATATGACAGAGACTAGATTATACTGTCCAGTTTAAATTTTGTTATTTTTTTTATTTGGATGATTACAGTAGAAGCAGGAGTGCGTACCGCGGTGGGCCTGTTTTTTGCTGTACTTTACGGACCAGAGGATTAATCGGCAAATATTTGATATTTTTCAATACAAATTTTTTTTTTTATATTCTTAAAAATGTGTTTTATCATTTAAAAAAGAATTGGTTTGATTACTGCTATAGATTGCCTTTAAAAAAATCCAAAAAAATGGCTTTTTTCGCGCTTCTCGGTGCGTTTTTCCCCTTAACTTGGCATTTATCACATAGCTAAACCACATATTTTTTCTTTGCAATTGTTTTATTATCATAATTAGCCAAATCTAAACATTAAGCATGAAATACACTATTGCCACTACCCCGTTGCACAAGACAGCATCCGCTGCGCGTATTGCTTTATATCACAAGCACTACTACTGGAGTTCATTGTCACAAATACATCTATATGGGCTCATACAGATAGCCCCAAAAAGTAAACGGTTTCACGATTAAGAAATTTCTTTTATTAAATTCCAAAGAAACTTTAATTTTCAAACACGGCAGCACTTTGCTAATTTATGTAGCAAATTTATTCAATTATTCACTTTGAGTAAAATTTCCGAATTATGAATACAAAAACCCGACTTAAATCTGTTGGAAAGTGTATTAAATTACTTTTACCTAGAGTGGCTAGAGTGGACTTTATCAGAAAGTCTTTTTCTCTTACCGGATACCATCTCCTTTTCGAGACTCGAGTAGGTTCCAGACAAATTTAATATTTTTCTGTGAATTTCTTGGTTTTCCGAAGTATTTATTTAGTTTTATTCCATAATAAATAAAAATAATCAGCCTTATTACTGAATCAGTTGGGAAAAAGTGCCTTTTTCCGGAAAATTAAACAAAACTTTACGAAATTTAAAAATTAATTTAATTTCGTTTCATTATCAATTAAAATTTTCGCACAAACTGTCAAAATAGTTCTGCATGATTTCTCCTACGAATCACGCGTTTGTCAAAATTCAGTGGAATCAGAGCACTCAGAGGAATTTTTAAAAATTTTAAATAGATTTTAATAGGCTTTCTTGAAGAAAAGTACTCTCGTTAAAACCTTTTTGATTCCGAAACGAATGGATTCAATTTAATTAGGCCTAAGATTGTACCTAAGAATTGACGATTGTTTTTTTTTTTTTTGGAATTTCCACGGTTTCCTAGGGGAGCGGGGGCTCCTCCCTGGCCCTTATATAGTCCCACCAATGCTGCGTAGATCCATTAAAAAATTCACACAACATAAATAAACTTCTCGCTCGGTAAGTTGACAAGTACTGAAACAAATACTTCCATTTTTAATGGTACCGTAAAACAGGGATACTTTGTACAGTGAAGGATATATTGACCGTTAGCTAAAATATAAATTCAAAGGGCTCCTCTTCTTTGAAAAAATAAAACAACACGATGCAAACAGATTCAAATTATTTCATAAATAATTTTAAAGTGCAACTGCTATATATTGCTCAATTGTACCGTGAATGCAAACAAAGCAGGTTGCTTTTCAAATTGTACAGGGTGGGCCAAAAGTCACCATGGGGGCCAAAAGTCACCATGGGGTTTAAAAATTTAACAACTTTTTCGTTTATATATTTTTTTTATTTTTTATTTTTAGATTATATAAATAACATCTGGAGAATAAATAATGGAGAGATTCACAACTGAACAAAAATAAAAAATATATATAAACGAAAAAGTTATTAAATTTTTAAACCCCATGGTGACTTTTGGCCCCCATGGTGACTTTTGGCCCACCCTGTAGAAGTTTTTTATTGGTGAAAATCTGGGTGATAAATTTTATAAAAATCAGGTGGTTCAGGCTAAATAATTCCAACAAATATAGTGCAGGCAAGTAACTTATATTCTTAGCTGAGTTTTATGATTTTTCTTGTAAAACATTTCAATTTTATACAATTTTGTATGAACTTACAATTTTGTATACCACTTTGACTGTTAATTTGGGATTCTTTGACCGCTCGGTCAAAGTATCCCTTGGAAGTCATCAAAAATCAAATAACATTAATATTGGTAATTTATAGATTACAGCTAGGACAAAACTTTCATAATGCCGCGAAAGTATGTTCCAGCCAGTTCACGTATAGATATGGGTATTCTGAAGAAGAGTTGAAATTAGCTATAAGTGACGTTTGAAAATGGTTCATTACATTTTATTCTATTTTCTTGGGAGCTTACTATTTTGATAACATTATAGGACTGCTGCCAATTGTTAAGGCTGCCAATAAACATAAAATAGCAAAGGGAACACTTATTAATAAGTTGAAGGGGAAGCACGCAGGCAATGTTGGCTGTCCTTTAGTGTTCACAGTTGGCGAGGAAAATTGCTTTTTTGGACCATATACTAGTCATGGCCAAATGGGGATTTCCTTGCGATTCACGAGATGTTCGTCAGCTAGTCAAATTGTATCTAGACAAAACAGGCAAACGTATTACAAAATTCGGTCACCACAACTTGCTCAGCATCGAATGGCCCAGCGATTTTTGCAGAGGTATACAAATGAGTTATCACACCGAATGTGCCAAGATATTATTCTGTCAAAGGCAGCGGTAACACCGAAAGAAATCTGCACCTATTTTGGCCATCTCCAAGAAACCTTGATGCGGATCACTGGGACTGGAGAATCAACTGTTCCTTCTGAGAGTATATTTAACTACGACGAGACAAATTTGTCAGATGATCCTGGTGTGAAAAAAATGCATTTTCAAACGCGGTCTAAAATATGTAGAGCGAGTTCGAGATTCTTCAAAGGCATCTACATCGGTTATGTACTGTGGATCAGCTACAGAATGCTATTGCCATCTCGTATGTAGTTTACAAATCCACTCATCTTCGACAAATATGGATGGAAGGGAGACCGCCAAAAACCAGGTATAATAGGAGCACAATTGGGTGGTTTGACTCTATTATATTCACTGATTGGTGTGAAAACCTATTCATACTAGAAACCCCAAAATTTACTGCTAAGATTGTATAGTTATCGGTGATAATCTATCCAGCTATTTTATTATTATTATTATTATTATTCCGGGGGATGCAGACAGGACTCCCGTCTCTCATCCTGCCACCGCGACCTAGGAGATCTTTTGTGACATTACCCCTAAACGCCCTAGGGCGCCCATTCGAACTTAAGGTCTTTAATGAAACCTATAATGTCCTTGGGGGCCATTTTAACAACATCCTCAGGCAGTGGAAATGCCTTTCCTAGATGTCTTAGCCTTATGCGGCAAAGAGCTTCACAATCACACAGGATATGCTCAGCAGTTTCATCGTCTTCCATAGAGACTCGACAGGTCTCATTATCGATCTTACTCATCTTCTTGAGATGGTATCTAAGTGGGCAATGCCCAGTAAGTAGGCCCGTTATGAGCCTTAGTTCCTTTCTGCTCAGTGTGAGGAGTTCTTTTGTCTCCTGTTGCGAATACTTTATAAATTTTTTCGCTTTTCTCAGCCCCGGGGTGTTTTCCCAGTATTCCTTTTTAGTTCTGTCCTCCCAAAGTCTTATCTGAGCCAGGAGGTGACTCTTTGGGTGTCCAAAGACAGGCTTCGGGCCAATAAACGGAGATTTGGCTCCTTCCTTTGCAAGGCGGTCCGCAATCTCGTTCCCCTTAATGCCTTCATGTCCTGGTACCCATATTAGTGTCACCCTATTTGTCTCAGCCAGTTGCTTCAAGACAGTAAGACAGTCCCAAATCAGCTTAGACTCAAACGTAAACGAGTTTAACGTCCAGCTATTTTACTCCACGAGTTATTGAATTGGTGCAAGCTAATAATATCGCGTTTGTTTGTATCCCTCCATAATTCCACCCATATCGCTTAGCCATTAGACGTCGCATTCTATGCCTCGCTGAAAAAATATTTTAGATGAGCAGAAATCATAGCAAAAGAAAAAGTCCCAGATTTTAACCAAGGAGGCATTTCCAAAGCTCTTGTATACATTGGAGAACAAGTTATCGGATGCAAGTAATGTTTCCGTTTTTCCTCATTAGTGGTTTCAAAAAATGCAGAATTTCACCATTTCACCCAGCAGCAGTAACTAGTTAGTCGCCTGCTGCGTAATGAAGATCCGGAACAAGCTCAAAACCTTGTTTCGTAAGCTGTATTAGAATTGCTCGACAAAAGTCGTAATAACATTTCCGAAAAGCCTATTGGTACGCAAAAGGAAAATGGTACGAGTTTCTGCTGGTAAAGGCATAACAATGGAAGCAAATATCTCTTTGAAAAACACAACAACGGAAACCGCTTTGGTGCCGAGAGAAACTTCTAATTTTAAGAACGAACCATCGACAAGTTCTATTTTAATCCCAAGTCCTACTCGAATCGTTGATATTCCGACGAGCAATCGATGTGCTCCGCTTATATTCCCTATATGGAAAGTTCAGGTGACGATTGTGGGTCTTCTGATCAGAAGCTACCCAATGAAGTATTTAAATAAATTATTTCATATTTTTTTAATTAAATATTTCCGATTCTTGTTATTAATAATATTTTCTATTGTAATAGTACCTATACCTATGTAATTGACGAAATAAAACGTCATATAAAATCTGCTTTTGTGTATTCTTTCTGGAAGCCGATTTCATAACAAAATATTGAGAAAAAAGTATTTTTCTCATTTAAAAAAAAAATTGTAAAGTCTTCAATTTCATGTTTAGCCAGGTATTCATTGATCAAACTAAATTTATTACATACAAAATTTATAAAGAAAACTGATCTCAGGTCAAAGTATACCATTAAGGGGGTATTCTTTGACCAGCACCTTTCAAAAATGTCACTATCCTTATTTTGATATATTTAATAATAATCCCGGGTAACAGATCTGAATTACAGCGGGTTGAGTAGGTTGAGTGCGTGGAGTCAGCTGGAGCAGACGTTCCATCGTGCGTGTTACTGTATCAAAGTGATAAATAGCGATCAATCTGTAGTGCAGTGCTGTGAAATTTTTTTAAATATAATAATAATAATAACAAAAATTCGCCGCGCCGTTTTTTATTACATAAAAAATAAACAATACCAGCCAAGTCCAGGGCTTTTCTATGCCCTGCCGGCATTCCACAAGCCAGCAGCACAGTACGGTGGCGTTTAACAAATCTCCCATGTACTTCAGTGATCAGTGCAAGGTCATTAGCCCTTGTCACTGATCAGCAATACGGGTGTCTCCAGCTGTGGTCATTGAACTGCACGGTCTGAGGTACTGAAAGCAGCAAATAGGCATAACCCTATTGTTGTTTTTTTTTACCTCGCTGTGTCGTTGACTGCAGCTGGGTGCCTCTAAATAAATATTTGTGCTGTTGTGTGTCGCTCTTTCTTCTGCTTTTTTTTTGTTTTGCTTTGGAATATGCAGAATTTTATTTTAGAATTTTGCAACATTCGCGGATTGGGGGCAAATCGTTTTTCGGTGTACTGCCACCTTCAATCAAAAAATCCGGCAATTCTTGCGCTAAGTGAAACCAAGGTCGTTTCTGATGCTGATTCTAATCAATATCACGTCCCTGGTTATAGCTTAGTGCCTCCTTTTTCTCCACATAGGGGGATCGCAATATATATTCGGAATGATGTGGCCTTTATCATTCTAAAAGACTTTCCACCTTCTGCCAATCCTGAGTTTAATTACATCTGGATCAGGTTCAAACTTCACAGGCACATCATCTACTTTTGCTTCCTTTATCGCAGCCCAAATATGTCTGATGACGACACGGTATCCGCATTTGACAATATCTTCAACAATATTGATCATTTGCTTTCTGTCTCCCCCTCTTCCGAAATCGTCCTGGCAGGCGATTTTAATGTCCATAACATACCGTGGCTCAGACATTCTTCTACCACAAGTCCTGCGGGCCGATTCGTTGAACTATTTTGTGAATCTTTCAATTTTCATCAGCTAGTGGATGCACCGACGAGAATCCCTGATGCAGCTGGAGATAGGGCCAATTTACTAGATTTGTTTCTGTCATCTCACCCTGACAAATATTCTATCTCAGTCGGCTCCCCTCTTGGTAATTCAGACCACTGTCTAATCACGGCTCAATTTATCACCTCATCTCTGCGCCGCCCCACTTCTCCACCTACAAGTAGGCTTCTCTGGCACTATAAGAACGCTGATTGGGAAAGTCTCAATCAGTATCTTAGAGATACAGATTGGTCGGTCTGTTTTGCTTCGAGGGATGCTGATGAATGCACATTAGAACTTAGTAACTTACTAAATCTAGGCATGCGTGAATATATTCCGTATTCTTACAGCAGATCTCAACAACAGCAAAATCGCTCTTGGTTTGACGATAAGTGCAACCAAGCTATTAAAGCGAAAGAGTCTGCTTTTCGCGCCTATCAAGTGCATCCTTGTCCAGAACTGAAAGAAATCTACAAGACTGCACGGAACACCTGCAAGTCCATTATCCAGAGAGAAAAATTTCTTTTTGACCAGAATGTTAGACAAAGAATCTTGGCAAGCCGCAAAGGTAGTAAAGGTTTCTGGTCCCTGGTCAAAACCATCAGGAACAACTTCAGCAGTTCCTCTATACCTTCACTACTTAATAATGGTGAAGTGGTTGTTGACTCCCAGGATAAAGCTAATATTTTGGCTGCTAGATTCGCATCAAATTCTTTTCTTCCACCCACTTCACAGGCGCCTGTTGTCCATCCCCCGTGCGGATGTGTACAAGAGCCAATACACATTCGTACGAGGGATGTGTTCAAGGTTCTTAATGGTATCAACGTCTCTAAAGCCGCAGGACCTGATGGTTTCTCGCCCCTATTAATTAAAAGCTGTGCCTCATCCTTGGCTAAACCTCTGCGCAAACTATTCTACCTGTCCTATTCGACAGGAAAATTTCCAACAGCTTGGAAACTAGCTCACGTTCAGCCTATTCCCAAGAAAGGAGAGGGTAGCGATCCCTCAAATTATCGACCAATTGCAATCACTTCGATTCTTTCAAAGGTTTTTGAATCTATCATTAACTCCAAATTAATGAAGTATCTGGAAACCAATCAGCTCATCAACGATCGCCAATACGGCTTCCGGCACGGTCGCTCATCTGGAGACCTGCTGACTTTTCTTACGGAACGTTGGAATCGTAGTCTTCACAATTTTGGTGAGTCCAAAATCGTTGCTCGAGATATTTCAAAGGTCTTTGATAGAGTCTGGCATCCAGCCCTTTTAGCCAAACTCAAAGCACTTGGTCTCTCCCCTCCTCTTCTATTATGGATTGAAAGTTTCCTATCTAGTCGCCAAATACGTGTTGTATTAGATGGCGTTATATCTGAACCTCATTCTATTAATGCCGGTGTCCCCCAGGGCTCTGTTATTTCTCCGACTCTATTTCTAATCTTCATTAATGATCTGCTTCCCTTACTTTTAATCCTATCCATAGCTTTGCTGATGACAGTACCCTTGATTTCGCATACTCCTTTGACACCATTGCGGATTCCAGAGGGAACGCCACATGTGTTAAACGAGACTGCATGATTAGATCATTGAATAACGATCTTGACAATATTCTCGCTTGGGGCAAAGTGAATCGCGTCGAATTCAATGCATCTAAGACCCAAAGCTGTCTCATCTCATTAAAACAAGACCATCACTTAACCACTCCACTGATGGAGCATTAATTTCTGATTCACCGTCACTAAGAATTCTTGGCATTAATATTTCCAGCAAGTTAAGCTGGACAGATCTCATCTTCTCGGTTGCCAAAGAAGCATCAAAATGTCTTGGTTTTTTGAAAAGGTGTAAGAAATATTTCAGCCCATCAAATATAGCGCTCCTCTACAAGTCCTACATCAGACCTAGAATGGAATACAACTCCCATATCTGGGCCGGGTCTGGTCGCACAGCCTTAGCTTCATTTCATATTGTCCAAAAGAGAGCCTGCAAGCTCATTGGCGATGTGGCAATTACTCGTCATATCGACTCGCTCGAGCACCGTCGCAATGTTGGATGCCTTTCGCTCCTTTATCACTATATGCATGGTCAATGTTCTGATGAAATATCTAGTCTGATCCCTTGTAGAATAGTTCCTGCACGCAATACTCGCGCTGCATCCCGCGCTCATCCTTTTACCCTTCAAATTACCTTCGGCCGTACACTTAAATTCCGTGATGCTTTCTTATCCCGAACTGTGCGAATGTGGAACAGTCTACCATCTTCTGTCTTTCCTCCGGCATACAACCTGCGAAAGTTTAAGGGCGACATACATCGGCACCTCCGCCGCTCTCCTCATATCCCTTAATCCTTTCCCTATCTCCTTCCTGCCACGCTGTGCTTTGCATCATAGGGTATCCCCTGAGCTTGGCTTAATAATATAAAAAAAAAAAAAAAGTCTATCGGAACTCATTTCCCCTCCTAATACTGAAACATGCACAATTCATGCGGAACAATTCCGGAAATCCGGATTCCGAAATTTTAAATTGCAGAGGCACTGCTGGAGTACTGAATTTAAAATCCATTCAGTACTGAATTTAAAAACTCTATTCTGCTTGAATGTAATTAAATATTAAGTACTTAAACGTTACTGAATGTTAATATCGGTATAGTACTGAAAATAATAATTGAATTAAAAAAATATTTTTTTTTTAATTTATTCAACTACCACAACTTTTTTTTCCCTTTTACGGTTCTCGTATGCAACCTGGCAAACGCAACTGCAGGAAAGAATTTATTTGTTCACATTATTTTTAAATTACAAATCTGCTTGCAGAATTGAACCCAGAACCGTGAGCGCGGAAGTCCATTGTCTAAGCCATTATGCTATTTCCTACCTTACAACAGATACCGAAAAAAGCCTATATGTATACATAAACAAATTCATATTACGGTGAAAAATCAAATACTGAAGTAGTACTGATAAATATGATATTACCAGGGCGGGCGGTAACATAATGTCAAATGTCATTGTTAAGGGAAATGACATGTCTCAGAATAGCATAATAGTAATATAGTATTTTATTTTCTCAATCAATTGAAAAATGCCGCGAAAGAGTCTAATATTGGGAAAAAATAAATTGCTTAATAACAGACGATAAATAAAACATGAAAATCAGACTTACTCTACAAAGGCACATAAAATTGCTCCCCGTAAAATAAAATTGTATGCAGATTGTAAAAGTAAAGTATAAAGTCACAAATTTAGCTTTAATTATTCAAAACTGAAATGTAAATTTAAATATAGTTCCATCTAATGAAAGTGACAACAGTAAGAATGAAGTATTTGAAGAAATAATAACTTTCGATAAAGATGCAACAATTATGCTGCCGGACCAAGAATATATACAAAATCATTCAATACCGCATGATAATTCATTTTTATTGAAATTGAGAATTTGGGCTACTTCATTTAATGTAAAACACGGTGCTTTATCTAAATTATTAAAAATATTGGCGAAAGATGCTGATCTTAGCGTACCAATGGATGTTAGTTAGGACGTTGCTATATCCACGCCATTATCGACCGAATTGCGACATATAAAAACAATTGATAATGGAAAATATATTCACTTTGGCGTAAGAAATTGTTTAGAATGTCTTTTAGATTCTTTACAAAAAAAAAAAAAATGTATTATTCACGGATGTTTCTATACTACGAATGTCGTTCAATATAGATGGAGCCTCTATATCAGCACGTGGGGTTTCTAGTTTTTGGTTGATTCAAGGATGCGTTCAAAATTTGCTCCATATCATAAAGCCTACGCCAGTATTTGCTGTTGGGATTTTTATGGCATTCGGAAAACCTGATAATTTTAACAATTTTCTTGAGGATTTCGTGACCGAAATGGAAAGTCTTTTGAATAGTGGATTAACACACAATTCTAGAAGTTATCAAATTAAGTTCCATGCTTGCGTATGTGACGCACCTGCAATGGCATCAGTAAAACAGATCAAGGGTCACGGCGGATATTATTGCTGTCCAAAATGTTTTACTAAAGGTGTAGTAGTACAACTTCAAGGAATGGTAGAAAAGTAGTCGTTTATCCGGATATTAATACACAATTAAGAAGTGACAAAGACTTTAGAAGTAGAAAGACTCCTACTGGAAATGATGATAGTTATCATCACAAAAGTAGCCGTTCGATCTTTGAGCGTCTTCCTATTGATATGATAGCAAACTTTCATTTAGATAAAATGCATTTGGTTGATGAAGGAGTTTGTAAAAAGCTAATTTCCGATTGGCTTGGAAAACCAAGCGAACAAAAATTGAAAGCAGAGCAGTTGTCTAAACTTAATAAGAGACTTGAGCAGTGTTCAGAGTTCCAATGAAAAACAAGAACTCTACATTTTGTCAATTATTTGAAAGCGTCGGAGCTGCTTAGAGTTTTTCTTTTGTACACCGGTCCAGTTTCCTTAAAAAAAATTATAAACATTTTTTATGCTTAAGTCTAGCTATTAGAATTCTGACTTCCCCATTTTACTATTATACTTATAATGACTATGCACAAGGAGTTATTTACATACTTCGTAAGACATTTTCAAAAATTATATGGAATAAATAATGTCGTTTTTAATGTACATGATCTTGTTCACCTAGCAAACGATGCGAAAATTCTCGGTCCTCTTGACGAGAATAGCTGCTATAAATTTGAGGCTTATATAAAACATATCATAAGTATGTTACACTCTAGCGTTCGCCCGCTAGAGTTATAATAGAATTCATGAATTAAATCAAACAAATAACCTGGATGTTATTGATACTAACAAAGAAAAACCATTAATTTGGTAAAATTGTTTTAGCCACGAATACATTTAGACTATGTAATTTTTGCAACTTTAAAATAAATGCAAACAGTTTCAATGATAATTGCTTAATGTTACGCGATGGACGTATTATTGTTCGCGTAAAATATTTTGAAAAATCTAGAAGTGATGTGTGCATATTCGGTCAACTATTTAATTATATTAACACTTTAAATGAAGAACCAGGCGGTTTAGAAGAATTTTTTTTTATGTTTTTGAGGACATTTCCAGAAAAAAATATTGAAGTATGAATATCTCTGATCTTAAGAATGACACACTATGTAAAATTTGTTATCTTCCTTATGAAAACGGCATATGCTTTGTTTCTCCATTAAATCACACATTGACAAATTTATAAAAAAGAAATGGAATTTATAAGAGAAAGAAATACAAATGTGTGAAAAATATAACTTTTAATATAATGTAATAATGTAAATATAAAACATAATTCCGTGTTTCTATAAAAAATATTAAAAAAAAAAAAAGTAACAAATATACATATTTTTAACTGATAATTCATTTTATTCTGCAGAAGATCCTTCATTCCTTCCTGCAAAATATTCCTCATTTATGCAACTGTTCTAACTAAAACGCAATGCGAAAATACAACACGACATGACAGTGAATGACTCATTTACAATATTCAGTACTGCCAAGGTACTGCATTGATACTTATAGAAATAATATGAATAAATTTCTGTACAAAATTTTCCGAATACTTGTACAGAACTTAAATAGGCACTTATTAAATATTTTAGACTTTGTAAAATTTTATTTTTTTAATTCATAATTTCAGTAGATTTACAGTAATACTTCAGTACTGTAAAACTTAATTGCTTTACATATCAAAAAGAAGATTTGAATTTCGATAAATCGGAATTCCTATGATACTTACGATGAAAACTGAACTTCTGAACTGCTTTTTTTTATGCGTAATTCAAACAATCGGTATTCCTTTAGTACTTATCCAGTACTTAAATGAGAAAAAATAGTTTTAATTCTGGATGAATTCATAAAAATCAGTACTGGACTTTCAGTACA
Organism: Dioctria linearis; assembly: GCA_963930735.1. NCBI lineage: Eukaryota > Metazoa > Arthropoda > Insecta > Diptera > Asilidae > Dioctria > Dioctria linearis. Next base: position 37,112,318 of record OZ005741.1, read on the forward strand.
ATAAATTGTTGCCTGGGATATCTGTACTCAATATACCCAAGTAACAATTTGACACCGAGGTTACAAAATAACTAGCATTTCTTTTAAATAATGGTAGCTTTTCAGTTATTTTTTCACTCATTCAAAAAACTCACCAAATTTTAGTGTCAGAAAAACCTGGCAGTGTATGAAAAGAGCCATTGAGGATTTAATGTGCCTTAAAAATAACTGGTTTGAAATTTTTAAGTTCTTTAGAACTCTACAGCGACTGCAAGTGAAAAATGGGTATCTTCGTTACTAGTTTGTAATCATTTTGCGAAATTCAGTCATATTCTTACCCATATTTACACCAAATTAAAAAAATAATAATCTTTCAGTATTGAAAAAAGACCCAATTGTTTCCAAGAAAACACTGTTGGTAAATTTGAAGTTCCATTGTGACCTCAGAGCAACGACAAGTGACAAAAAAGTTTCTTTCCAAGGGAGAAATGGTTTCGTTGTACCCTGGAAAACACTGTTGGTGAATTTTAAGTTTCATAGTGACCTCAGAGCAACGAAAAATGAAAAAAAAATTCTTCCAAGGGAGAAAAGGTTTCGGTGTACCCTGGAAAACACTGTTGGTGAATTTTAAGTTTCATAGTGACCTCAGAGTAACGACAAATGAAAAAAAAAATTTCTTCCAAGGGAGAAAAGGTTTCGCTGTTCCCTGGAAAACACTGTTGGTGAATTTTAAGTTCCATATTGCGCTTAGAGCAACTACTTGTGGAAACACGCAACTAAAAGACACCATAATGTACTTAACTGCAGACGGTACCGGTAGTGCTGCATGTGCTCCGTGAATGAAATACCTTAAGTTTTGAAAATCTAATATATTGTTACGAGCGTAGCCTTAGTTCGTTATTTAAAACACAATATTTCAGTTATAATTCAAAAGTTCTTTCTTTATTTAACTTTACTGTTTACTCTCACAAACTCACAAATAATTATCAAATCAACTCTTTATTTATCGCTAGTACTGTACTTCTAATTATCGCAATCCAAATAGTTTACTTCGTTCACTTCGCTGTCTGAAATAATACTCCGCCTCCTAGCTGTCAGAGCGCCGTATTTATACTCTACGAATTATCCTAGAACCTTCCTGAATATTCCGTTCTCCGAACCCAAAGTGTACTAAGATGACACTAACCTAAAGTTGTTTCCATTCCTAAGAGATGTCGCTTGATTCACTTTGTGGCACGTAACAATATATTATGTATTATGTGGTAAATTAAATAGTGGTCAATTAAGTTTAGTAGTGGTAAGGGCTAAAGTTAACATCCGCAGCTAGACTTTTTTTTTTTGTTAAACCTTTGCTCATTTGTTCTTATATTTACTCACAAATCACGAATATCTAATTTATTTTAACAGGAAACTTATAGTTTCCGAGATAATTAACTTTGAAAATAGAGAAATTTGCAGAAATTTGGAGCGAAGCGAAGCGCGTGTGTGTGTGTGTGCCCCTGCCAGGCTGCCTGCATGTGTGTGTGTGTGCGCCTGCCTGCCTTATAGGCGTAGAATTTTTTTTTATTTTGATTTTATTTTTAATCTTCAATATCAACCATTTTTTCGAACTGGTAAATAACGCAATGCTGGTAACCCGAATGTTGGGAAGGTATGTAGCCAGCAATAAGAAGATTACATATCGCGAAAATGTCATTTTTATGTTGTGAAGTGCAGTGCAAAATTACAGATTTTTAAAATTAAATATCTCGGAAAGTATAAGATTGTGCATAAAATTAATTTCAGATTCGTGATTTGTGAGTAAATAAGAACAAATGAGCAAAGGTTTGACAAAAAAAAAGTCTAGCAGCGGTTGTTAACGAGTTCCGTGGTAAGTTAAATATAACAAATAGAAAATCCACGAAAAATATTAAATTAATTAAATTAATGTGTGTTCGGTAAAAAGAAGAAATGAAAAAAATTATAATAAAACGCAGACTTTTAAGTCGACAAACATTTAACAGGAGTGTTGCTAAAGTTATTCTTAATAATAAAAAAGAACATAAAAACGAAATAATTTCAAATAGTGAAGATAGAAGTGTAAATTATTTGGGGCTTGTTACATATTCTAATCAAAATTATACTAGTTTAAATGAAAATATTGCATCAAGTGCGAATTCCGAATCGGGTGCGAGTGAAATTGACCTACAGGGTTCAGAAGTTAAGGAAATCTCTTGGAGTGACGATTTGCGTAAGTGGGTTTTAAAATATAATATTTGCCATGCTGCCTTGAGCGATCTTCTTAAAATATTGAGACATAAAGGTATAGTAAATCTACCAAAAGATTCGCGTACCTTCCTAAATACTCCAAATGATCCCGTAAGCACAATATCTGTTCCTCCAGGAAAATATTGTCATTTTGGCCTAGAGGCTCCATTGGAATGTTTGCTTCAAAATAAAAATATTTGCATGCCATCTTCTATTATTTTAGATTTTAACATAGACGGTTTACCTGTCAGCTCTAGTTCGAAAGGTCAATTTTGGCCCATTTTGTGTTCTGTGAGGCATATGCCCTCTGATCCGTTTGTAGTCGGAATTTATTATGGACACGCTAAACCTAACTCAGTGGACCTGTTTTTAAAAAAATTCATTGATGATTTAAAATATCATATTGAAAATGGTATCCTATATGGCAATCAAAAGGTAAATATTACCTTAGGAAATTTTATCTGTGATAGTCCCGCACGAGCTTTTATCAAACGAGTCAAAGGCCACAATGGCTACTTTGCATGCGACAGGTGCAATGTGGAGGGTGAATATTTTCACAAAAGTCATACAATGAGTTTCTACGAAAAGTCAAGAACATTAAGAACAGATGAAACATTTAGAAGTCAATCTCACACAGAGCATCATTTGGCAAAGTCCCCACTTGAAGAATTGCCCTTGAATATGGTAGAGAACTTCCCACTAGATTACATGCATCTTGTTTGTCTCGGAGTAGTTAAAAAGATTATGCTTTACTGGATACGTGGGAATATTTGTTGCTCATTAGGAGTGAAGCTCTGTGCACAGAACCAAGCTGAAATATCAAAAAAAAAAATTTAGAGGCCGGGCAAACTTTACCCCGAGAATTTAACCGAGCTTTAAGAGGAATAGATGTCGTACATTTTTGGAAGGCAACAGAATTTAGAACATTCCTTCTATATACCGCACCAGTCGTCCTTCGAAATGTTTTGACGCGAGAAATTTACCTACATTTTATGCTCCTCCATTGTACTATAAGAATCTTCAGCAGCAAGTCTCTCGAAAAATATGTACATATTGGTGAAAAAATGCTAGAACAATTTGTTGAGCATTTCGCAAAAATATATGGTATTGAAAATATTAGCTATAATGTCCATAATTTAAATCATATAACAGACGATGTTAAGCGGTTTGGAGTTTTGGAGGAATACAGTGCTTTTCGCTATGAAAACAAATTACAAGGCATTAAGCGATTACTAAGAAGTGGTAGGCAACCATTAGAACAAATAGCTAAAAGAATAGCTGAAAATTTCGATAGCATGAAGTATGATAAAAAATTTCTACATTCATTTCCACTATTAAATAAGTTCCAACAAAATGAGCGCCATTCTTTTCCTAACTGTAGTGGAGTGTATTTAGAAATTGTTTTCAAAGACTTTAAAATATCTAGTTGCAAGAAAAATTGTTGGTTTTTGACTAAATGTAAATCAATAGTAAGAATGAAAAATGCGACAATTTTAAACGGTTCCCCAGTTATTTATGGTTCAAGCTTACTTTCTATTTGTGACTACTATGACGTCCCTATTAAGTCTTCATTTTTAGATATATACCACTCCAACTGTATAGAAAATATATCTCAAGTGTGGTCGGTTGAAAAAGTTCAATGTAAGCTTTATATGATCAAGGATAAAACAGATAACAGCGTATTTCTTCCATTGCTTCATTGTTAGGAGAACTATTTAAAAAACTGAAAATTTTCATTAAACAATAAACATATGTATGTAGGATAATTTATCTCATCATCATCACACAATAAATGATCTCACCAATTCTGCATCATCATCGTCTATAACCAGTGGAGAAAGAATTTTTAACCGTTGCACATTTTTGCTTATTATCAATTTGAGCAGATTATACGGACAGTTGCACAGAGTAATCAGTGGATTAAATACGGAAAGAAAATTGATCGAGTGCAGTGTTTGTAGTCAGTACCTTAGTGGAATTTTAAAATATCATAGTGGACTTAAAGTGGTACTATTAACCTAATTTAATTAATTATATAGCTAAGATTAATTTTATTGAACTACTTAATTAAACATTAAAATAAGTTTATATGTGAACTCGTGAAATAGGTGTATTTTATTTGTTAAAATAATTTATCAACCTACATGTATACATAAATCAAATTACAGTGTAAAAGACTATAAACAAAGATAATACCACACGATGTTTTGTGTTGTTGAAACCCTTGAGAACGGCCAGAAATTTTGCTCAGCCGTTCCGACCTCTTGGGTTAAGGAAGGAAAACTCTTCTGGCCTAAAAGCAAAGCTGAACAAGTTAAGGGACGGCGTCTGGGGATTTCACCACGCGAGGATTGGGAGCAGTACGATTGCAGAATTATAATGGAAAATATTGGTAATACAATACCGATTTTATTGTTATTTATGAAGCTATTTGTACTTTCTTTGTCTTTTAGATAACTTTAACAGTGCTCTTTTAAAAGAACAGGATGCAGAAAATATTTCTAGTTCAGAATCTCACGAATCTGGAGCCATGCTAACTAATGCGCAATCTTTGAAAAATTGCGATTTTAATCATCTTGTAACGCAACTTGTTTACAGTGGTCAAGTCCGTTCTGGGAGTTCTGCCGATTTAAATACTACTAACGCATTGGAATTTGAAATAGGTAAAAAAAATTTTTTCATTCATACATTTAGTATGAAATAATATTTATCTCAAGTCTTTTTATTTTGCGATAAACATAGAACTACCCTCAGATGACAACTTGGCTTGTAATGATAACGTTCCTTCGACTGGTGACAGTACAGCTTATTGTGGAACCCATTTAAGTAACAGCAACATAACAGCCGAAAGTACAAATTTTCAACCAGGTGAGTACTTAAAATCCAGAATAAGTAGAAAATAAAAAGAGAACAGGTTTAGTTAGAAAGAATCAAAAAGTTCATCGTTAGGTTAATTGCTTTCAAAGTTTTAATATATTAAACCACAAAATACTTTATGGCATTATTACTGCATCGGTGCAGGTATTAACAAGAATTATTTGTCTTATTGTTAGACTAATTTTATAATATTTTTCTCGGTAATATGTACTTATGTGTCTTGTATATATATGTGTATGTACATATATATAATCTGCAATGAAATTAAGAATGTAAAATTATATTTTTACAGTCTTGAAAGAGATACAAAATCTGAAAGAAGAATTAAAAGAATTCAGAAAGGATTTAGCAAGAGAACATGAAGAAAGAATTAAATTTCAGGCTTAGGTTAAAGTTTGTTTCGATCTTCTCCTCCAAAAATTTGAAAATAATTTTGCTCCTATCTCAGAAGAAATCAATAGCGATTTTATGAAAGATTTTCCACTAAAAACCATAGAAGCTTTCGACGATTTTGATAAGCAATTATCAATTGACAAAACCTGGAACACGAGATTGCTTTGTAGGCCCATACTTTTTACATTGTATAATTTAGTAGTTTTTTGAAAGGTTTATTCCCATTTTGAGAAATTTTGTATTTACGACTATATGCATATACCTTTTTCTATTAAACAGAAAAAAAAGCTTCTAACGTTTGGCGGAATAAATGCAAATAAAATGTTACGAACTTTATGCATTTTTCTGTTTGTGGATGAACTACTAGAGCAGCTATCGTGGACGGGGACAGCAACAAAACGCAGTTTTGTAGGCTTTCACGAAACGGTGAAGTTACTATTTGGAGTTGTTAGACATTTGCATAGCAAATTTACCGATAACGACGGGGCACTGTTCTTCAAAGAATACTTAAAGCATTCTAAAACTAGGGTGGAAAGAAAAAGGTAAACAGTTCTTGTCTATTAATATTTCTACAAATTGATTTATTCATATTTATTTATATTATTAGGAAACGAGAAGATGTTAGCATTTCCACTTCAAATCAACCTTCCACCAATGTTGACGAAGCGTAAATAATAATGACTTTTGCTAATCCCACCCGGGTAACATTAAATCTATGCTGTTGAAAATAATCAAATTGGAACATTAAATTAACCGACTATAAATATAATACTTAAATTTTAATTGTTTTGATTCAACTAATATTTAATATCCTGTAGAAATGGATTTCTTTTATAATACTTGAATTTTTGTTATTTTGATTTAATTATGCTATGTAAGCATATTAACCTTAAGCCTATCATATTATTCAGGATTACAATAACCATAAAATGATGCTATTAAATATAGTATAAATAATAATATTTATTTTTTTGTTGTTTTGATTTATTATATTTCTGTAACCTAAGCGTTTTTGCGCGCGAGCATTGAATTTTACAACAAAAGTCTACGATATCAGTCTCATTTATTTTAGCCTCTTTCTCGTATATTGTGCATTCCGGATTATCCCTTAGATACCGCAGCGAAGTTTTATGCGGTAATGGACGCCAGGGTTTTTATTAAGAGCTCTCCAGCCGTTGAGGGCTTGGTAATTGATCCTATTGCTCAACTACGGCCCTCTTCATGAATGTATGCTTACGTACGTTAAAATTTGTTCAGAAATTAACATCGTTAAGCTGAATAAGCTGAGCTGCACGTAATCATGCATTTATGTATAAGATATAATCAAATATATCTACATCGCTCGTTTGAAACAATAGTGGCGTAACTTAAAATTTTCTTTTTTACATTTTAAATTTCAAATTGGTGCAGAAAAATTGAACTTTTCGGAAGGGGCCTCATCGAAAAATTTAATTTTTCTGCATCAATTTGAACTTTAAAACTTTAAAAAGAAAATTTTGAGTTGTGCCAGTGTTGTTTCGAACGAGCGTATATGTATATATTTTCGAATATCTTGCCAAGAAACGTGGTGGTAACGCTGATAATAATATCCTTTTACTTAACGTGCGGATTAAGTTACATTTACACCGAAGGGGTTAAAAAAACGTCGCAGTAACGTATATGACGGCAGTTTCTTTACCGTGGCGAATTGGTTATTTTTTCACGTAAGTCACTGAAAAACGTCATAGTAACATTAATACCACTAGTTGTTTTACCATAGTTTATAGGTTACATTTTTACCGAAGTTATTAAATAACTGTCCAAATACAGTTGAATACACGTCATCACACCGTATATGACACGTTATTTACACTAATATGGTGTATGCAACCGAAGTGATAAAACGGTTATATGACGGGGTTTTCACTTCAATTTGCTACTTGGGTAATAATAGTGATCGGACGCACTTTAAAAAAAATCTAACTGTCACCGCAACTCGACACCATAGCCAAACATCTTAATTTTAATTTTAAAACTGTACTAAAGTATCCCTGTTTAATTAGAAATGTAATTATTACTGACCGTTTTAGATAGATTCAATCTATACCTGAAATCAAGATCTAGATAAACTCAAAACTGGAACCATTGTTAGTAGTAACTAAAACCGGAAGGTACAAGTAGAAACATGTTGAAATAAAAAATGAAAAGCAACATGATTTTTATAAACACATCACCGTAAACATGTTGTTATTAAGCATCTTTCCAAAATGGACACTCAATTCAAGACTCAATTGCTGATGTTGCTGTAATAGCGCTCTAGAGTGAGTTGAGTGACTGTTGAGTTTGAGTAGTGTGCCTATCCACCTCAAATAACTTTTCCCTTCTCCAACATCGTCTCATCTTGCCATAACAAATCATATTTTCCACGTTTTCCTTATCACTGAATGTCTGGCTGGCAGGTAGGCACTGGAAGTGAACATTGGAAGTGTTCATCGTGTGATAACTCGGGCGGCATCAGCTGAAATAAAGTGGCTGTGGTTGCCTGTCTTTCTTGTCACCCTTGTCGTCACTATTCCGTCGGCTCACCGTAACGGTAAGAAAAGCAAAAGTTGCCGTTGATCCAAATCCCAGTCCAATCCGTCGTGAACTAGCGCCGTCGTCCTCTGTGTCTCTACATTTTGTTGTACTGCGCTTGTTTGTAGTTGCATTGCAACCTCTGTAAACATTAAACAAAGTTGCAATACACATTCAGTGGAGAAAGTTATACATCAACATTAATGATGTTGCCAAGCCACAGGCAACACAGGCTTTTATGAAATAAATGGAACTAGCAATATGAGTCCAGCAGAAGCAGCATCCAAGTCTATCATTAAATCCACAGCGCCAGACCAGAGCCATCTTCCACATCCTCACTATCTCGACGGCCTCACTCACCTACATACTCACATGTCAGCAACATCCGCGGTACGAAAAGTAGAAGTGAAGAAAAAGTGTTACCACCACCGCCACTTGCCAAAAGAAGCCAGATACAGACAGCACACAACCGCAAATGCAACATGATGCTATGCTGCTACTGCTTGCTAGCTTCCTTGCATTCTACAGTGAGTGACTGGTAAATTTTGTTGGATTGCATTGGAATGAAATTGGAAGGAGAACGAGTTTTCCCTAACGAAAAGTAAAATGAAAATTTTCAAACAAGTTTCAGGAACAAAGCGAGCCGCCTCAACAAGAGCACGAGCAGCACCACCAAAAACAACACCAACAACTACAACCAAACCAAACCAACCAAAAGCACCACACCGGGACCGGAGCAGGCAGCAGCAGATCTCAATCAAATCCAGCAGTAAGTGACTAGAGGTCGACAAAGATAGATGTAGCCCGAGAGTAATTTACGGTTACAATATTGGTTACCGATGGTGTGTGGAAAAGAAAAATCTCGCGAAAAATGTCAAATGTGAAAATATTTTCACAATTTTTCAATAAAATTTATCATCGAACCGTGTGTGTGTGTGTGTGTGAACTATTTATTCGACATTTTGAATAATTGGCAGGCAAGTGGAACGATGATAGTGTGTGAGCGGAAAACAAAAGAAAATTGAAAAATTACAAAAAATTGCGTTTTCGACACTCGAATTGGCTACTACCTACCTATGTACCTCTACAGGGGATTTTTGTTTTTTTTTTTATAATCAGATTTCGGGGTCCTCTCGTTTGTTGCTTGCTTGATTAATTGAATTCGGGTTATTGTTCCTTCCTTGTCGTCTGTATCTAATTCTAGTGGGAGGAACGGAAAGGGTATCCGTCGTTACAAAAAGTGATTTCCTAAAAAACAATAAAATGAATAAAATAAAAAAATCATTGAAATGAATTTGCTTTTTTTCCAATGTTTTCGAAAATCATGAGAACGTTTCTACAAAAATTATGGACTTTTTCCACTAGAAGAAATTGAAAGGTTTACGTCTTGCCGGCAAAAGTTAACAAAAAAAAAAAAGAAAAAAACAAAAACAAAAAAACAAACCCAAGGAAAGGAAAACTTTTCGTAAAAGTTTTCCAATTTCTTTTTCCTTTTTTTTTTTTTGTATCAAGAGTGTTGAAAAGTGTGTAAATAGTGAGTGACGGTGAAAAGTTATATTCTCGTATAAAATAGAAAAAATTAATAATAAAAATAATAAAAAAAAAAATGTTGCTGAAATAAAGCAAAAAAAAGAAAAAAAAAAGAAAATTCTTTAAATTTTGAGTTCTGTTGCTAAGTTTTTTTTTTTTAAATTCATTTGTGTTGCCTCATTAAAAATTTTCCAATTTCCCGTTTTGTTTTTTTTTATTCTCTTCTAAGGCTGTGGTTTTTCTTAGTTTTGTTCCATTTAGTGAGCACCCGTGAAAATTATTTTGTTTTGTTTTTTTTTTCGATTAAGTGAATTTTGTGTTTTTGGTTTTTTTTTTTATTCAATTCAAGTCTAATAAAAATAGAAAAAAATAAATAAAAAGTGAAAATTTGTGATAAAGTTTTGTTCGAGTATTTTTAATCACACGTGGATTAGTATCGCTGGATATTTTTGTAAGTATTTTTTTGTTTGTTTTTATTTTAAATCATTGCTTAAATGAAATTTAATTTTATAAGAATTTAATATCGCGGTTAATTTCTATGGCGGGGAGGGGGGTAGTTTGTGTTTTTCTGTTAAGATTTTCATTAGAGAATTTTGCGCCAAAACTGATGCATAGAAGATGTGTCATTTGTCAACTTTAACTGTTTCCTTTACATAGTGCAGGTCTGTAAATAAGAAAATTTGAGTGGTTTTTGTGTTATTTGTACCTAGTTCAACCATGTCATGACATCTCCAACTTCTAAAGTTCCTTCAATCTGATGAAAAAATGACGTATGCTAGGTAGCTACTTCTTTTCAAGTCTGGACGAGCTGAAATCAAAGAGTTCAGATGCATTCTGAGATTCCTAAGGGAAAAGTAGAATGGATCTAGGGCGGTTTGAATGCATTTATCTCCAATGAGTTCAAGGCGCACAATGGACCCACTATGGAGGTCTAGGCTATGACGCATTTCTAGCGACATCTCTTTTACCTAAGCTAACTTCCTTCAAGGAATTATTGGTGAATATACGATAATTGCAGGAAAAGTGTAAAAAAAAATCAAAAATTTATTTTTGGTCGAAATAAATAAATTTTTCTAATATATAAATTTTATAGCAGAAGACCGATTTTACCATAAAATAGGCGCTGTGAAATTTCAATGTTTTTACGAGTTTTAATTAATTTTTAAAAATCCTCCAAACACGGGAATGACTAACAGCGCACATGCAGGTGACCATTAGTAGTAGAAATTGTACGGAAACAGGATTTTTTTTTTTTATAATTTATACTAGATACTTTAATTTTATGAATTTACATTATAAATACGTGTGTAATTCCTTTTCTCAATTTTTAAATAGAATCTAACAAACAAAACTAGGTACATTAAAATAAATGAACAAAAAACATAACGGGGAAAGTCTTTTTCAATTCACATTAGACTTGATAAATTTGCACAAGAACTGAAACATATTCTTTCATGTGTCAAGCAAGTCGTAAAATTCAAGATGGCAAAATGAATGTAAAAAATGTGCTTTTGTATTGAGAAAAATTAATTGATCAAAACACATCAACTGAATTTCCAAATATACACAAACTTGCGTTTCATTTTCCATGTCCATTACTAGAATTTCTAATATTTTTAATATTTGTTGTTGTAGTAGGTACTTTCAAGTATGAAATATCGTTGTCCAGGAATTTGAATAAGCTTTGTTGTTTGCTTGCATTCTCTTTAGTAAAATGACTTCAATCTCAAAGCTATCATCTGAATCTTTAGGAGCTTCATTGCACATACAAACGTACCTATACAAATAAAATTTGATGTATGTAGGTTTATTCTACATAGAGATATGGCATTAACTGTACTTTTTCGCTTTCAATCCATGGAAATTTAGCCAGTATAAAAAATCCTTTTCCAGAATTTTTTGTTTTTGTACTGAGGACGATCGTGATAATGGAGATGAGCTCGATGAACAAGATGAACTTGAAAAGGAAAAGATGAATGAATATATTTTTTAGATTGTACGTTACTGACGAAGACTTTGGTTTTGAGGTTTTCATTATATTTCAAATTTGGCTTCAACTCACATACACTGTAAACAAATATTAGGACTATTCCCAAAATTATTTTCCCTAAAAATAAATGTAATTTTCTCTTATAGAAAAGGAAAATAAGTTTAATTTCCCCAAATCAATGGAACTTTCAACGAATTACGTATTATGGTACATTTTTTATGGAAATATATTTTCGTTTATATAATTCACACATTGTTCTTGAAAATAAGTCATATATTGTTTTTATACCCTAGATGAAATCTATAGGGTATACTAAGTTTGTCATGGTAGAGCAAAATGGATTGGACACCCCCGCATAAAATTAAAAGTTATTTTGGTTTTTGCATGTCCGTCCGTCCGTCCGTCCGTCCGTCCGTGCGCACGATAACTCGAGAACGCGTTCACTTAGAAAGCTGAAATTTTGTACACGTACATTAAAAAAAAATGTAAAATTAAGTTCGAAAATGAGACAAATCGGGCAACTCCTTCGTGGGGTTGCCATACAAAAATTTCGTTTTCCGCTATATATTTGGACATTGCCTGAGAACGCGTCGACCTAGAAAGCTGAAATTTCGTACATGATGTTCTTACTACATTAGCAAATAAAAAGTCAAAAATGAGCTAAATCGGGCAACCCCTTCTTGGTGTTGCCATATAAAAATTTTGGTTTTTTAAAATTGCTCAAATGGGTGACAACGAAATTTCATACGTGCATTCATCTAGGGTATCATAAGAATTGGTCTTAGACCAACTCTATCGTTTTCACTTGTTAAATATTATGTTTATGCGTACCCAGTGCACCAATATAACTTCCATATTACTCATTCTTATGTTTTTTAAAGGGGGTCGTCTTATATCATCTTCACCTATGGTGGAGAGTGGAGCGGTGCTATCACCTATTCCCTACATTTTAGGGAATAGTCCCCACATTTTAGGGGGAAAAAACAAAACAACAATTTTATATTCCCTATATTTTAGGGAAATATAGGGCAAAACAAAAAAAAAATATGAAAATTCCCTACATTTTAGGGAATATTCCCTAAATTTTCGGGGGGAAAAACCTAGCTACATTTTAGGGATAAGTATCTAATCTTAGTTTTCCAAGGTGGAGCTTTCCCTAATCTTATCGACAAATGCCTAACCTGTGTGGCACATATTGTTGCCACTCACTTTATAGAATTATTTTTTACTGTGTATTGAAACCAGTGTTGGGCAAAATGTAATCTGATTAATGATTAACAATTACAATTAACCATGTAATCTTTAATCAGATTACTTTGTAACAGATTACTAATGTATTCCATTTCCATAATTACATAATGTAATCGATTAACGTGTAATGTGATTACAAGTTAATCTGATTACACATTAATCGATTTCAAGCTAATCCCACTACGTGTTAACCTAATTAATGTGATTACATTTAAGATATTTGTATTCTAATTCTTCATAAAACTCCCTAAAACTAATTTCGTACGAGAAAAATACTATTTTCTTTCAATTCATTTCATTATATTATTAATTACTTTTAAGTAATCTACAAAGTAATCTGTTACAATGTAATTAGATTACAAAATAATCTAATTATATTGTAACAGATTACACATTTGATAGATTACATATTCTCTCATAAGTAATCTGATTGATATGTAATCGAATACAATTTAATTAGATTACTTTGTAATTTGACTAAACTGTAATGGAATTATTAATTAAATTACACTGCAATCAGATTCCGCCCAACCCTGATTGAAACATGCTGATGAAAAATTCTTCCTTCATGCTGAACAAAAACTTCGTAGAGTATTTGCAAATTGTTCAATTAATTCAGATAGTCTTACTGTGATACTCTCTGTTTTTTTTTACTTACTTTCTCCTTCTGAGTTTTGGTGCAATATAGAATTTATTACTCACTGTGCTCCATTTGAAGTAAGTAACAGTTTTATGTCGGAATTGTTTGCAATTTGTGGTACTTCATCTTTACAGTTAGGACAAGTTCTCATTAGGCAATTAGTCGACTTAGTGCAGCAAATATAATTGATTAGTTCGGTTACGTTTCTTTGTTGTATGACGTGATTTTTTGATAAGGCTTCAATCATATATTCCACGTGACACACATTTACATCTTTCGCGATCAGACACATTCATCCTTTTTTTATCAAGAATGGACAATTTCTACAAAAAATATTGTGCATAGCTCACTGCGGACAACTTGTGTTAAATTTTTCGTGCAGCACCTTCAATATGTCGTTCAAAAAAAAATCTTTTTTGTTTTGTTACTTTACCAGCTGCTTGAGAAATCTTTTTTTTCCACAGGACACATTCGTGAATTTTCATCATCTTCCAAAGAATAGTTCAATTTTTTTTTTTTATCTTTTCATTTATCCTCGATTTCCGAACGAAATTATAATTGAAATTTTGACAGTGCTGTTGCATTTTGTTAATTTACGGGCATTTGTAAATTTATCAAATTTTGACAAAATTTTATTTTTTTTTTGCAATTTTGTCTCCCAAAAATTTTTCTTTAGAGCTTCCCCATAAAATAGGTTTTTTCTTAATTCGTTTGATATCTTTTTCTGTAACACGTTCAAAATTTTTCTTAAATTTTTTGGTGTACTCAAATTGTTTTTTCCACTTTCTTGATCTGATTTTTCTATTTCTATCTCTAATTCTTTTGTAACGATCGCTTTTAATCTCTGAATTCTTTCAGGATGATCTTGATCTTCATTGTCACTGCCGGGAGGAGTTGTGTCTTTCAAAAAATGTTTGAGACGTTTTTGTTTTTCTTTCCTTTGATTGTCCCTCCAATAGCGTCTTTGTTGTCGTTGTGCTCTATCTGTCTTTTCACCGATAGGTACCTACAATCTTTTTCTTTTCTTTCTTTTTTCAGTACCTTTCGTGCTCTTTTTGCCTTTGAATTTCTTTTCGAACAGGATCGTCACTAATTTTGCATCTCCGTTCCTTTTCGGCTTCACTTTTCTTTTTCAATAACTCTTCTCTGGAAGTTTTCTTTTTTGAAGATCCAAACATCCTTATAGAGCGAGATCGATTTGAAAATATTATTATTATGCTTATATTTATCTTATTCAAGAAAATTAATGGTTCAAACAATCAAGAATCAGTGATTAAGACTCATATTTTATGAAAATAGTCATTTCCGTGGTAGCTTTTATCCACGGAAAGACTGCCACGGGAATGACATTTCGTCGGTCGATCTCGGTAGTTTTGTATGAAGTAAAACACTGAATTGAAAAAAACACGTTTTTCTGGTGAATTCCTGATATATTTCGAGTAAATCGTTGCGTTTGCTGAATTTCATTGTAACAACAAAACTAAGTTAATTTCTTCAGAAAACACTTACCATGGGAATGACATATGAATGTGTGACGCACGAACCTAAACACTAAACGTGCCTCAACCTTAACGAACTTTAACGCTGCCTCTTGAGTTAATTTTCCCACTTATTATTTTTAACATGAAAAATAGTTGCCAGAAAAAATACAGAGAGCTAAGACTCTAATATGTACCCTAGACACACGGGACATATCAATGATCATTGGTTCAATTACGTAATTGCACCAATGATCATTCCTGTTTTGGTGTGGCACACGGCAATGGCGGCCTTCACGTAATTAGATTTGACAGACTAGATTTGACCCAGTAAATGTGTCACTTGTGCATACTTGGCGATTACTCCCATATCCGTAAATTTCACAGACATATCCGCATATATGTGGCTATTTCTTCGTGCCTTTCTCAGATCTTTTTTATAAATGCGTCACAGATCGCACAACTTTAAATTCTCAGCAGTTTTCCACAATCTTGCTATTTTCTTCGTCTCTTTTTCCATCTATAATGTATGAAATTTTTTTGAAGAATTCAATAATTTGGGAAATATGTGCAAAATTTACCTTGAAAAATGTATCAGCCAATTTCACAAATGACAGTGATGGCTGGAAAATCAGCTGATTTTTCCAATAATTTGCAGTTACTCACCGCTGAAATCCCCCTTGTCGCAATAAGAAATGACAAGCAATGCAAAATTGCAAAACGAATGAGCTTGTGGGGGCGTAATTGGTGCAATGACGAAACGAATAACCATTGCGCCAATGATGCAGTGACACACGAGCTATTCAATGATCATTGCTCCGTCAATGATCATTGATATGTCCCGTGTGTCTAGGGTATAAATCCGGCAATTATCGTATATTCACCCTTATCTCCTGATAAAAGTTTTTTTTTTTTTTTTACAACGGAAAGAATACTCTCAAAATGTAATACTGACAATTCTATCCCAGTGTTGGGAGATTGAAAGAATTTTCCCATATTATGGAGAATTTTTATCGTTTAAAAATTGTAAAAGGGAATAATCGCGTCTCCTAGAACAAAATCGTGGGAAAAATTATATACAAAAATTTTATGTTAAATATTACAAAAAAAAAAAAAAAAAAAAGTGAATTCTTCTGCATAATTAAGACAACATTAATTGAGCATGGAAATATTACTAAAATATAAAAAAATTGAGACAATGGCACGTTCAAAACCATGAAATTTAAATATCAAGAACTTCTGAACTTGAACGAATACCTATAAGCGGCAAGCGTACCCCATTCAGGCGAAAAACCAGCGACTCTGAAGGAAGCAGCGCTTTCGAGGTATAATTTGGAGGCTCTATCTAGAAAAATTGGTTAGTACCTAACTCAAGAGTTTCCATAGTCACATCACTTGAAATTTCTATGGAAGATCAGTTTACCGAAACAATTCTTCAGAAGCATGCAGTGCTACCTTTTTTCATACCCATGACCTCGTCTCATAGGAATGCTTACATGCCTAGCTACTGTTCTAGGGAAGCAGTCTTGATTGAAGGCCTCTTATGACATTAAGGAAGAATCACTGTGCAATGATTATTCAAAAATCTTCTTCACCCATCTTTTAGCATACCTCCATGTACCTCCTGGAGTCCTTCTTTAGAACAGTGAAATGCTTCCCTCTGCGTAGTAAAAAAGTAATGAACTGGGATAAAGAAAAGGAAGCGCTGCGAGCATCTAGGAAAATGTTTCAGAAAATTTTTTAGGGTACTCTTTTTCGAAAAGGAACCCTACAGAATATGTAGGGAAATGTCGTCAGGGTTGGTCTGTCGTCTAAGTCGGCCATATCGGCCATATCTGTGAGTTTTTTTTTTTTTTAGTTTCGACCACTAGCACACTCCATTGTTCGAGCGCAGAAAAACTTCTCTCAGTAACAATGAACTTTTCGTGACGATTGCATAGATTTGGAGCGTTTACGCGATTTTCAATTTTTTCGAAATTTTGAACCTTAAGTCACCATTTAGACCATAACTCAGTTCAGACTGTTTACAGGACGAACGTTTTTCTTGTGTTTTATTCGTAATATTTACAGGCTCTCATTCGGTGTAACTCGGTTTTGAAAACGTTCGCACATATTGGAAAAATTAGCGATTTGCTGCCAAAACATTTTTATCATCAGAAAATTCATTTGTCTTCAAAGTCATGAATCTCGAAAAGTAACCATATGCCAACAGATGATCCGGTTCTCATAGAAAACATCCCTCATTTATTATCTTTTATAAAAGTCCAACACGATTAGTCCGCCTTAAGTATTGCCAGAGTTACAGTAAAAACTTGCCTGCAACATACCTCTCAGTAAAATTCTTAGTTTATCCTATTTCTCTAGATTTTATTAATCATTGGAGCAAAAATTTTGTTTTAAAATGGAATTAATTGAGTTTTTTCGGTTTACATTTTTTCGATTCTTGTTTTTGATGTGAAAGTGCCTTTACATCGAGCCTGCAGTCCAAAATGATTGAACAACCTCGGGGTCCCAAGAAGATTGATTAATTGATTTTGAATATTTTTGCCAGAGTAGAAGTATTTCGAGATTAACCACGTGCCGAATTTGGTCCATCATAACAGGATCAAATTTTTCTAGTAATTCTATTAAGCCCAGTAAATTTCCGTTATTTGCTGTATACAATGTGTCACTACTACTTCGAAAGGCCAAATTATACTCCCAGGTAGAAAAAATTGATTGCCACCATTCTTTCTAATATTGCACTCCATCTCGATTTTTCGTCTTCGACTTGTATAAAATATTTTTATGATTTCCGCAACAAGTACCTAACCTCTCTTTTGCTTCTAACAAGCGAAACAGTGCTAATTGATGATCTGCAGAGGTCTCATGGTTTTTTTTTAGTATAAGGGATACGTGGACGCAAACATCAAACCCTTTTTGTCCCAATTTAGATGTACTATTGCGGCAAAATATAAAGCAACAAAAGAAATAAATCTTCTGCGTAGATTTGGATTCCCGGACTGGAATCGAACCCACACGTGTTAGAATCGGTCTAAGATGGAGAATATAAGAATTTTACGAACTTTTATTTTTAACGATTCTAAATAAAATCATAAATACAAGAAGAAAAATCATCTGTCTCGTTAGCTCTGTGGTAAGAACAGTCGACGGCTGTTGTATTTTTCTCTTGTATTTTATGATTTGTTTTAGAATCGTTCAAAAATAAATGTTCTTAAAATTCTTTTATTCTCCAACCATTTTGTTCGTAAATTTCACCGTTTATCAAAGTCGTCACAATTACCTGAAGTTTGCGATTGAACATTGTTGCGAAAGTCTTTTCGTTCCGCAGTTTAACAGTTAATATATATAAAAAAAAAAAGTTATGTAATAAGCATTATGTAAAAAAAAAAAAAAACGAGGCCATAGTAGAAAAAAAGGTGAGAAAATCCGAAATTGTTATTTTAGACCGCCATCCATACGGAGAGGAGAGGAGTACACGTGGCTGCCATCCTTGGAAAGACTATGAAATTCTTCCAACAACGACTTCTTACCGGTGACCCTATTCCTGTACTTTTTTTTATACAGGGTGTTTTGTGAAAAAATGGCGTACCCCTAACCGGTTGAGATCCCCCCCCCCCCCCCCCCCCCCCCCCTATTAGACATACTTTTTTTTTGTTTTTTTTTTGTTTTCTATGGTGAAAGCACCCTGTATACATGTTTTTGGTACTAAAATTCAAAAATTTGAAATTTTTACTCGAAAAATAGTTGCTCTGGTTGAAGAAAAGTGATGAGGATCGATACTACGAAAAAAACTTAATGCCAAAAGTCGAATATGACGAACTGCACCGACTTATTTCGTATCAATAAGAAATCTTGTCGCCAGCATCAGCAGCAAAATTGCATTTTTGAGTAATTTCCAAAATCGCCGCGCTATTGTACCGCAACGCGTCTGATGTCAGCACACCTCCCCGCTCCTAGTGTGATACCAACTTATTCTGCACTTGATGACATAGAATTTCCTACAATTATAAGAGCTTGGCTCTCAAGATTAAGTTTAGACTCGTGTGTCAAATTGTGTAATTTGAATTTTGCAAAATTGAGCTGAATTTCCAATTTGTGAGATTTTGCTGCTCTTTATTGAGTCAACTTTATTACTTTATCGGCATTTTTTAACTTCAGCTTCAACAGCGACATATCTGGAATAGAATTTGTTTTTTTTTTTTTTATTTAGAAAACAGAAAAACAATTTTCAACAACAACAGAAATATTTTAATTTTTCTACCAACTCCATCAGCACACGATCATCATACGACAACAAACTTAATCGTTTCATTTAATATGAAAATCCTCATACATTTGCAGGATGAAAATAAATCAGAAAAAATAGAAATTAAAAAATGCGCAAAGTTAAAAAAAAAAATTTTTTTTTCTATGTATACTTCAAGAAAGGAAAAACTTTCCTTTTCTGAATCTATTTAAATATTCTTAAATTTTCTCGTCTCGGTAGCATCTGGAAACTCATACAAATGCTGTATGAAAAAAAAAAAACGAAAATCCCTGGATATTTTTTAAATGAACAAAAACGAGGAAAGTCTACCCAGAAATTGCTCTATTATGCGTTTTTTTTTTTTTTTTTTAGGGAACAAAACTTGCATAAATTTTTTTTTTGTGGCGTTTTATTTTATGCTGCTTATATAGAAAGCCGAAAAAGTTTTCTTATATTAAGACGAGAATAACAACGGGACATTCTTAGTTTAAGAAGAGTGTGTAGGACGTGAAGAAAAATTCCTTGAACCAAACTAGATTCCATTTTTGATGATGACAGAAATTAAAAAAAAAAAATTTCAAGTAAATATGGCGCATGTAGTTCCGTTTTCATTTCCTGTCTAATACTTGTTTGTTTGTATGAAATTAGACTTAAGTATGTTAAGGGCAAATTATAGTGAAAAGTAATTCCCAACTATCCAGGAGCAGGATTGAAGCGATGCATATTTTTTTTCTTCTTCTTCTTTTCACTTCTTTTAAAGTTTGTCAAACTTAGTCCGTAAGGAACGACAAACTGTGGTTATGGTTATCTATTCTACTCTATAGCTAAGAATGTATATAGTTAGTGAAACTTCACTTGACTCTTAGAGAAGCTATGTAGTAGTGGTGGAGGTGGTGGTGGACATTTAGAAACGAAGAGTAAATTAAATTAAAAAAAAAATGGAAGGGAAAAGGTTTATCTACATTTGATAGGGAAATTGAAAAAATTTTAACGGAAAAATTTATTTCGTATTTAAACAAACTTTGCTAACTTTCGTTTTTTATATATATGTATATTTTTTTTTTGTACTGGAAGGTGTATTGGAAATGTATTTCTCGTCTGTTTAAAATCAGAAAAGTTTTTTTCTTCTTCTCTTTGTATTAATTAGAGATTTTAATTGTTTTCATCTTAAAAGTGGAACGAAGTTATATTGAAAAAGTCTTGTTCTACTTTTTGCTTAATTATATCGAAATAGCGTATATACATACACTTTTCTATACTTCTTTAATGATATAAATGTCCTTCAATAATTCATTTAGATCGGCAAATAATTATAGGGGATGAGTTTTTTTTTGTTTGTTTTTAAAACATGAAACCGATCATCTTGGAACCCGACCATCTCCGATTTAGATGAAACTTTCACAGTTTATAGGGAATACCAAATAGCTCACCTATATTTGCTTGTTTTTCCCTTACACCCCCCCCCCCCCCTCCCTCTAGGGGATTAGCAATTTCATAATTTTACGATGAAGCGTAATTTTCAAAAAATCATATCTCGAGAACGCCAAATGAAGCTTAATGCGTTATGTTTTTCATAAAAATATATATCAGCACTGAAAGAGAAAAAACTGTTTGTGTAGAATAGTTTTTTTTTTCAAAAAAATAGTATTATTCACCAGAGATTACTTCTAGCACTGTTTTTTTTTTTGTATTTGTATTTTGAAGCTAGAAACTATATCTATCTATATACAAAAAATTGCAGTGGCGTTCAGCTTCGTTTTTGAAATATGATTTTGTAAAATCATTGTATACCAAAAGTAGCGCTCTCAGGGAGCACTGCACTAAGGGGAAATATGTTCTTTTTATACTGAGAACCTCTAGCACTTTTATTTACATTTTTATTTTGAAGTTTTATGAGGAATCTTTCAACACGCCTCATAGCCAACTTAAGTACGATGACTTCGCCTATATTAACCCCGATGAACCACTTTCACCAGACAATTGGGCTCCACACAATGCTACACTTAGTACGAATGGCATGCAAAGATTTTAATTGGTAAGAATAGACGAATTCTCACATATTTAAGAAATACTAGCACGATTTTGAACGAATTTATTTATTTGCCATTTATTTGTCATTTTTATAGCTCACGATGCTGCAAAGAACCATTTTCAAAACAGTTTCAAGAGCTCAGGAGATGTCGGATTACAGCTAAAGTATTGGAGATACAAAAAGAAAAACAATTTGGCTATGCTTTTTTATGGGCAATTTAATCAACTTCAATTTTTGTCTTAACAATTTTTTCGTATCAGTCATAGTTGCCGAGTTATAGGCGAAAAACTGAAAAAGTTTACCTTTTTTCCAAGATGTCGGCTCGAGCGCAACAGATTTTGACGGGGACTTTTAGTATGTGCAATGGGACCCCGTAATAAGCATTGTATACCAAAATTTACCAATAAATGTTTGTTTTTCTAATTTGACTGGACTAATTTGTATAAAACTAATAACATTCATCAAAATTCAATGTTCGTGTGGATACCGCATTTATTTTATTTGCATAATTAAAAAAAAAAAACCCCACGACTGTGTATACATTTTAACAAATTTCGAACAACCATTTTACATTTTGCTGACATCCCTTCCGTTGCAAAATGTATATTTATCATTGAAACAATCTTTAATTCCGGTCATTTATGTCTGGCTCATTCATACCGCCATCGTTATATCTCTCCAACTATTTACTATTTGCTTTTTGTCTACGCAAGCATATATTTCCAATTAATTCCAATCGAAAGGTCTCGCTCCAAATTTCTCAAACAATTCTAATCCTCTTGGGTTTTGGTATTGAATAAAGTCCTGGACGAACTCTCAAATAACTACTACAATATATGTGTTTACATAAATCATACACCACACATATACAGAAAACAACTAAAACAAATACTATCAAAAATTTAATAAATACTTATATGACTTGGCACGAAAGGGGACACGAAAAATTGTGTTTTAATCAAAAACAAATATTGAATCGTTCGTTACGGAAGGAGGGAGAGGGTAAAATACAAAAAAAAAAAACACACACACACACACACACACCCAAACGACAATCTACTTGCCGCCATATTTTCAACTCTTAAGTAAATGACCAGAGTATCCTTGAATTCTTCTCCCTATAATATAAGGTTTGACATTTCATAGGATAAAGGAGTGAGTCTTCGTTTTTCCATTCTATTTGCTTACGAAATTAATCCACTTGAGGGTAAATTCCAAGATTTTTCTGTGAAATCTTATAGGGTGGACGGAAGGATGGTACGACAGACGATAACTATCTAGTTATCTACCCTACTCTACTTCACTGTTTATATACCTACCTACCTACCTACGTACTACAAGCATAGTGGATATTTTCAGCTCTTGATGACCATCAGATCTAGTAAACATTCCATGGTCGGTTGATAGAATTGGATAGAAGTCCCCAAAGACCAGAGCAAATATTACGATGATAGCTGTGCTGCTATCCCAATGATGATGATAATCATGAAGGAAAGGATATGGTTGTGGTTTTATTTTATATAGGTTATATAGCGATGTTTTATGTTGGTCATTCTGATGATGACAGTTCGAATGAAATTATCACAACACCATGCATAATGATGACACTAATACAGATATGCTGATGGGAAGATGTTTTCATCCTTTTTTATGCAAAATAATAATTTAAAAAAAAAACAAATACATTTTTCGTCCTTTTATCTATTATATATGGAAAATAATTCAGAAAGATTACGATGTAAAAGTTTTTGTTTTTTTTAATTTTTTTCTATGCTGGTTGCAAAATATTTGTATTTTTTTTTGTACTCTTCTTCTTGGAATAGAAAATATTCGAAATTTTGAAAAATATTCATAAAAATTATGCGGAATCCTGTGTTTAGCGTTTAAAAAAAAATTTTGGTAGTCACCCGCCAATGTTAAGGGGAAATCTTTAAAAAAAAGCAAAAACAAATTAATGCAATTTTGCGTCAAATCACATTAGGATGGCCCCAAAAACAAAAGTGTTGAAATGTCTAAGCTTAGAGGTCGCTCTAATCGAAAATAGTGTTTTTTTGGTCTAGCGACTATAACTTAAGGGGCTCATGTAGTTTATGAACTGTTCTCAAAATGCGATTTTCGAAGATGAAGCTTTTTTTTTTGTTTATATTATTAAGTCAAGCTCAGAGGATAACCTATGATGCAAAGCACAGCATGGCAGAAAGAAGATTAGGAAAGGATTGGGGGATATGAGGAGAGTGGCGGAGGTGCCGATGTTTGTCGCCCTTAAACTTCCGCAGATTGTATGCCGGAGGAAAAACTGAAGATGGTAAACTGTTCCACATTCGCACTGTGCGGGATGAAAAAGCATCACCCAACTTTACTGTACGGCCGAAAGTAATTTGAAGGGTAAAAGCATGTGCGCGGTTTGCAGCGCGACTATTGCTTGCAGGAATCACTCTAAAAGGGATTCGACTAGATATTTCATTACAGCATTGATCATGCATGTAGCCAATGTCATCAATGAGATTGAATTCTGTCTTTTGGACAATATCCAATGAATCTAAGGCTGTGCGACCAGCCCCAGCCCATATATGGGAATTGTATTCCATTCTAGGTCTAATGCAAGACCTGTAGAGGAGCGCTAGGTTTGACGGACTGAAATCTTACGAAGACTCTAGATTGGACACCCACGCATAATATTAAAAGTTATTCTGATTTTTGCATGTCCGCCTGTCCGTTTGTATGTCTGTCTACCTGTCTCTCTCTACATCTGTCTATACGTCCGTCCGTCTGTCCGTCCGCACGATATCGGGCAACCCTTTCTTGGTGTTGCCATAAAAACTTGCGATTTTCACTATATATTTGGATATTGCCTGAGAACGTGTCGACCCAGAGAGCTGACATTTTGTACACATATGTGCTACAATTGTTTGGACAGATGTTAAATGTGACCGGAGCCTTAACGTCAATTGTTTTTTGAGGTTAGTTTTTAGTTTTGACATCTCCAGTAATTTACAAATTGAATCATGGAAGAGTTGACCATTGAACAACGTGTTAAAGTTATTGAAGCCTATTATGGAAATAGACGTTCAAACAAAAGTGCATTTCGTGCAGGTCTGTGGCAGATGTTAAAAAGTCAGTACATGTTCTGCAAGACAATCACGTTCACATTGCTGCCGTTAGGGAGAATAATATAAGAATATAAAGAATAAGGATTTTATCCTTTATACTTGAATATTCTGGAAGACGTACTTTTGAATTTATTTATTTTTTTATATTTTATACCTTATATTATGTTTTTATAGATCACCCTGTAACTTCTGAACGTTACATCCTATGATCATAACTTAAAATTTCTTAAATTGGTAATAGTATGGACCTTTCCAATACTATTAAGTTTTTCCCCTCCTCCGTGCCGTGTTAATTTTATGGCGCAAAACAATTAAAATTTCGGAATTTTAACTCGTTGTTTTTTAATTATTATTTTTATCAAAAGTACTTCATCAACACCAAGTTTTCATATGGGATTTAAGAAGCCCAACAGTTTTGCTTTAAAACAATATGTTACACTCTGTACCCAAAATATAACTCATTCTGCGTTTTTTTCCCTTTTTCGTAAGCATATCCAGCGAAAATTGCTTAAAAAGCTCCTTCCGAAATGACAAATGCCTACTTTCTCGCATTGAGCTTTTTCGCTATGGATATGCATAAGAAAAGTGCAAAAAATGCAAAAAGTGATACATTTTGGGTACAGAGTGTCACAGGTCATTTTAAAGTGAAGCTTTTGGGATTTCTAAATCCCATTTGTAAACTTGGTGTTGATGATAGTAATTTTAAAAATGACCCGAATTAAAAATCCGAAATTTTAATTTTTTTGAGCCATAATTTCAAAACGGAGAAGAGATTGGGAACAATTTGTAGAGCATTGGTGAGTTCTAGCGATTTGTCAATCTAAGAAATATCATATAGTCATCATAGGCTGTAACATGCAGAAGTTACAGGCTGATCTATAGAAACATACCCAAATATTTTTAAAACGGGTTATCTCAAAAAACATTAAGATTTACTCCCATCACCCATACAATTTTTTGCTTGTCTAAGCATGGCCTATCTAATGCCTTCGGATGCAAGACCGTATGTGGTCAATTTTGATTTTTTTGTAGGTGTAGTTATAAATGTATTTTTGTGAAACTTTTTTGATTTTTCACTCCTTGATTCCGTTGAAATTCCAAGTTAAAATTTTAATATGTTTTAGTGAATAATATAAGGTATAAAAAATAAATAAAATCAAAAGTACTTCCTCCAGGATATTCAAGTATAAATGATAAAATCCTTATTCTTGTATCCTTTAGATATCTTGAAATCCTTGCTTTCAAATAAGCCGTATTTCACTGTCTTAGCGTGAATGGAAAAATATATATAAATTTTTAAAGAAGACCAGGACAGCATTTTTACGAATTTTTGAAAATGCCATAACTCGCAAAATACGTATTGTATAGGGAAAATTTTTGATTCGTATTTTTGTTTTTACGAAACCTCAAAGTATGTTAAATTTTAACAAAATTGGTGATGGTCATGTCCTATATGTTGCCTATTTGATATGGAATGCCCCTATAGTACCTACCTACTACATATACGCTTTGCCACACGTTTTTTTCTTTCCGCTACACACCGCTTCCAACTACTTTTATTTGCTTTTTTATATAACCGAATTTAATACGGAAGCGAAATTTCGAGGCAAATTTTTTTTAATCATAAATTTTCATTCTTCTTTGGAGACTATTCCACTTAATAGGTATGCACTTTCCTTTCCTTTGTTTTTTTTACTATCATATATTTAAAAGTACTTTGTGTTTCGAGTATGTAAAATTACTTACTTACCGTAAAATTCTCTTGTAATTGTACACTTTGATTTTGCCATTTTACAACATTTGTGTAAATTTCGTTCTTTGGAGTGTAAAATTTTCATAATTCGTATTTTTTTTTATATTAATGGCCCAAATTTAAGGGGGTATTCTAGTCTAGAGGCCAGAATTTTAGGTGATTTTTGAAGTGCCGTAAAAAAAAGGGAATCAATATTTTTCTATCCATTTTTTTTTAATTTATTTATTAACATTACAAGAATACAGAAAAAAATTAAAAAATTAAAAAAGTTGAAAATTCAAAAAATTAGCAGCTGATGAAGTGGGGGCCTCATGCCCACGATTCCAATCCGCCTAGCAATCCAAAAAAAAAAAAAAAAATAAAAAAAAGATTATTAGTCTAGAGTAATGTCGCTATGTCCGGAACTAGGGAAAAGTTAAAAAAAATTTTTTCAAAAAAAAACATTTTTGTACCACTTTTTTTGACTTTTTCAAATTTTTTAAAAATAGTAAAAATAGCAAATTTGGGGATGCAGCTAGTTCCGGACATAGACAAGTCCGTAAAGAAGACTCTCAAAAAAATTTCAAGTAAATTGGTTCAGTAGAACTTGAGAAATCGTGGGCATCTTCTTGAAAAAGGCAGTTTCGAGAAAAACTCGTTTAAGGGGTAACGACACTGTAAATTTTTGAAAAATCGTTTTTTTTTTTATTATTGGCTTAAAAAATAGCTTAAACCCTCTAGAATAAGAAAGGAAAAGGTCCCGTTCGAGAAAATTTTTTTTATCCTTTGAAAATGGGGGTCGCCACCAACCGCGTCAAACTTGCTCCGAAACATGTCCCGGGAAGATGGCTGTAGAGCCGCCATTTTATTTTTTTTTTCGCTGTCAAAAATTTATCAATAAAGTTCAATGCATGCCCGATAATACCCTTAAAAGGTTTTTTTTTGAAACACCTTTAATTTCGCGAGAAAAAAATTCGTGAAAAACCTTTTTTTTTTAGCCGTTACAGTGGCGTTAGAATTCAACTGTTAGCAGCTGAAAAATCCTCTTGTAGGCATATTCTTGAATAGTTAAACTTTGAAAATATGAAAACAAAAAAAAAATCGATTTTTTCGAATTTCTAGACTAGAATACCCCCTTAAATAAAGAATTGCATACAAAACTTATCCAATAAATGTGTAAATATTTCAAATTACATAGGCATGCAATTTTACATTAAACTTAGACTAAAAAAATAAAAACCCAACATAAATAAATGAAATAAACTGAATTTTTTTTTTTTATTCTCAAACCACAAAAGCTTTATAAGAAATGAAATTTTCTGGAAATAAGTAAATTGAATTTGTTGCTAAGTTTACCGTTCAATTGTAAAGTGCGGCAGAGAGAAAAAAATATATTAAAAGAGAGCTCGTACTTGGAAAATATACCTCTCTACATAATACATACATACATATACATATATCCTTCAATTTTATTAAGTTTGTTGGGCTCGACACGTGTGATTTTTATTCACTGAACGTGTTTAGCAATTCAAATCGAAATAAATCCATAGGTTCTACTCTCAAAATCACACATTTATTATTCAATTTCGTCGATAATGTACAAGTGAATCCCCCTAAAATCACCATTTTTTGAAGAGGATTTGTTACATCGCATATTTCGTATGTATGTAGAGGTAAGTATCATACAATAGATACTCGTAAAAATCGGGATTATCATCAATAGGTTCTTAAGAGATCACAAATATATTTTTAAAATGTAGGGGGGGAGTAACGCTTCATCTTTTTCCTTTATTTCTTAACTGTTATTATATGAAAAATTCTCTTGAATTTTTTTTTTTTTCATATATATACATACATATAACATTTTCAGCTATAAGTCGACAACACCATCCAACTATACCTTGACATGTATTCACAACTAAACAAACCCCGACCACCAGCTAATTTACTGTGATGTCATTAATTCACCAATCGAAAATCTATAGAAAATCTTAGAAAAGTCACGAAGGATGGCGACAATCCAATGGATTGATGTAGATCGGTTTTCCAAATCATCCAAATAGATACCCCCGATTTAAATGGATTTTACAAAGCAAGAAATTGATATCGATTCCGTCCTTTTTTCACATCTCTCTTCGACTAAATACTAATCTTGGAGCCAGTTGGATATTTTTTTCTGTTTGATTTTCATTTCTTTGGCAAAAATAGAAGACTTCCCAGAAAAAGTGTCCTTTTGAGATTTTCACTGCTGCGAAGCTTGATTTCTATTTCTAATTGACTTGTAGTCGCGTTTAAGGAATGATGCCTGATAGCGATGACTTCTAGCGTGGATAAAATTCAGGTTTACATCAGCATTGAACTCAACTGAAATTATTTTCGCCTCCAAAGCCCTGAAGGCTATTTTTGTCTTCTTCTTGTTTTCGAAACCAGACGACACAATATTTTGTCTGTGACGGCCATGACACTCACCGTCGGTGGCAGGTAACAAATTGTGACTCACAATGTCTATGGCATATATAATGACTTGTGCTAGGTACTTGACATAAAACTATAGTTACAAAGGTAGACAGAATTGGATTACATTGCAAGTCAATTAAGTCTCCTAATGCGCTTGAGTACCTAATTAGAAAATGCATTTTTTTTTCGTCGTTTTCTTTCCGTTTTGATGACCAGAAAGTCATCATGTCTCTGCCTAAAGGTGAAATGCTTTTTTTGTTTTATTATTTGACATTTTATTTTATTTTTTCTGCTTTTAACGTTGAGTTGAGAGTGGCGCGAACATTTTGATAAGACAATAGCCGGCGAAAAGAATTTATTGTATTTTTTCCATTTCACATTGTTTTCTTTGAATTAGGAGGAATGTAAAAAAACTCAAAGTAGATCGAATTCCATTTACAGTGATTTACAGAGATAAGGTTCTTGTGAATTAGTCAGAATTGTTTAAATGAGGGCAGACGAAACTTTCGATTTTGTATAGGTAATTCAATTTGATATCAACATGGAAGAAATTGTATGGGGGTATAAGCTTCATGTTTTATGTTTGCGTTATTCATATTCGCTTGACGATTAATATTTTTAGTTCCGAGAAATTTATATCTATCAGTTTCGATTTGACAGGATATATTTAATCAAACAAATTGAAATTGTTATCGATTCTTTTTGAAACAAGACAAATAGGTATGATTAAAAAACAAAGAGTACTTGCGATTGTTTGAGCAGCTCTAAGTTGTTCGTAGTTAGCTAAAAAAAAAGAGAAACGTTTCGCAATATTTTTACTTACTTAATGACCACTGCAAAAATAAACTAAAAACAAACAAAGGCAGGGTAAATAGGACAAAAATCTCTCTCGAAACGCCTCGCTCCAATAGAAAATCGACGATGCCTCGACCTGATATAGGTAAGACCTAAATTCTTTTTCTTAGAAATTTTTTCTTAAGAATTTTTATGCATTATTGTATTTGAAAATAACTCCAATTGGTGGCACCAAAGTGAATCAAAATTCTGCCGAAACTTTTTCTGTAAATTTCAATAAAAAAAAAATAAATGCGTTTATATGCTCATAAAAATTATTAGCGGTCGAGCCTCCAATAATGCATTCAATTCAAGACTTACTTGACTGAAAGCCACGTCAAACGATTTTATTTACGTCAAAAAGCCCCTACGAGTATTATTGTCTTCTAAGCTAGAGTTATCAACTACCTACTGGAAGGCTCACCATTACCTCATGCATTTGATTGTGCATTGTTCGTCTTTAACACGTTGACGCTCACTTTGAAATCGGTGATGGACGACAAAAACGACTTTTTGTTTTTTTTTTGTTAATTAGTTAGTTCTTGGGGAGTTCGATCAAGATATCATATTTACAGAATAAAATTAATATATTTTCCACCAAATATTCCTAAAAAATTTTGGACGTCTAAAGCCGTCATTTGTTTTTAATAGCTTCGATTTCACTGATACACAAAAGACGTCTATAGACGTCTTGGTAGCTGTAAAGACTATAACGATAATTGTTGAGAATAATTTAGTAAAAATAAAATAAATATATTTTTATAAACATAAAACTATCCGGCACCTAAAACTGTTGGGCAGGCCCGACGCCTACTATGTATGGCGGGATGGTATCGACGATTCATTCCGAACTATGCTGATCTAACTGCCTCCATTACAGACACTCTGAAAAATCCCAGTCAGTTCCAATGGACACCTGAAGCCCAGTCGTCTCTGGAATTGTTAAAACAGGAACTTACCTCTGCCCCGTTGTTGGTGAGCCCAGATTTCACCAAACCGGTCGTTATCCAGTGTGATGCGAGCCAACAAGGTATTGGTGGAGTGCTGTTATAACTAGATGACGATGGCCACGAGAAGCCGATAGCCTATGTCTCCAAAAAGTTGAATTCAGCACAGCGAAATTACACAGTCACAGTCGATTAGCAGCGACCTTAAGTGTACAGAAGTTTCGGCCTTTCATAGAACTTATGCCGTTTAAAATATTGATTGATCATGCGAGCTTGAAATGGCTGAGTTTGAAGCTTCAAGGTTTCGACGTCCCCATCGAATACAGAAGAGGAAGCTTGAGCGTCGTCCCGGATGCTCTGTCACGAATCCACTGTGTCACCTTCTCACCATCTGAAGATCCTGGTTCGGAAGTTGAACTAAGCTCCCCACATTTCAACTCGTTGGAATACGAGGAGTTGAGGCAGAAAGTTAAATCAACTTCTGATAAACTGCCAAATCTTTGTGTCAGGGATGGCTTCGTCTATATTCGGACTGTTCCGAGAACAGGCGATCCGATTCAGGAAGAAGAAGCCCACTTTTAGACCACCTATGGGAGTTCAGTCTGTGATAAAAAGACCATGCAAAAGCTGTACGTCGACTTTCTAAGTCCATATCCCAGGTCAGCGAAAGGAATTGTCTGCATACTACTAATTCTTGACCACTTTTCTAAATTCCCGATTCTCAAACCAATGAGAAAAGCATCTATTCTTAATGTATGTCAATTCATCGAGACAGAAATATTTCATGTGCTCGGAGTTCCGGAGACGATAGTCTCTGACAATGGAGTCCAGTTTTGCTCGGCTAAGTTTGCCAATGTACTGGATAGCTATGGGGTCAAACACTTGCGAACGGCAGTCTACTCGCCGAAAGCAAATGCCTCAGAGCGAGTGCACTGGTCTCTATTGGCAGGGATTAGGCCATACATCCAGAGGGGTCACACTAAGTGGAATGAGAAGCTAAGCCACATAGCTAGCTCCCTCAGGAGCTCAATCCACCAAGCAACCGGTTTCTCACCCTACCGGATACTTTTCGGTCAGCAGATGATTGATCATGCGAGTTCCTATCACATCCTTAGGAACCTTGGAACTCCTAATGAACCTCTAAGAGTAGATGCTGAAGACAAACTAAGATTGATCGGTGCGAGAGTGCAGGAAAATATGAACTATGCGTTTAAACAGGGTTCAAAAGCTTATAGTCTTAGAGCGAAGATGAACTTGAAGGTCTTCAGGGAAGAACGTTAGGAGTCTATCACGCCAAGGACATGAGGCCTTGATATCCATATTTCTGGGACGTTGTAGGTCTAGTGGAAATTTCAATCCTGGTAGCCCTTATAAGATATCCAGCCAGCTTCCCAGGATGCCAATGTGCTGATTAGGACCCTTCCAGCCTAGCAGTCGGCATACCTTTTGGAAAATAGACACGTTTTACCCCAATCCCTCGCCTGACAATGCGCCAGAACCCCACCTAAATGGTACCCTACGGCAAATAGGTTGTCGTAGGAATTCAACTTCCATAAAGCCTTTGCAGATTTAAGGAAGAAAATCTGGCACGTTGCTACCTCAACGACGCCTTGGAGACACTCCCTTGAACAAGCGTCGGTCGGAGATCAGAGTGCGATGTTAGGGCTGGGAAAGCTTTGCGATCAGTTGGTTAGGTTAATGACAGCGGGGTACCCTCGGCTAATCTCGGTGAAAGAAGGCAGAGGGGTACTGGCCGGCTGGATTTTTTAGTTTACCAGCTTGTCAGTACACCAGACTTCCGGCGCGGAAAATCATGTCGAGGTCTGATCAAAGATTGATGGGACTTCAGGGATGTATCTCCGATTCGGCACACTTCAAGTAGATCAAATCGGCCTGGACAATTCGTCTCATTCGCCTGGCATTATTGATAGGAAATGCTTTCATGGGTCGTGGGTCGAGTCACACATTGGGAGCCTGCAGCGATGAGGCCTATATTTTAAGACCGGCTAGCTAGAATCCAGTACCACAGTGGAACCTGTCAGAGGCGCCTCGGGGAGGGATCCTCATCAACAAAATTTATGTAAGTTGCTGCCAAATGTTTGTTTGATTATTTTATAAACCCTTTTTGCAATCTCTTTCTAATTCTGAGAATAACTGAAAAAGACGACTACATTAATTATTAAGAAACATTTCGTGATTCATTCGTAGAACAAGATTGAAGAAATATGAAACAAATGGATTTAACACTGATATACAGTTTAATCATTTATTTAGAATGCTAAAAATATAGGACGGATATAGCAGTCATTTGCATCTGTAAGCACTAGCGTTGGACGGCTATAGACGTCATTTACGTCAAAGTGTTGAGGAAGCCTTTTTGAACTTCACTAAAAACTTTTCCATGACAAAGAACTTTGCATTAATTTCTAAAAGAACGAAACATAACATAACCAAGCCGAGAAGCGTAATAGTATAGTTTTAGGTTATGAAAATTCTGTCTGCTATCACTGACACTATGCCAGCTTCCAGAATACACTACAGGCAGTGTTGCCACCCTATACTTCACACCGTTTTAACTAATATGCACATGAAAATGTTGCACGTTTATAAATACACAATTAACAAGGATTGTAATATA
Organism: Dioctria linearis; assembly: GCA_963930735.1. Classification (NCBI taxonomy): domain Eukaryota; kingdom Metazoa; phylum Arthropoda; class Insecta; order Diptera; family Asilidae; genus Dioctria; species Dioctria linearis. The sequence goes on from OZ005741.1 coordinate 37,145,255, forward strand.
TAAATATATAAAATTTGGGTAGGTCCTGGGAATTTTACATAGCGAAGGTCTGGGCAACTTGAACAATATAATGAAAAAAATATATATATAAAACTAACAGAATCTGTCCTCTGGTTGCTAATGCCTTCGAATAACATTAAAAAAAAAATTCTCAACTCGCCTTTTTTTATATTTTGCTTCAACATAATATTTTTCATCACACACGTATTCGTTATCATCCCATTCTTCATAACTATGAAATGATGACGATAATTATTTCTTTACCAATATTTCCAAAATTTTCCATTTTACATCGAAACTGTTTTGAATACCAAAAGTAATAAAGTAGTCATCCACATTTATTTGCGTTTCTACATAGTACGCACCCTAATTAGAAAACCAGATGCAAAACTGGCATATTCAGTGTATCTTTTTTATTGCACTACTCTACTACAAAATTGGTTGGAAGAAACACTACAAAACGAATTAGTGCCATAGAAAATGTTCAACTCCCAAGTTCTAATATATCCGAAAAGTTCTAAGAAATCTTTCATGCGGAACAAGGGCATATCTCCCCCACTAAACTTCGATACCTATACACAAATTAGGTTTGTTTACATATCTCACAAATTTTCAATATCCACCGATATCCAATAAACAAATATTTTTTTTTTAATTCGCTATACTACAAAAACAAGAAACATTAGGCCTAACACGAAATAAGCACGCATGCGTCTACTAGTCAATGACTGGTTATTCATCTATCATCTGGCAATGAAATGTGCCTTTTGAACGTGAGATGAATCCTAAATTTAGGATAGCAGAAAAAAACAATAACCAAGAGACGGAAAAAATGAGAAAGTGAACAACACAGCATCCGCAGGACTGAATCGTAGTAGGTATCGCATAATCATAGTCATCATCACTGACGAAATATATAAAAAAAAAAAAACAAACAGCAACAAAAAAGGACAAAACAGGAGCTACACAAAAATAAAAGGAAATTTTTGCTACAATTTCACTGTTCATTGGAGTGCTGGATTTACACGAAAGGGGAGAATCTGACTAGGGTGATAAAAGGATTTTGTATGAAGGAGATATATACACATACGTACATACACATGGATACCTGCTACAATATTTGGAAGTGCACGAAAATAGAAAAAAAAAAGAAAATATACAGATGACACCTTTTGACCTGTAGGCAGAGATTATTCCTTCAAATTTACCATATCCATGATAAATAAGAACGCTTGAATCTATTACTAACAAAATAACAAAATCCTAAGTGTAATGATTACAGATGCTATCTCGCTTACTAAGGGAGATTAGGGTGGATGAGATAATTAATTTTGAAGCCATCGAAACCATCAAAGCCAAAATCACTAATCGTTTGTCAGGTTATTTCGTACCGGATGTAAAAGCAAATGATATCCTGCAGAAGTAGTGAAACTTTTCGGTAGATGATTATTAGTTAGAGGCTGGTTTTTATGAAGCTACGCGTGTTAGGGGCTCAATAATAATTGCCTTCATCTTTAGAAATCAGGTTCTGTATAAATACTGGTACGTTTCTTCTACCGTTATATTGTCTTCTTTAAAAGGTACACATAGAACAAAAGAAACAAGTGAAAATTGTTGCAAATTCGAGTATAAAAAAAAAAACAATATTAAAAAACTTTTTTTAAATAAATTGCACTAAAGTGTAAACAAAATGATTTTTTCTTTCTCAGTGATATACCCCTTTACACCCGAACAGAAAAAGTTGCTTATATTTAAGAAAAAGTTGATTAAAGGCATTTCTAGGAGTATAAGGAAGCTATGAAGAATGCAAAAAAAAAATCCAGAATTTTCAGTTTTCCTGAAACGCTGCCCTCACGATCGTCACACTTAGGTATAACCTACAAGTCTCACAATAGTGAGTCAGTCTTTATCATTTAAGAATTTAAATTGAACCTTTTTCTAACTAATTATCTAACAAAAATCAATAAAATTCTCAAAATTAACAAAGTCAACCTCAAACAAATTGGAAACAGTTTTGTCTATGGCATCCCTCCATCATGAAAATCCCTAGTGCCTTTATGTCATCAAACACAGCGACGTGATCATATCCATCATATCTTTTGCCCTGTGATGGGCGTATTGGTCTGTATTGCCAATTGATAGGAGGTGGCTCGTTTTCAGAATCGACGTCTACGTCGTCGCGGCGGTCTTTTTCTGGGAAGTTGGTTGTTAAAGTGTCAGCAACACTGAAACGAAAATCCAGTAGTGTCAGAATATCCTTTCTCGGGTGACCATTTGCTACGCAATCAATTTTGTATAGTCGCCAAGAATTGACTAACGCCAAATCCAAAAAGTGGATAATAACTTTCAAAGGCAATTTTTTTTTTGTCTTGATGAAGGTACGGTAATATTCCATTTGCTGATCGAGAATGTCACTCCTCCCATGTGTTGGTTGTACTCTTGGATAATCTTAGGAGCCGCTACATCAATGTAACCTCTTTGTTTTTTATCCCACCGTTTGACGATAGTACCCGACGAAGATCCTGTACAGTTAGATGCTATGATCACGGACTTGTTGTCCCTCCATTTGATGATGACGGTCGAATCCCTGGTGTAGTGCTAACTTTCGCCGCGAATCATAGCCGAATCTTGTTTGAAATTTGCAAGCGGCTCGGTCTGGGATGCGATTAAACATGATTGTGCCAGTGCTGTGTATATTTCTTCCAATAAAAGTACCGTAGTAAAAAAACGATCATGATACATACAACTTCCTGGAGGGACACTTCTTGTCAAATGGTATATGACAAAAGGTCCCAGACCCAAAAGACGTATCAGCAAACATTGTATTAGCATCACACTTTGGCTAGTAGTTAGAATAGTGGTTTATTTTTAACGACCTGACGCAAAGAACATCGCCCAGTGAAAGGTATCATCTGCTCATCTAATGGAATAATAAGACAGAACTCTTTTCAGTTTGTTGCAGGTATCTTGAACAACCCGTTTGATTATCCGTTGTTACCTTCCAAAGTGGATTGTTAGTCTCAGTTTCAGTTGGCTGATCGTGATCAACTACATGAAGAGCATTTCGTAAAGTTAAAAGCCGGTCGCGAACTATTTTGTCGGCGATAAGTCCAATCCTCATATTAGCTCGCCAGTACATCGACATTCGTGGGTATGAAAGGCATCCCATGAGAATATGCACACCAAACGCGTTAGATATTTCCGCTTTTGTAGTTTTGAGTGCTTGGCCAGTCTTTCGCATGTGATATAAGTTTGTACACCGAGCAGTATCCTCGTAGAAACCTTCATCAAAATAATCATGAAAATATTCGGATAGTGTGCGAACTGTGTTTTTTGGTACGGTTATACAGTATATTCATGTGGTTTATCGGTAAAAGGAATATTCTTGCAGGTAAGTCCATGACCACGTTGCTGCAGATTTTGCTGAGTCGCCGTAGTACGAGAACGTCCTCTGCGTGACTGTACTCGCTGCGAAGTAGTACCACGAGATCTCCCTCTGCTTCTAATTTGTCGCGAAGTAGTACTATGATGGAGACGTTACCTGACTTAGACGTTCAGGTTCTATTTCATCGCCTGATCCTTCAGAGCACTCGTCCACGCCCATAAGTTCAGCGAGAACACGCGACTCTGTGTCTGAATCTTCTTCGTTGTGGAATTCTTCAATCTGACTCGGTTCCATCGCCAAGGAGTTCTAAGATACGATCATCAGATATAGGAAGCACTAAAAAAAAACAAAAAAAAACACAACTACTTAGCCACAATACCAACTTTTGATCAATAAACGAAAAACTACGTTGAAATCAATTTATAGGGTTACGACCGAAGGGCCACGACCGTGATACTTAAAGTTTAGGTACAATTTATCAGAAAACAAAATAGCAAAAATAGTTTGTATCTATTTCATTTGATTTATGTTTATATTGTAAAATATAAGAATAAACAATAATTGTGTTTTATTACACGTGCCACCGCTTGCATTAAAATACGCGGCCATCTTTTAACTCCAATTGTGACGAACTAACAACCCATTAGACGACTTGGGCCTCACTACGCGCAAGTACACATCTCTAACGATCGATCGTCGTCGGTTGCGTTCGCAAAAATGAGTCCGCGCGGTCTTCAGATTTTTTAAAGTTACTCGCACTATCGTATACTATCGGGTGTAAAGGGATAAAGGGATACACAAGAAATATTTTTTGCAGGATTTGCAGTTCGACAATTTTCTTCTGTATATCACTGAGAAAGAAAAAAATTATTTTGTTAACATTTTAGCGGAATTTTTTAAAAAGTTTTTAGTATAAATTTTAATTTTCCACATTTGGGCCTAGCGAATAAATAAAATTTATTTAATTTAAAAAAAAAAATGCCATTTAATAGCGCTCAGCAAAGGCTTTAATTTGATATCACACACATAGCTCTAATTGGACAAACCCAAGTGTAGTAGTTATCACCCCCCCCCCCCCCCCACCAAAATGTAAAAAAACAAATACAAATTCTTATCAAAGTTTTGTACTATGTCACGAACAGCAAAGCCATTCGGCAATAAGCTTCTTTGAAATGGCCTAGTTTCGTCAATATTTACAAACAGTTTTTTTTTAATATACTTTAAAGTTTTTTTTTTCGGAATACCAAAAATATAAGAACACAAATCATTTAACCGTCATAGTTGTGTCATTCTGGTTCAATAATATATTTGTAGATCAGCTTAAAAAATGCCACTGATGGTTCCTCCACAATACCAGCACTAGGTTTTCCTGAAGTCTGCTATCAAAGGTTGAACTACCGAGAGATTCTAAAACTTAAGATCCAGACATGAAAGATGTCTTAAACGATGCATTCTTATGCTCTGAACATATTTTACTTACAATGTTTGTTTCAGTTAAGCGGGGTAAAGAGTTGGTGACCGGATGTAGCTTGACCGACTTTCTTGGGTGAGAAAGTTGACATTTATACTTCTCGTGATTGCGCGGAGTTGGTGAGTCATGAACATGACTTCCTATAAGAAAATGTTCACAACACAGCACTAATGGCCATAGAAGAAGGAACTGCAGAAATATACGCGAAATGTAGTAGCTGGGTGCATAAAAATGCGTTTTCCAGTGGCAAAAATGTTCCGGAAAGTTTTCTGAATCGGAAAAAAGTACGTCACCCGAAAGTACTTGACGAAACCTTTAATTTGATATGTAACATGTCGTACTGGAACCACCTCCCCCCGCCGGGAGTTTCCGCAAAAGAATGCCGAGACAAAATTTCTTCTACGAATTCTAGCTTATAATAAGGTGAGGCAAATATTAAAACCCGTTTTCCGGTCGGACATAACCTTACCGAGCTAGATTCGATCAAAAGTGCGAAAAATCTAGTACCTCAGTTCGAATAAAAAAAAGGTAAAAAACTAAAAAGCCTCCCAGTCTAGGAGTGTGGGTACTCAAACTTGTTTTCAGGACCTAAGGAACACGATTGTGTACCAGATTTTCCAAAGTGTACTAGAAGAAACGTTGACCCCCCCCCTCCCACCCTCTCCCGAAAGTCTTCCCCGCTTAATTGAAAGAACCATAAAATATATTCAGAGTATCATAATGCATCGTTTCAAACATCTCTTTCTTATGTCTGGAGGTGTCGGGCCTATAATGGGCATTCGTTGAGGGGCACAACTAGTGTGACACTTTCAAAAAATCGATTTTTTTTTACTTTGCATTTTTCGATAGTCTATATCTTCAAGAATAACATACTAAAATTTTATGTGCGTATCTCAAACGTATCTGAAACGTGCGTAAGCTATGAGCGCCGTACCCGAGTATTATTGTTCGGTTTGTATCGACATCGTAAATACGCTTATCTCGACCTCTAGGTATGTAGATAGGTATATGGAAGTTAAACCGTTTGAACTTTGCCTGGAATAGCAGATTACCTCTAAGTATGAGATTTATCAATTTATAACAATGAAGTCAATATTTTTATCTTCACAACTCATTTTTCTCAAGACGACATTTTTTGAATTTGTTGCAGATCTAACTCGAATACAAATCATCCGATCGACTTGAAACTTGTTTTAGCGTATTTAGTATTTGTTTCTTCATACTATGAGCCTCCAGCTTTCCGATTGGATAAAATATGTCAATTTGACAGGTAAAAATCCATCAGATTTTAAGCGTAATTTGTCACTTTTTTTCAAAATTCTTCCATTTTGTTGGACTTTAATTTTTTTCATAATCCTGCTTCAAAGTACAGGCAATACCTTCTAGTTTAATGGACTTTTTTAATTTCATGCACTCTGAAGGCAGCAATCATTGCAGCAGTGGGAGAGGTTTGTTTTTTTTTGAGACGCGGGAGATGGCGCATAAATCGCTGAAAATTTAATATTTCCATACAAAAAAATTACTGTGTATACACATTTTATACACGAATATATCTTTGAAATTTAAAAGCATTCTCTCGTAGACCCACTTTTCGTCATCACAGCGAGCTGAAATTTGGCACACAGTTTCATGTCGCGTGACAATTGAATCTATCAAAATTTGAACCGGAAATTTCAATGGAAAACCCGAAAATCGGGAAAAATCATTTGAAAGTTTGGTACAACTTTGATTAGTGATAAATTCGTTTCAGGAAAAATGCAGTTTTCCGATTTTTCCGAAATTTTTTTTCGGAATTTTCCGACTTTTCCGGAAAATTTTCCGGTAAAAAGGTTTTCTAAATTATGCAGGATCAAGTTTCCTATCAACTGGCATCATTACTTTCTCTCCGACAATGGTGAAAATTTGCAGAAAAACTCGATGAAAATTCATGTAAAACGCTTTTCCGGAGTTTTTCAGACCAAGGAAGCGTTTGAGCGTTTTGCAACCTCAGACAAAGTTGTAGAGCGAAATGAGTTGCATAAAGTTGCTTTTGTGGAAAACTCCGTGCAAAGCACGGCAAAGCGGGAAAATCATCGGACAAATTTTCATCGATATGATTAGTGATAAATCTGTTTCAGGAAAAATGCAGAATGTTCCAATTTTTCTGGAAAATTTTCCGAAAATTTCTGGAATTTTCAGAATTTTCCGGAAAATTTTCCGACAAAAAAGTTTTATAAGCTATGCGGAATCATTTTTTTCCCGTCCTACTGGCATCAATACTTTCTCTTCAACAATCATGAAAACTTGCATGAAAAATCAAGGAAAATTCATGTTAATTTTTAAAAAAATTTCATAGTAATAGGAAAAGTCTGTGGAAAACACGGAAAATCGGGAAAATTCATGTTATATGGTATCAAGTTGGAATACAGCTAAAAAGCGCTGTTTAAAACATAATTTGAATTTCAGAAAACCGTTGCAGTACTTCAACGATTTGATACTCGAAATATTGTTGTTTTCGGATCAGCACGAAACATGACTTAAAAATTGTTTTAAAATATCTCCATGCAGCACGTAATAACAATTTAGTTAACGTGAAAAAGGCAGAAAATAAAATAAGTAAAAAAACGAATTTTCAAACAAAACTGAGGCCAAGCCGCATGAAAAAGTAGAAAATAAACTTTTCTTCACACACAGAGGTGGACTCAGATTTTATTCGCTGACAATCACCGATATATTTCAGTATGATCAATCAGAGGTAATAAGTGATTTGATTCATGAAGAGAAAGAATATTCAAGAGAAATGTCACAATCAAAAAATCTGAGTCCACCTCTGTGTGTGAAGATAAGTTTATTTTCTACTTTTTCATGCGGTTTGGCCTCAGTTTTGTTTGAAAACTCCTTTTTTATTTATTTTATCTTTCAATAAAGTCCTGAAAATCACATTTTTTTCGACAGTCACTTTAGTCGTGCTCCTGAAAGGGGAAAACTTAAAGATCAATATCAGTAAAAAATATTTTAAAAGTCCCCAAGTAACAGATTTTTACACCAAAAAAAAAAAAAAAAAAAAATTAAAACTCAAAATTGTTGTAATTAGGTCTCCATATATTTTTATTAACCGGCTGACTGAAGTAAAAATCCTTCTGTGAGCTGTCAGAAAGTTTTCTCTCTCCGGATGGTGTCGATGCCGTTGGCATAAAATTTTATTGTATTTGAGTTAGGTAAGCGGCGAGCGTATATTAATAAGAGAAATCTCTTGAACAGCTGTTCATTAGAAAGAGATTACTCACCAGGGTAGGCGTTATTTGATAAAATAAAATAAAAAAATATTAAATCAAATATTGAAAGAAAGAATTGCATGTAGCCTTTAAGGATGTTAAGCATGTGTGTAACAAAGAGAAATATAAAGAGAAATGTTTACATTTTTCAGTAAACAAGCATGTTGTTATTTTACACACTGGTGAATAATAGTATGTATTGAAAAGAGATTTCTCTTGTTAGTATACGCTCGCTGGGCCTAAGGACTAAGGTTATACAATAAAGTGCTTTTTGAATTTCTTGTGTCTACCTACCTGGCTAATTCCTTCTGAGAAAACTTATAGGTAATGATAAATCTAAAAAATTGTTTGAGAGTTATGCAAAGCAGCCCTAATTTATTATTAATCATTAATGTTTTATATTTCAGTGGCGGTTAATTTTTGACCGTGCAAACAAAACTATCATCACGCTAAAAAATAAGAAAAAAAAAGTCGATCAGTTTACACTTATAATTAAAAAAAAAAAATAAAAAACTGTACATTTTCTGAGCACATGAATAACTTTTGGGTGGTACATGTTGGTGAAAATATTTTCTTTCGATCGTATGTTTTTTGTCTATGCCATTTAAAAGCATATTTTTTACCTTGGTTACTTGCAAGCTGTCAATTTGAATTCTCCGGGTAATTCATAGGCTTTTCCAATAGATAACACTTCTATCATAGTGTGATTTTCTTTCAGCGAACAGGGTATACTTCATTTTGAGTATAGTGGACAAATAGAAGAATATAATACAAATTTCATATTACAGCATGGGAGTAGTTCTTCTGTGACTAGACTGTCATTAGACTACATTAATCATTCTTCTTCTTTGCCTGTGAGACTCAAATCCAAACCCCGAATCATCACCCAAAAGTTTTATCCGTTATTCTTCTAGCTATTCTTAATTGGTTTGTACTATGCCGACGAGGTTGAAATATATTTTCCATCAGACCTCTACACAGTTACATGTGTGTGTATATTCTCTAACCCCTATATGTATTGCCATATATAAAGTCACTAAGTTCCTTCATATAATGTCGCCTTATCTATCTAACAACTTCATTAAACTTCTTTGAGTTATTCCGAGCGCGGTATTTATTTTTTTCTTACATGATGAAATTGCGAGTCCTAACCTGAACATTTTCTTAATGAGTAGGAGGATAAAAGTGTACTCCACCAAATTTTTCTTTTTTTTTTCAAAAACAAATAAATCTGTTGTTGGAATATAAAATTGTTTTTTCCTTTGAGATTACAGTTAAAATAGTTTTACATGACTTATGTCATATAAATTTTTGAGTCTTTGCCATTATAAAGGCATCTACTCACCGTGGGGCATGAACACCCTGCGAGAGCTGCACTCGACTTCGCATTCAGCCCGCGAGATTTTTGGAAGCTTAGGAATAATTTTGCGTCCTGAGAAAGAAGTAGAAAAAACTAATTTGGCACGCAATGCATACGCACGCAACTCACAAGCTAGCATTTTGGTGGATAAATCATGCCACAGATCCCAGTAAGACTGGAATAAATTCTTGGCTATTCAATGATCGATTCTTTTTCGTGTCAAAATGAATTATTTTATATGGACAATGTCCGCTTTTTCGGCTCTTTGATTGGTTTTAGCAAGACCCCATAGAAAATTTGAGTGCAAATTAAATAATTTTATTTAATCATTGAAAAATACAGGGTGTCCCACGTAACGTGTTCCCTGGCAATTTATCTCGAAAATGTGTGGAGATATCGAAAAAGTCCTAATAATAAAAGTTACGCATCTTTAGTCAAGGTATCCTCTGCATGGCCAAAATCCTTGAAAAAGAACTTGGAAAAGGATATATTAAAAAAATGTCCTTTTCGTCCTCATTAAGGATACATTTAGATTACAGTTTTGAATTCCGCGAATAAAACTAATATGAAAGTGTTATATTGAAAATTCCAGTTTAACCCTTTATTATCGAGATATAAGACCTCAAATTGTACTCTATGCACCGTGTTCCTTTGCTATTTTTTCTCGAAAATGCACACAGATATAATCGAAGTGCTAATACCAAAAGTACCAAAAGCTACCCATCATAAGCCCGACTATATTTTGGTATGGTCAACATTTAACACAAAAGCCACACGAAAAAAAGATATCTTCATTTTGGTCCCTTTTCGTCCTTTCTGAGGATGCATTTTGGCTACCTTGAAGAATTTTCAAGTACAAATTTTTTCTAATTTGATTTGCAGTTATTCAATGTAGTCAAAATGCATCTTCAGAAAGGACGAGAAGGACCAAAGCGAAGATATACTTTTTTCGTGTGGCTTTTGTTTTTAAATGTTGACCATACCAAAAAGATAGCCCGACTTATGATGGGTAGCTTTTGGTATTAGCACTTCGATGAGATCTGTGTGCATTTTTGAGAAAAATAGCAAAGGAACACGGTGCATAGAGTACAATTTGAGGTCTTATATCTCGATAATAAAGGGTTAAACTGGAATTTTCAATATAACACTTTCATATTAGTTTTATTCGCGGAATTCAAAACTGTAATCTAAATGTATCCTTAATGAGGACGAAAAGGACATTTTTTTAATATATCCTTTTCCAAGTTCTTTTTCAAGAACTTTGGCCATGCCAGAGGATACCTTGACTAAAGATGCGTAACTTTTATAATTAGGACTTTTCCGACATCTCCGCACATTTTCGAGAAAAATGGCCAGGGAACACGTTACGTGGGACACCCTGTATATTTCAACAAGTGACCCGTAATATATTTGAAATCGATATAGAGTCGATTTTTAAATAGATATAAAATTGGTATGGACTAAGGCTGAATGGCTCTGACTATTCGCCTACAAAATTTTCATGCAATATTTATATAGAGTGCATACGAGAGCGATTCAATAAGTACCCGTGTTTGAAGACAGAGGTGGTTCCTGAGGGAAGTTGGTATTATCATCGTGTGCTGCCATATATCAAAGGACGCTAAAACAAATTTCAGACTGATTGATGGGTTAGTTTGGATTTGGCAGCCATTCGTGTGAGACGTGTTCCGTGATTTTCGATAAGATTGAAAAAGAACAGTATCGTTCGGTAATTCGCTTTTTGTTTTTGGATGGGAAAAAATGCGAGGAGATAAAAGCAAAGTTGGATGCTGTTTATGGGGACACTTCGCCACCTATGACTACAGTTAGGTAGTGTTTCAACGAATTTAAACTATCGGCGAACATCCGTTTTTGATGAGCACCAACCAGGACGACCGGCAGACGTGGTTACTGAGGAAATCATTGAAAAAGTCGACGACATGATTCTTGCTGATCGACGAATGAAAGTGCACGAAGTAGGAAAGGCCGTAGGTGTGTGGCAGTGTTTGGAGCAATTTAAACGAGATCCGAAGGACTTTTTGCGTTGAGTTGGCAGCGTTGATGAAACCTGGACTCATCTTTACACACCAGAAACTAAGCAACAATCAAAACAATGGATTTCTCCCGGTGTATCTGCTTCAAAGAAGGCGAAGGCGGTTCCATCGGCGGGAAGGGTCATAGCGACGATTTTTTTTGATTCGAAGGGTGTCATCCTCATGGATTTTTTACAAAAAGGAAGAACGATCACTGGACAATACTACAGTGAGTTATTGGACTGCTTCGACAAAAAATTAAAGGAGACACGGCCGCATTTGGCGAAAAAGAAGGTATTGTTTCACCACGATGTGGAAAGCCAAACTGCATCAATTGCGTTATGAATCGCTGCCGCACTCACCCCCCCCCCCCCCCCCCGTATTCAACCGATCTGGCGGCGTGGGACTTCTTCTTGTTCCCTAACATGAATAAATGGCTCGCGGGAGAAAATTTTAGCTCAAATGAGGAAGTCATCGCCGAGACATAGGCGAATTTTGGAGAGTTCGACAAATCCTATTTTTTGGAGGGATTAAAAAATGGCAGGAACGTTGGGAGAAGTGTATCTTTCTAAAAGGGGACTATGTTGAAAAATAAAGAAATAAATTTTTGAAAAACTTGTGTCTTCATTTCTAACACGGATATACTTATTGAACCGCCCTCGTATCTCCTATACTAAAAGACCAATTTAAATTTTTGATAAAAATCATGCATTAGTCGAGATGGCTGTACTTAATGCATTTCATTTCTTCTTTGCTTTTAGCCTATATTTTTCATATGCCTCAACTGCACAACTACCTCATTCCACTTCCACTTTTTGCAGTTAAGTGTTAATTTTGTTTTGTATCACGAGCTATTTGACTTATCGAAACGCAGATGTTATCGAAGGAAGATACGAAAATTTATTTGAAATCAAAATTGAATCGATTATGCATCCAGTTATTTGCCTGCAAAATTCTGATTCCCAAATCAATTCATCAATTTCGTATTGGAATCGATTCTAAAATACATGCAATGGGATTAGATCGCATTTGTCTTACTGGGTTGCTACGATCGAGAAGAATGAATGCTGCTGGATGAAGTCTACTCGCGACACGTCGATATCCTTGAGCTAATTTCCGATACATTCCACGAAACAGGACTCGTTTACTACTACACTCAATCTCGATCTTATACTCATCAAGATCACTAATCACATAAATAGGAAACCTCTATATCCTAGCCAGACTATGTCCATAATGATTTAATTTGAAATTTAGTCTTTTCAAGGAAATGAAGATGTGACAGACTGGAATGGACGTTTGGAATGTTATTGACAGTTCTTCGGGGTGGGTAAAGATCATGGCAGAGTTCAATAATTTAATTAAATGCCCTCAAGAAAATTTGTGTGTGTTTTCTGTAGTTCCAAAACATTTACCAAAAGTGGCCGCATAGAGAAGAAAAGCTGGACTGGACTGGACTGCTGACTTTGTTTTTCGACCTTCCAAGAGATTCAGCTTTTTTTTTAAAAATAGTAAAAATTGAAATTTTGGGATGCGGCTAGTTCCAGACATAGACAAGTCTATAAAGAAGACTCTCAAAAAAATTTCAAGTAAATTGGTCCAGTAGAACTTGAGAAATCGTGGGCATCGTCTTGAAAAAGGCAGTTCGAGAAAAACGCGTTTAAGGGGTAACGCGAACGCCACTATAAATTTTTTGAAAAATCGTTTTTTTTTTTTATTGGCTTAAAAAATAGTTTAAACCCTCCAGAATAAGAAAAAAAAGGTCCCATGCGAGAAAACTGTTCTTTTTCCTTTGAAAATGGGGGTCGCCACCAAGCGCGTCAAACTTGCTCTGAAACATGTCCCGGGAAGATGGCTGTGGAGCCGCCATTTTGTTTTTTTTCGCTGTCAAAAATTTATCAATAAAGTTCAATGTATGCCCGATAATACCCTTAAAAGGTTTTTTTCAATCACCTTTAATTTTGCGTGAAAAAAATTCGTGAAAAAACCGGGTTTTTTTAGCCGTTATAGAGGCGTTACCCCTTAAAGTCCATACGTCCACGTGGTTTGGAAGTTAGAATTCAACTGTTAGCAGCTGGATGCAAATGAACACTAAATATAAAGATACAAATTTGAAAAATCCTCTTGTAGGCATATTCTTGAATAGTTAAACTTTGAAAATATGAAAACAAAAAAAAATCGATTTTTTCGATTTTCTAGACTAGAATATCCCCTTAATGACGGTAGATGGCACTTTTACTGCAATTTAAAACTAAATGGAGTAAAATTTGGTCCATTTGAGAATGAAGCGAAACGTTGCAAAGCGGTCCTTGATAGACTTCATTTGTGTGAAACATTGTACATTTGACTCCATTTAATTAAAAATTATGTCATTATGGAGATAGTCTGTCTAGGGTATAAGAAAAAGGAATATGAAAAATGTCTGAAAGGAATACGAATCGACTTGTTTTTCAATTCAAATGGAAAGCATAATATTTGCGCGCAACCAGTACTCCGGTGACTTTTTGATGTCTCCACCGAGCTTATCTGCGTCCATGTAGATTGCGGGTAGCATCTGATATTCATGTTAGCTCGTCTGCTGAGAGGGAACATGCTCGGCGGATACACTTCAAATGCGATCGAACCACCAAGCTATCAAAATGCATGAGCGCGCTGCTTCCTTTGGTGTAGATATATAGTTTCTACCTAGCAACGAGCGGAGACACATTGAATTGCATATGGCAGCCACTATCGTCGGTGCGGAAGACGGAGTTCTTGTTTTTCGCTGGTGACAACACTAGACTTCTCCTCGTTTTGGAACCGTTGTCAGTGCTATGAAAGAGAAATGCACTCCGTTAGAGATCTTGAGCTTGAGGGATGATGTGGGCAGTTTATAGAGGTTGTTTTCGCGGGACTCTATAACGGCGTTGGGTAAATTTTCTCGTTCATTCGGTTTCGTGATCGGTGCTAAATTATCAAATTTTTTGTTGAAAAATCGTTCGTTAGGGAATAATTTTTATTACATCATTTTTGAAAACTTTGAACTTCTTGGAACTGTCACTTACCCAATTGTCGAAATTAGGACATGTAGAAAATTTGTTGTTTTTCATCTTTTAGGCATTTTTCAAAATTCTTGTAACCGTTATATATTCAGTGTCTGATTTTTTACACATTGAAGAGGCTCTTGCCACCTTATTATTGAGTAATTTTGAAAAGAGCCATAGAGCATATATATAAAAGATCATATTTACATAAAAAAAAAACAATTATTATTAAACTGCCTTATTTTCTTCCCTTTCCAGATTTTCATCGAAACTGGCATCATGGCCTTCATCATAAGAACATCATCAAATCTCTAAAAACTGGAATTTTTTTCTACATATACGTATCATCGGTTTCGTTTTTCGTTATTTTTATTTTTTTTTTTTCCATTTACAAAATTCTTATCGTCTCCTATACAAATTGAATAATTTTTGTGATATTTTTACTCATTGGTAATATATACACACACACACTTCGATTTTTTATATATTCATCTATACATAACCTAAAAATCAAATTATGGCATTCTACTACCAACTTCATCCACTTTATCAGAATAATAGATAAAATTAAAAATCCTATTAACTAGATACTGCAAGGATTGTGGTACCGTTTCTATTAATACCGTTGCCAAAAAAAAGAAACCATTCAAAATAGATTCGGAACAAAATTCTTTAATGTGGGAAATGTTTGATGACGATATTGAATGTGATGAATGTGGTGGACCAGGACCACCACCAAAATTTCTTATACCACCACCGCCACGTCCACCGTTTATGCAAGAATTAAGTAAATGTTCTGAGGATGATATCAGTTACTGGGATAATAGTGATAATATGTGTGAGGCTATACCAGTAAGTATTAATTTTATTTACTTATTTTTTTTTTTAGTTTATTTACAATAAATATACATAGAAGTCGTCTCTAGGCACCATCACAACAATTAGAATTGTGATTTTCAGAAATTAAGCATTTTTTTTATAGAAATATAAGCCGATTTGGTTGAAACTTGTTGCGGAAAGCACACAGATATCAATGTAAAAAGTGCCAACAAAAGTTGTGCAAAAACTAACAGAAATTCAATTTATTTTACAAAAAATGCATCAAAATCTTATTGCCTTACTTCCAGAATTTTGTGTGGGCTTTCGCCCAATACTCTCAAACAAATCATGCAACAATTTTTAAGAACTTTTTTGATACATTTTTGTCCACGAAAATACATAAACCGTTTTTGCCTCCTCTTAAGGTGTCAATGCGAAAAGGCAGTCTCCAAAAAGTAAAGATAAATTTTTGTTCTGAAATCTGGAAATTAAGCGAAAAGTCACTTTTTCATAATAGATGGCGCTCAAATCCCAAAAATAATTAAATTTATTTTTTATTTATAAAGTTTTAATCAAACATCTGTCATAATAATAAATTTTCGGCTGTGTTCAGAAGTGGATGAAAGGGAAAGAAGTGTGTCTTCATAAGTGTGATTTTTTAGATTGGTCTGCCCTATATAATACTTCCTCAACAGACGAACAAGCAAATATTCTGAACAGTCGAATAAAATATTTGTATGAGAGGCATGTTCCGCTGAAAAGAAAGCGCATTTTGGCCACTGGATGTCCATGGTTTTCTGCTGAAATTTGTACTCTCATTATTGAGAGAGAGTATCTCTATCAGCTTCATCGTCGTATTAAAGCTAGTTACAGCAGGCAATTGTACAGATTGGATCTAAATCGAGTTACTGCGAAAATTCGAAGGTCAAAGCGTTTGTATTTTACATTGAAACTGAATCCCAACTTGTCCCCAAGTATACTGTGGAAAAATCTTAAGAGCGCCGGCATTAGTGGAAAAGAGGTTAGTCCTGTGCGTGAATTCAACCCGGATAACCTAAATACTTTCTTCACTTCCGTTCGCCCAGCTCAAGCTCAAGCAGATCTCTCTTATCACTCTTCCCCTTTAACTGAACACGAAATAACTTTCTATTTCCGTTGTGTTGATGCATGCGATACGATCAGATGCGATTCATTAAAATTGTTCTACCTTTCATTATTACACATTTATTACAAGACTTTAATTCCCGCCTGACCTTCTCAACTTTTCCGCGCTTATGGAGGACTGCCACGGTGCTGGTACTTCCAATAAAGATATCTCCGAAGGATATGAATGATCTCCGGCTGATTAGTATTTTGTGTTTTTTTTTCTAATGTTTTAGAAAATTTGATGGCCGCGCAGATACAGGAGTACTTGGAGGATACGAACTTTCTCTCTGAGTGGCAGTCCGGTTTCCGTTCTCACCATAGCTGTGAATCAGCTGTACTAAAAGTGACCAATGATCTATGATGTTCACTTGATAAGGATCACATTGGCGTTCTTGTGCTCTTGGATTTTTCTAAGGCATTCGACAGTATTATTCATCATATGCTTTTGGATAAGTTGTCTTCAAATGTTGGGTTTTGTTCTTCTGCTGTTCAGCTAATCCGGAATTACCTAACTGATAGGTGGCAGCAAGTTAAAGTGGAAAATACTTTATCTGGTCTTCTACCGCTCTATTGCGGAGTTCCTCAGGGATCAGTACTTGGACCTGTTTTGATCAGTATATTTATTAACGACCTACCGGAAGTTATAAAGGATGCAAAACTTCATATGTATGCTGACGATGTTCAGATATACCTAGACAGACCTATTGGGCTAATAGAGGATTGCTTTGCTCGCCTAAATAACGACCTCAAAAATATACACAAATGGTCAGTAAACAATCAGCTTAAGTTGAATCCATCCCAATCGCAATAAATGATAGTCCACAATAATAGTGTTCATACTGATGAACTTCCAGCAGCTGAGCTCAACGAAACTAATCTTACATTAGTGAATAGAGTTAGAAATCTAGGCATAATTATCAACTCCAATATATACGTAAGATTTATTATGGACTTCGGCAGCTTTGGCTGTCCGCCGATATATTAAGCAAAGAAATGCGACTACGGCTTGTTAAAACTCTTCTTTTGCCACACTTCATGTTTCGTAGCTTAGTGTTTCCTAAGCTTGACAGCACATGTAGACGTAAGCTTTAAGTTACCTTCAACGACTGCATCAGATTTATCTTTGCCCTACGCAGATTTGACCATGTGTCGCCCTATAAAGTACAGCTTCTTGGTTGCTCACTGTCCACGTATCTCAACCTTAAAAGCGCTTTACTTTTTATTTAATTTACTTCGCACGAACACCCCAAAATATTTGCTTGATAATAAAGGGTTCTCCAATAAGAGGTGTTATTTTGATATTCAAAGAAAAATGCCATTTTTTGAGATAAATGATCAAATCTTTATTTCATTATAAAGAGAAAGGTATGCCGTTAATAATGGAAAGTAACATCAGCCAAATGACCACCACGACCACGCCTTCAGGACCATATCCTTTTCATGAAATTTTCCATAACCAAATCGCAAAGTGGCTGCCCTATGTCCTCGATAGCCTCACGAATTCCATCTTTGAAGTCTTGAATCGACGCTGTTGGCGTAGACCTTCTCTTTCACGTGGCCCCAAAGGAGGAAATCGCAAGGTGTTAAGTCACAAGATCTCGGTGGCCAATTGTGATCACCTCTTCGAGAGATAACACGGTCCGGAAACTTTTCCCGTAAAAGATCAATGGTTTCGTTGCTTGTATGGCCGTCTTGTTGAAAGTAAACGTTGTCCAGATCAATACCATCCAATTCCGGCCATAAAAAATCATTAATCATCTGTCGATAGCGCAATCCATTCACCGTAACTGTTGCTCCAGCCTCATTTTCGAAAAAGTAAGCTCCAATGACCCCGCGGGACCATAAACCGCACCAAACAGTCACACGTTGAGGATAGAGAGGCTTTTCAACAATAACTCTTGGGTTTTCCGAGCCGCAGATGCGACAATTTTGCTTGTTGACGAAGTTATCGAGGTGGAAATGGGCCTCATCACTCAAGATGAGTTTTCGATGGAATTCCGGAACATTTTCATGCATTTCAAGGACCCAATCAGCAAAGACTCGACTTTGTTGATGATCGGCCAGCTTGATTTCTTGTGTTAACTGAACTTTATAAGCCCCAAGGCCCAAATCTTTATGCAAAAGACGGTGTAATGACGTTTGTGGAATGCCTAATTCCAAAGAACGACGAGGAATGGACAAACCTAGGTTTTCTTCAACACTTTCGGCTACAGCAGCAATATTCTCGGCTGTTCTTGAGCGACGTGCACGGGTTTTATTCTTCACATCACTAACTTGTCCCGACAGCTCGAATTTTTCACGACGACCCAAAAATGTTGGAGTTTTACGAACCGTCTCTGCCACATTTTCACCATTTTTATAGTGAATTTTAATAATTTCAATGCGTGAACCGTTCCATTTTTATTAATGGCGTAGTTTCTACTAGTCAAATGTCAAAAAATGACAGCTCCAAAGGTGACATCTACCGAAATAGCGGGCTAATTAAAATAACACCTCTTATTGAAAAACCCTTTATAAATAATCAATGGTTGAAACGAATTAAAAACGCCGAATTTTATGCAAAATATATAAAAACAAGAAATTTTTGTCGTTAGCATGGTTAACATTATTTTGATTTTATTTCCCTTATCATTACACTAAATAATTAGCGTTTTTCAAAATAAACAGAAAAAGGATCGATCTTTGTTACAATTTTCTTTCAAATAATATCATAATTTTCTGAAAATAGCAACTTTCAAGTGAAAATATTTTAGTAACCAAAACATTTTTATTGGTTTTGTTACCGTCACTTCCTCTTCGATCTCAATAGCTTCCATACACAAGTACAAATTTATCTACTTGATATACCATTATTGCGTAATTATGTACCAAAGTATGCATATAAATTTTATCGAGAATTTTTCTGCACCTTTTTATAAATTTACTCAAAACAATTTTTTTTCACATTTGTATTACACGCGCACTTTCTAATCTTCACTGTAATTAGGTACTCAAGATAACGGAATAATTTGAATTAATCTGAAAATTCGTATTTGCAGCGATATTTATATGCAGATGACTCAGCAATGAAATTCTAACTAGAGAATAATAAAAAAATCATGTAAATTCGGGGTTCGCTCTTTTTTTTGGCAGGACTTGTATAGGTATCTACACATAATTTTCATTGGTTCATATTATCCTTGAATAATTCCTGCATATCTACTTTCATATAGGATCATTTTCCTGTTGGGCAACATAAATGTACAAACACACACACACGAACATACACCAATCACTGAATTTTTATATACTTATTATATTACATAGTCAGCTCAGCTCTCATTTTTATATAAAACACACAAACTTCCCACAAAACTCTACTATAAAACAAACTTTTCGTCGTCCAGCAGCGATTGCTTTTTAGATAAGCGAATCCTTAATTTTCTCACCTTTCTTGCCGGAAAGTTTCATTTCCCTATCAAAGTTATCCGCAAGAAACATTAAATTGCTTTAAAATGAGATTACGTTACTGCGTCAAAGTATCATTTTGAAACTCAGGGGCCCCATAAACCGGAATCCCATCAAATTTTGGTCATGCCCAAAAACTTATCCACTGTTTAGAACAGAAACTGGTGCTGGGCTTTTTCACTAACTATGTACAATGTACATGTACATATACATATATATGTACAGTACATTGAGATCTGCACGTATCTTTTGGCTTATAAAAGGACGAAAAATATTCCTTGTACCGGTCTTGAGGTATGTTACTCATGATTTCATTCTGGGCATCATAAGGAGGCTTTGCGGAATCGATTTTATGCTAACACATTGACATTTTACTGAATTTTATCACTTTCTAATACTTTCCGGCTCTTGTTTTCCGATACAATCTTAAAGGAAAGGTATAAGGGCGTGGATTTTGTTCCTCCACCCTTACCTTACAATTCCACCTTGTGATTGTATCCTATCAAACGGAAATTCATTGCCAGAAAACAAAACCGATGAAACACGAAATTGTAATGCAGATAAAAACATTCGTTTACCCTACTCAAGTCTCGGTCTCTTTTACTACGTAGGAAATATTTTCGGTTTTTTTTTTTTTACTTTTCGCTTGTTCACTTTGCGAAGGAAGGAATATAAATTTTTTTTTTCTTTAGATGCATTAAACTGTTCTCCTGCCGCACCTTATACCCGGCCTAAGTCAATATGTAAACAAAAAAATCCTTCTCAGATGAGCATAGAATATTTTATATGGCCCGGCATAAAATGAACGTGTTTAATGGAAGATGAGAGAAATAGAAGGAAAAATTGATGACGATATAAAACGTGGTCCTTGCAAAATTTTTTGATGCGTCCAGTTTTGTCTTGTGTTTGGGGTGGATACATTTAGTCTGTTGAACTATAAAAGGAGCACCTTTTTGGTTGACTTTTGTTATGTGTGCATATAGTACGACTAAGAGGGTGGCTGTGTTGCTCCTTTACACTTAGGTCTGTGTGTATATTTAACGTTTGCTGTAGGAACTAAGTACTTTGTTGAACAAAATCACTTTTCCAACGATGTTGATGTAATCAAGAAAAGTTTACTTAAGGTGAATTAACTTTGGCTTGGCTTGATTCTGTGTGATATCTGAAAATTGGGAAAACAGTTTTGACGGGACTAATACCTTGTGAATTATGAATGGAAAATGGGGTTATTAAAAGGATAAAATAATTACTGGGGATTTAGTTTCACATTGCTTTTAACTTATATTTAGGAATTATTTTCCTTCGAGATGTATTTATTTATTTGAATCTCTTTTAATCCCTAAACGGACCAATTATTTTTTTATGCAACAGCTTTTTAGTACGCTTTTTAATCTCACTTGATGTTGTTTCTATCTTTCTAGTGATTCTTTATTGAAAAAAATTAATAAAATTGTAAATTTTAAGTACTTGGGATTTTTCAGAATGACAGAATTACTACCATATTTGGTTAGCTCGTTACCTGCTTATGTCTTCTGTAGTTTTTTTTTTTTTTTTATTAGTAAATTATTCATTACCACTAAACTTCTTGCAGGTATTTTTTCAAAGTCAACACCAAAACAAAATCGTTTTCTCTCATCCGAAAAAAGGTAGATTCATCACGTTTCATCAAAATCCTCAGATCCGTTTTATAAAATAAAATTTATAAATATATAAAAAAATTCTCAATTATTCAACAACCACCTAATAACCCCTTAAAAAAATATTTTCATAGTTTAAACCAAACTTAATACCTTGTCACGGCTTGACAGAGTCTTCTCCCACGTCGAAAATGGCCTTGTGCAGCCAGAACAAAATTTTTAGGGTTTTTTTGCAAATCCAATTCGAAAGTCACTTGAAAAAATTTATATTTAGTATCCTGTCAATCAGTTATTGAGAGAGTCGTTAAAAACATTCCGATTATTGAAAAATTTATTCTAATTCTTGTTAAAAAAAAAAAAAAAACTGTTGGTCACAAAGGGCCCCCCCCCCCCCCCGCCCCCTCAAAAGGACGAAGATTCTTCTATGGATTAAAGAAAAACAGTCCGAACAATGGTTGCTTTTCTTTCACCTAACCTTAATTTCATATATCTTGTATTTGGT
Source organism: Dioctria linearis (assembly GCA_963930735.1). NCBI lineage: Eukaryota > Metazoa > Arthropoda > Insecta > Diptera > Asilidae > Dioctria > Dioctria linearis. Next base: position 37,167,332 of record OZ005741.1, read on the forward strand.
TGTCTCCAGATCTTAACAGGGATCTCCACAAGGCGCGACTGCTTTCGCAGCTACTAATACTTGCGACTGGCCCGACTTCTGTAGTTCAGCGCTGCGTCCGCCATGTCGACATAGGGTCGACTTTGCTAACCTTCAGTCTGCCAGCCCGTAACCCACATCTACGTTGCAACTCCTCAGGCCACAAACCGCAAAAGTACATCTGCCCAACGGGTTCTGTAATCTCACCCAAGTTGTCATATCGACAGTCTGGATTAGCAAACCTAGTTTATTCGACGTGCTGACCTTGTGCACATCCACAAGCGGACATTGGTTTGGATTGATCTGAACACTTGTTGAACTGGTTTACAACTCTTAACAGAATATTGGTACGCTGGATCTGTATACTTATCTAGACTGTCATAGACCACAGTCTGGACTTGTAACACGACCCATTCGACGCGCTGAACTTGTGCAAAACCCCAGTCTCACTTGAGCCAGACTAGAGACTTCTATCTATTTCAGATATCGGCGCTAATGCTGACCGTTCACTTTAATTATTCATAGGACTTTTGATCGCCTAATACCACGGAATGAAGACACATCAAGGCTGTGCCTCAGCTTTTCAAGCCTACAATTCTCCAGTGATAAACAGATACTTCTGTTGTCGCGGTCCAGTGTTTCTTTGAGGCAGGCAACGTAGCTGGACCCCAAGAAGACAGCTGTGTACCTCAGACAGAACTTTTATATTCCTTCCGCTAAGGACACCCCGACTCCACTAATAGCTCGGCTACCAAGAATTGGCATGTACCGCCATAACACATCTGAAAGCAGTAAATTCAGTCCATTTTATCAAAAATATTTTTTAATATAAAATTCTGAAAATGGCGGGTTATTGATTAGTCGATTTTCCACGTCTCACAAACATCGAATAGGACTTTGTTTTCAATGAAGTTAATTAACCATCAATTTGTCGTTATTAAGATCCCTGTGGAATTTATTGCCGCCATGTTTTTTAACTACACTACCAAGTTAGCAGTAATTCGTTGCAATCTTCTCGTTGTTGTACTGTATCACGGTGCCGAAGGCACTTCTCTTGCTTGTACGCCTAGCTGGAAGCTACCTGCTTCTGCAAGATCTTAAATCATTCTGATGTTGATATCATCGGCATAATCCAGATCTCTAAGGGTTTTCTAACATTCTTCTTTGTAGACTGTCGTCGAAAGCTCTGACGAGATCGCCAAGTATTACGGAAAGAAATAAAAGGGGTGAAAGTAAAGAACCTTGTTGTACTCCAGTATTTACATTAAAGCTGTCAGAACATCTGTACTGCTGTGGAGAAGCTTGGATCTAGACTTACTGCGAAAAACTCTTAATTTATTTTTTCTGGAGAATACCGTGGTTCCTTCCAAATATCTGTTGTAGCTGCCTTTTTGTAATACACGACAGCTAAGTATGTAAGTAGTAGTAGTAGAGTATCATCTATTACTCTGTAGATTTCCCCCACGATAATCCTCTGTAAGGTTGAACTTTCCTAAATAATAATAATAATAATAATATTTTATTTGGCAATGTACCCAAGATTAAAAGATCTTATAACAGTACTAATATCAAGAGGAGGGGAAACAAAAGAAAGAAAAAGCTAAAATCATATAATAATAATAATAAAACTAAAAACTTAAAAATATACAAACTAAATACTAAAAAATAATGGAGATAGTAGTCCAATTAATTTGTTTAGTAGATGCGTGCACCATTCACCCTCAAAAAATTAAATTAGTAATTAACCTTGAAAAAGCTTTGCTGGAACCTTCACTTTGAATATTACTTGGAAGAGAATTCCACTTACGAGCAGCCTGGACAAAGTAAGAACGCTCACCATACTATGAGATGTGCCTCATGGGATAAGAAGCTGATGATTTCTGGTAGAATGCAAGAACTGCAGTTTCTCATATAAGTAAGCTGGGTTTTTTATGAATTATTGATTTTTGTAAGAAAATAAGTTGACGTCTAGCTAGATATGTCTCAAGGGATGTGCCCAGAATCGATGATACATACGCTGATACGTGAGCGCTACGAGAGAGCTTGTAAATGTATCGAGTAACATCATTGAACGCTACTTTCAATTTCCTTTGACAAACAGAATCAAGTTTGCCGAATATTAAACTGCCATATGTAAAATGTGGTAAAATTATTGACTTAGCCAACTTCAGTTTAAAACAGGCTAAATAAAAGTGGACCAAGGATTGATCCTTGAGGAACACCTGAGGACAGATACGCCGGATTACAGAGAGTTTCTCCTACCTTCACCATTTGACAGCGATTCGTTAGGAAACAGGTAATCAGCTTAACAGCTGTAGATGAGAAGTTAAGCCCATTACCAAGTTTAGAGAGTAGTTTTAAATAATTAACAGAGTCAAATGCTTTACTATATTCAAGCAAAACCAATATTGTCAAATGATCACTATCAAGAGCATCATAAATATCTGTGGCAACTTTGATGAGAGCAGTCTCACAGCTGTGCCCCGGTCGAAAGACACTCTGCCAAACTGACAATATTTTATTTACCTCTATAATAATCCATAACTTGCTTATGTAAGATCTTTTCCCAATCCCTTGGCCAGAAAATTAAGCAGACTAATGTGGGACGATAATCGCTAGCTAGAGGACGGAGACACTTTGTTAGGAATAGGGACAACTGTAGCTTGTTTCCATTGGGTAGGAAACTGAGATCTGGTGAGACAGCAATTGTAGATATGGACTAGGGGACAAGATATATATGGCACTATGAGTTTGAGAAATTTGGGATTTAGCAAATCAGGCCCAGTGGCGTTTGATTTAATAGAGTACAAAGTGGAGAGAATTTCACATCCGTCAACGCAGTGAAAAGAAAATCTTTCCTCATTGTTGATAATAAGCCCACCCCTGTTATTACGGTTTAATTTAGAAGCTTGAAAATCACCATATTTTACATGCTGAGTTGAAACATTGAGTCGAGATTGAGTTGAGTTTTCGATTCGTGTAGGATTGAAAGAGATTTGAGCTGAGATCGGGTTTAACTATTTAGTTGAAGTGACAGTTAAACAGTTATGAAAGTGATAAATTTTGTTTAAATAAACAAAAACAAACAAAAAACACTTTCAAGCGAACAGCAAACAAAAATACACCCCAGCTATTAGCTTCCAACTCGACTACTCAATTGGCGTTTATAGCTTTAACCGTTTATACATGGAGTTAAGCCCGGGTTGAACCATGGTCCAACCCTGCATGCCAACATGGTAAATGATGCGTTCCATTCAATATACGGGAAATCTGCAGATGTTTTCTCAGGACCTTCCCAGGATTGGTTGGAATAAATATGCTAAAGGGGTTTTCCTATAAGAGGTGTTATTTTGATATTCATTTTTTGAGATAAATGATCGGATCTTTATTTCAATATAAAGAGGAAGGAATGGAAAATAACATCAGCCAAATGACCACCACGACCACGCCTACAGGGACCATATCCTTTTCATGAAATTTTCCATAACCAAATCGCAGTGGCTGCCCTATGTCCTCGATATCCTCACGAATTCCAGCTTTGAGGTCTTGAATCAACGCTGGGCTGTTGGCGTAGACCTTCTCTTTCACGTGGCCCCAAAGGAAGAAGTCGCAAGGTGTTAAGTCACAAGATCTCGGTGGCCAATTGTGATCACCTCTTCGAGAGATAACACGGTCCGGAAACTTTTCCCGTAAAAGATCAATGGTTTCGTTGCTTGTATGGCACATAGCGCCCTCTTGTTGAAAGTAAACGTTGTGCAGATCAATACCATCCAATTCCGGCCATAAAAAATCATTAATCATCTGTCGATAGCGCAATCCATTCACCGTAACTGTTGCTCCAGCCTCATTTTCGAAAAAGTAAGGTCCAATGACCCCGCGCGACCATAAACCGCACCAAACAGTCACACGTTGAGGATAGCGAGGCTTTTCAACAATAACTCTTGGGTTTTCCCCAGATGCGACAATTTTGCTTGTTGATGTAGCCATCGAGGTGGAAATGGGCCTCATCACTCAAGATGAGTTTTCGATGGAATTCCGGATCATTTTCATGCATTTCAAGGACCCAATCAGCAAATACTCGACGTTGTTGATGATCGGCCGGCTTAAGTTCTTGTGTTAACTGAACTTTATAAGCCTTAAGACCCAAATCGTTATGCAAAATACGGTGTAATGACGTTTGTGGAATGCCTAATTCCAAAGAACGACGAGGAATGGACAAAACCTGGGTTTTCTTCAACACTTTCGGCTACAGCAGCAATATTCTCGGCTGTTCTTGAGCGACGTGCACGGGTTTTATTCTGCACATCAATAACTTGTCCCGACAGTTCGAATTTTTCTACCAATTTCTGTATTGCGGTCCGACAAGGTGCTTCACGACGACCCAAAAATGTTCGAGTTTTACGAACCGTCTCTGCGCCACATTTTCACCATTTTTATAGTGAATTTTAAAAAATTTCAGTGCGTTTTTGAATCGTGTATCGTTCCGTTTTTATTAATGGTGTGGTTTCTAATTGTCAAATGTCAAAAAATGGACAGCTCCAAAAGTGACATCTACCGAAATAGCGGGCTAATTAAAATAACACCTCTTATTGGAAAACCCTTTACTATAAATTACGGACACATTATTGAAAGTTCGTAAAGGTTCGTAGTTTTTTTTTCTTACCGGTGTTCCATAAAGGTCCCTGTTTAGAAATTCGATAAGTGTTCTTTCCACCTATACACCTACTTTAGAAAACGTCCATCCCCACTCTATCGAATTTTTATTTCACAGACTTTTTTTGCTGTTGTTATGTATAACTTTTCATTGCCCCCTCATAGCATTTTAATGTCCGCATTGTTTGGAAAAACCCATCTGATCGGTCTTTTCTGTGAATACCAATTTTGTGGTATATTAAATATCTTGCAAGTCTTCTATATTGAGCCCCTGCGGTTGGTTACGTTCTCTTACATGTTCCTGAATGTCGCGATCCTTAACTTGATGTTAGCGCTATGCATAAGATGTTTGGACGCCTTTTACTATACTAATCCAATTGCAACTGATACCGCAATGTTCAATTTGTGTACGGGTTCTACTATCCGCTGATATTCAGATTCCTTTCTGTATCCTTTTATAGTTGAAGTGGGTTCTTCCATCTATGTTAATCTAGCGAAAACTAAAGTCAAGAAATTAAAGGACTGTAAAGGTTTCCACTATCATTTTGAACATTTGAAAATCAATGTGACCAGTACCGTTTCCAGTAACTAGATAAAACATGCCTTAGTGTGTATATCTATCCCTAAAAGGTTTTCTTAAAGTATAGTTAGTTAACCGGGCACCAATGACCCTGGGTCATATTGACCCGAGGCAATTTAATACGGTGATATTTGTTATTCACGCTAACCGTACAATATGAACGTTGCTGGAGATACAGCCCCCTCTATTAGTACCGCCGGTGTTCTCAGTGCGACGCTGTCTGCGCAGCGAGATACCAGTGCGTCAAGTCAAAAAAGGTAAAAAAGAAAAATATCACAGTTATGTTTTTCAAAGTTGATTTTGCATGTGCTATTGAGGAAGCTAATAAACGTTTGATTTATAGAATACATTTTGCCACATATGGAAAGAACCGTTATTAAATTGATGTAGGTCTTTTAATTTTGTGATTATTTGTCGGTATAGTTCGGGTCATAATGACCCGGTGTCATCGTCCGCATAATTATTTTCACCTCATTTGCACCGGGTTAAACGTTATCTCCCAAATCTTATATGTACCAATGAAATTGCGAGAGTTTTCTCATTTTTATATTTAATCAGAGCCAGATAAAAAACTCAGAGGTATACGTACTTCTTACTGATACCCAAACTATCCCTACACATTTTTTTTCGTTTTGTTAGACAACCTGTAAATCCATTAAGTGTTCCCTTAAGTGACTTTGAAGAGATTTAATAGATTATTTACTTCGGGAAGATACGACTTATAAAAAAACATAAAAAAAAGTATACATCTATTTTACAAAACATCTAATAAATATGCATATACAAATCTTGCGCATAAATAAGGAACCAATCTAAGGCGGCTGGTCCAAAAACCTTTCTAGAGGATATCTTTATTCGCAGAGTATTCACACAAGGAAAAAAACTATCAAAACAGTTACAATTCCATATATAAAAGGAAAACAAAAACATCACAAAATATGTTGATGGAAAAAGGATTTTGTCCATTTCAAGTGTATAAAGGATGGATTAGGTCTCTCCTGGACGTAGGTCGGTAGTGGATACCTATATAAATCCAAACTACTTATATAGGAACAATAACGGCATCAGGCATTTCCATTGTTCATCCATCTATTCTATGACCCATCCTCCTCCCACTCTTTTTCATCTCCGTATTCAACCGGAAAAAGAAAACATGAAAACGTAAGAGATCTTTACTTTGGGACGGCACTTTTGTTAGACATATGTATGTATACACAATTTGTATGTATATATGTAGGTATGTACACACATCCACATAAAATGTAGATATGCAAGTTGAATACTTGTCGTCCACATAACAAGGGTCGCCAGCAAAGCTACTTCAGAGTTGATTAAGAGGACATGTGAGGACTTTTCAATTTTGATAATCGTTTTCTATCCATAGCTTGAGCTTGAAGTGGTGTTCTTATTTTGTGTGGTGGTACACATTGATATGTGACGTATCGGGCATGAATACAAACTATCGTTCAAAAAATATTCATTTGGAAATATTAAAAAAATATATAGATGAGAAGTTGGAAGAGGGGAAGCAATATGTTCTGTGGATTTGACAGTTTTATAGAGAATTTTCAATGGAGATCCTTTTATTATGTAAGCGAAATGTCGTAAAGCTGTTATTTTTTGGATTCTACTTTCCTTTATAAAGCATACTACGAGTATATGCGAACATTATCATCTACAAAAAAAATTATGGGACTACATCTTTAGGCATCCATAAGGTAAAGCATGTCAAGAGTACAAAATTTCTAAGAAATGTTTACTAGCGCAGACCTTAACTGTTGAATAGACTATACCTGATCCACCATCTGCACGGTAAATAATATTTTAATATACCGCTGCCGATTTATGAACAATCACCACAAAAAGTGGGGTTATGAGATCGCAATTGATGTAAAATGTGAATGAAAGATGAAGTATAATCCAAACCGACCGATTATAAGATATTTTGTAAAATCCGTGGCTATACTGAAAAGACGTCAGTAGCTGGGATGGATTTGTCTTTATCCTGGGGTTTGAGTTTGATGAATTTTGTTATATGTCAGGATAACTTATGAAAAAGTTCATCGTTGTATATATGTTTGGAAAACGTTAAAGAAGCGTCCCAATTAAAAAATACAAATAACTGGGTAGTACAGCTGCACCCTAACGACAACCTAAAAGACCTCTTCGGACTTGGATACCAGCTAAATCTTACAATTATAGTAGAGAAATTCCAAACACCTAAAACGACATAATTTAAGAACTGTCAGAGATTTGGACATGTTGCGATTAACTGTAACATGGAATATATGTAAGTGAGTGAACTGAACAGCATAAACCCAGGAGAATGCTCACTAAGAGCAAGTCATGGCAAAGAAGGTGAAAATGACTGTAGACAGCCAAGGTGCATTAACTGCGGGCAACTTTGACATCCAATTAGTTATTAGGGCTACCCTAAACATATCGAATTGTTGCAGAGAAAGAACAAGCAGTCTTAGCTGGAAAAAATAAAGAAGTAGCCTACAGAAACCGTGTACAACCCAATATCTCGCCTATTCTCAGACTCTCAAAAATAAGACAAATGAGGTCATCTAATCAGCTTATAACAAATCCAATAAAATTAACACGTTCAACGAAGAGTGCGAAATACTCTTTGGTATAAAATTGACAATTTTGTTACCCAATATCGGAACCTTCAGGACAAAAACTCGAAAAGGTAAGCGCTTCCCCGTCGGCGTCCATGGCTGATATCACACAAATTAGCGGCTTGACAAGAAAATATCTGAAACTTACCGAGAAATTATTAAAGATTTGCACATAATAACTACAATGAACTATGGTGCCGCCTATTTCTTAAGGAAGGTTTTTGGTGCGCAACCTGCGTGCTAGGTGGACACTAAATGTCTACATCAAAAGAAGCAGCACCTTGCTGCATTTTCCTAGCTCGCGCGCTAACGGATGCTAAAGGACGAAATTTTGTTTTTTTTTTTTTAGGACCCAAATTTTCTCCCATACTGCCGAGAATCTCGAGAGCTGAATGCGTAGGGTATAGCTCACACGTTGTGCCCACTCCTCCACATACACTTAATGACCCCACACAACTAGATATTTTTTTCAGAACATTTAGTGGCCGTATCTGATGAGAATAAATTAATCAAATCGAAAGACGATATCAAGCAAGATAGAAAAGCAAACTGAGGCCAAGCCGCATGAAAAAATAGAAAATAAACTTTTCTTCACACACAGAGGTGGACTCAGATTTTTTCAGATTCTTTCGCTTCATGAATCAAATCACTTATTACATCTGATTGATCATACTGAAATAAATCGGTGGTTGTCAGCGAATAAAATCTGAGTCCACCTCTGTGTGGGAAGAAAAGTTTATTTTCTACTTTTTCATGCGGCTTGGCCTCAGTTTTGTTTGAAAACTCGTTTTTTACTTATTTTATTTTCTGCCTTTTTCACGTTAACTAAATTGTTATTACGTGCTGCATGGAGATACTTTATGACGGCTGAAAAGACACTGATTTACTAGTTTTTCACAATTTTTCGGAAAAATCGGAAAACTGCATTTTTCCTGAAACGGATTTATCACTAATCAAATTTGTAGGGAAATCTCCGGTTCAAATTTTGATAGATTCAATTGTCATGCGACATGAACCTGTGTGCCAAATTTCAGCTCGCTGTGATGACGAAAAGTGGGTCTACGAGAGTCTCGAAAATAGTAAAGAAATAGACAAATTCGTGTACGAGTTAAAGGGAATGGCTGGCCTCAAAAACAGAAATAACGGAATGACAAGTGTAAAGAATTAAAAATCGGAACTTGACATCTCAGTCGGTCAGCTGTTCAATGTTATTAATCTTGTTCCTACCCCCAAGACATTTAGGGTGAGCCAAGGTCTCGCATCTCAAGTACAGTCTCGATGCTAACAGCCTCCATCGAGCAGGACTGACTACATTCCGACTATAAGAGTGCACTGAGTTCTTATGAATTTGATACGCATTGATACCGGAGTCGTTCCGCGCCTCTCAACATCAACTCTCAAACAGTTGTTGATCCCTGAGCTCACAAATCAGCCTATACTACTAAAATTCTGTGGGTATTTCATGTGCAAGTCTCTTCGTATATAAGGACTTCCATGCATACTTCTCTATGTGCTCCAACATAATCTCTTCCATTTTTCGATCTTCTTATTTGAGGGTTTATGCCGACATCTTTAGTCCTAAAGAGAAACAACTCGGAAGTACCTACAGAAAATTGTTTTAACCTTTCCATTAAATAATCGAAGTATGGTCTTCATTCGATCATAAATCAATTGGCACATTTTTCTCTCACGCTTCGATATTCGAAATTGATTGATTGACTTTCGAAATGGTCTATTTCTTGTAGTCGAATTAACCCTTTTTCTATATCTATGTGATTTCGAAGTGAAATATAGACAGTGTGTAGCAGTACACCTTTGGTGGAAACTATATTCAAAAACGCAATTTTACATAGTTTTGTCACAAATCTTGATATGTGAGCAAATTTTATTTTCTCTTCACTGCACTTTCTCACTTTTCTGTGTGGTACTTAAAATGTGCTTGAAACGATTTCCATATAATTTTTCTCCGACAAAATTTCATGGCTCCAAAAAAGGGGGAGGAGTAAAATTCCATTTAAACGTCATAGGACCAATTTTCTCAGCCATATCATTATTATTTGCAAAAATTGCTGCTTTTCACATACATAATTTGACGACGATCTTTATTCTCCTTCACATTTGCGTGAAATAAATTAGAAAAATCTGAAAAGTGAAGGACACTTATACTACAAAGTGCAAAAGGTAGGAATATATGCATATAAACATTTTAACATACATTTGGATGGATATATAGAGCATATCCATGCACATAAATATATTTACACTTATGTCGTGATGTCATGCGGTTTGGCTCTTACATGCATTTAAGGTTTGTCGAATGGTTTATTTGAATATGCTTTAAATTTTAATAGGATCACTTTGAATAGCGAAGATTAAATATAATATCAGAACGCGATGGCTTGAAGGAAAGCCGTTTCAGGGTCCTTTCTCTTTCCTAACTTATCTGTATTTGGCTTATATACATACATATGTGCGTCTATCTAAACATCTGCAAAACTTTTTCAAAGATAGTGAAATGAAATGGGTGAACTAACAACAAAATCAGTAGAAACCCTACTTCAGTTCCTATATTATGTAGGTACATATATATATCAATCTATGTATGTGCATCATGGTTATAGCATACATAGTTACACCTGCCAGAGGTTTCTGGTAGGTACACATTTGCTTCTAGTCAGGAGAGTATGTGAAAATATGCTAAACCATGTCTATGCAAATTTTCAGATTAACAAATGCATTGGTAGGCAACATATCTGGACTAGGAAAGTACGGGGAGTTTATATATGGACGTACAATTTTGCCTAATGAAAAGTTTTTTGGGGGAGGGTGGGTTACAAATAGTTAGGACATGGAGCATTTTCCGGTAGAGTAATGCTCTAGAAAACAGGTGTATAGGATTTCTGTAGGTTGGCCTTATTCACATTTCCGATGATATGCATTAACAAAGACTGAAAGTCTACGGTACTAAACCCCTCTCACTCTGTAATGTTTGTATAAAGTAGGTACACCCCAGGATACTTTCAACCGATAGTCGTTCTTCAAATGTTGTTACTTTGCTTAAGTGATTTTTGCCAGAATTGCTAGCGTATACCTATAATGGAGAAAATTGAACAAGTGTACATATGAAATGTGTTTGTTTTATGTCTCAATTTGAGGATTTTGTATTATGGACGAGAATAAGGGGAACTATAACAGCTAAAAGTGATTTCTTGAAATTGCCATAGAAATCGACCAATATCGGGTTATAAAATTAGGTTTTCAATACCAAATTGCCTTTTATGTTCTTTTGTAATCAACGTTTTAGTTCAGTGAAATTTCTGAGAGTGTTTACTTGCAAATTATAGTTTACTCCAATAGCTTGCTTATGATTTCAATTCAAAAGATTGATTTCATACAAATCTCCGAACCGAATTAGATGTCTTCCATTTATGAGTAGATTAATTGCCACTTAAAAAAAAAAAAAAAATTAAAAAACTTAAAACAGCAACAATCTTCCAACATGGCTGAATTTTTGAGGCCAGCCCGTCCCTTTAACTCGTACACGAATTTGTCTGTCTGTATATTTCTTTTTTGCTATATTCGACACTCTCGTAGACCCACTTTTCGTCATCACAGCAAGCTGAAACTTGGCACACAAGCTCATGTCGCGTGACAATTGAATCTATCAAAATTTGAACCGGAAATTTCCATGGAAAGCCCGGAAAATCAGGAAAAATCATTTGAAAATTTGGTTCAAATTTGATTAATGATAAATCCGTTTCAGGAAAATGTTTTCCGATTTTTCTGGAAAATTTTCCGAAAATTTCCGGAATTTTCTGACTTTTCCGGAAAATTTTCCGACAAAAAAGTTTTATAAGCTATGCGGAATCATTTTTTTCCCGTCCTACTGGCATCAATACTTTCTCTTCAACAATCATGAAAACTTGCATGAAAAATCGAGGAAAATTCACGTAAATTTTTAAAAAAAATTCATAGTAATAGCAAAAAACCTATGGAAAACATGGAAAATCGGGAAAATTTATGTTATATGGGATCAAATTGGAATACAGCTAAAAAGCACTGTTTAAAACATAATTTGAATTTCAGAAAACCGTTGCAGTACTTCAACGATTTGATACTCGAAAAATTTTTGTTTTCGGATCGGCACCAAACATGACTTAAAAATTGTTTTAAAATATCTCCATGCAGCACGTAATAACAATTTAGTTAACGTGAAAAAGGCAGAAAATAAAATAAGTAAAAAACGAGTTTTCAAACAAAACTGAGGCCAAGCCGCATGAAAAAGTAGAAAATAAACTTTTCTTCACACACAGAGATGGACTCAGATTTTATTCGCTGACAACCACCGATATATTTCAGTATGATCAATCAGAGGTAATAAGTGATTTGATTCATGAAGAGAAAGAATATTCAAGAGAAATGTCCCAATCAAAAAATCTGAGTCCACCTCTGTGTGTGAAGAAAAGTTTATTTTCTACTTTTTCATGCGGCTTGGCCTCAGTTTTGTTTGAAAACTCGTTTTTTACTTATTTTATTAGATTTAGCAACATTACGCTGGGAAGCGACTTTAATTTTTTCGAAAATCTATAATTATATTTTACTGAGTTGTATAGAATATTTTAATCCACTAACTGCGTACAGTAAACCTCAAAGTCGACGACACAAATTTCTCATAAATTGTGTTGTTTCGATAACTCGACAGAATATCTTAAGTTATTTTACGATGGCATAAATCCTCATCCTATCATTTCTACTAATAGTCTTGACATAATAAACAAATTCATAATGCATACCCAGGTAGCCGGTTATGCGCGTAAATCTTATATAAACTTTATATGGAATTGCCCTCGGATCACCCGAGAGATTCACCACGCTGTGGCTGAGCGTGATTTTCTGCTTAAGCAGTACAGAAGATCGCACTGTGTAGCGGCACATAACAGATACACAACTATTCGTAATAGGGTAAGATCTATGATTCGTTCAGCTAAGTGTGCATATCTTCGAAGTAAGCTGGATTTAAACCAGCCTTCTAGGAGGTTGTGGAAAAATATTCACAGCTTGGGTATATATGGGCAAGAATCCCCACAAGTCATATGTGATCCCGATACACTGAATAAGTTTTTTACTAATTTCACTGGAACTACTGCTCAGCGTTCTTATAACTTAGACTATTCTAACTTCCTTTCTGAGGGCTATTCTTTTCACTGCGTTGACGGATGTGAAACTCTCTCCACGTTGTACACTATTAAGTCAAACGCCACTAGGCCTGATTTTCTAAATCCCAAATTCCTCAAACTCATAATGCCATATAAATCTTGTACCCTAGTCCATATCTACAATTGCTGCCAAGGGAAACAAGCTACAGTTGTCCCTATTCCTAAGAAAGTGTCTCCGTCTCTAGCTAGCGATTATCGTCCCAATAATCTGCTTAATTTTCTGGCCAAGGGATTGGAAAAGATTTTACATAAGCAAATTATGGGTTATGTAGAGGTGAATAAAATATTGTCAGTTTGGCAGTGTGGCTTTCGACCGGGGCACAGCTGTCAGACTGCTCTTTTAAAAGTTGCCACAGATATTTATGATGCTCTGGATAGTGATCATTTGACAATATTGGTTTTGATTGACTATAGTAAAGCATTTGACTCTGTTAATTATTTAAAACTACTCTCTAAACTTGGTAATGGGCTTAACTTCTCATCTACAGCTGTTAAGCTGATTACCTGTTTCCTAATGAATCACAGTCAAATGGTGAAGGTAGGAGAAACTCTCTCTAATCCGGCGTATCTGTCCTCAGGTGTTCCTCAAGGATAAATCCTTGGTCCACTTTTATTTAGCCTGTACATAAACGATCTATCTACCAAGTGCTATTAAAAATTGCTCTATTCATTTATAAGCTGATGATGTACAGATGTACCTTAGTAGAACTATAGGACTAATAGAGGATTGTGTCTATCGGATCAATGAGGATCTACAGCACCTACATAAGTGGTCTGCAATTAATGAGCTCTCACTGAATTCGTCCAAATCAAACTGCTTAGCAATTTATAGGCGTGCATTAGAGAAATCCGCGCTTCCCCATGTGGTCTTGAACAACACAGACTTGGAATATGTTGACTCAGTCAAAAATTTGGGAATCAAATTTAATTCCAAGTTCAGCTGCTGCACCTACATTGCGGAAACGATGAGAAAGGTATATGGTGGTCTGCGGCAATTGTGGATTAGCTCAAGCTCCATGTCAGTGGATTTTAAACTGAAGTTGGCTAAGTCAGTAATTGTACCACCACATTTTACATATGGCAGGTTAATATTCGGCAAACTTGATTCTGTTTGTCAAAGGAAATTGAAAGTTGCGTTCAATGATGTTACTCGATACATTTACAAGCTCTCTCGTAGCGCTCACATATCAGCGTATGTATCATCGATTCTGGGCACATCCCTTGAGACATATCTAGCTAGACGTCAACTTATTTTCTTACAAAAATTAATAATTCATAAAAACCCAGCTTACTTATATGAGAAACTGCAGTTCTTGCATTGTACCAGAAATCCTTAGCTTCTTATCCCAAGGCACATCTCACAGGTGAGCGTTCTTACTTTGTCCAGGCTGCTCGTAAGTGGCATTCTCTTCCAAGTAATATTCAAAGTGAAGGCTCCAGCAAAGCTTTTTCAAGGTTAATTACTAATTTAATTTTTTGAGGGTGAATGGTGCACGCATCTACTAAACAAATTAATTGGACTACTATCTCCATTATTTTTTAGTATTTAGTTTGTATATTTTTAAGTTTTTAGTTTTATTATTATTATTATATACTTTTAGCTTTTTCTTTCTTTTGTTCCCCTCCTCTTGATATTAGTACTGTAATAAGATCTTTTAATCTTGGGTACATCGCCAAATAAATAAATTATTATTATTAATTATTAATTAATTTGAATATGTAACTAACTAACAGGATATTGTCAAGAGCTATGATTACCCCATAGAAAAACAAATGCTGGCCGATAATGGAGCTACTTCAGACGAATATTCAAAATTTATATTGATGATGTTATCACACAAATGAGGTGGAGACAAGCAAAAAATTATATGGTGAAGGGGGGTAAGACGCATCGTTTCGGCGGTAGGGTGATTTACGATTTTTAGTACTTTTTCTATTTCACACCCTGTAACTTTCTTGATATATGTACACTCTATCATCATTTTGATAATTTTGCGTGGAATTGCATAAAATTAGGCGTAATTTATTTCGTCAGTAGCAAAATTAATTAAATTATGCATCAGAAAAGCAAGTTTATCACAAAAACGGTTGCATTTTTAGCTAGGTAGATGTGCATATTCAAATTAAAGGTAACATTACGGAGTTTCTAAAACTTGTAAAAAAAACTGTAATCATGCATTTTGGCGGGAAAATCATTAAAATTTTGAAAAAATTCAGAATTTTTTTGACTTTGATGTCCTACAACTTCAGACGGAAGATGATAGGCTGATTGGATATCCATTGGAAAGCTTAGACGGTTTGCTATCATCTGAGATGAATTTCACTTTGTTCAACAAATCAAGAAAGTTGCATGGGGTAAAGTGTAAAATGTACTAAAAATCTTAAAACCCTCTACCGACGAAACGACGCGTCTAACCACCTCCTTCACCTACGTATTTAAAATTTCTGTGACAGGAATAAAACCGTTATAATGTGACAAACGTATGTTCGCAGTTTTATTGTTCTGTGGCAGTTACAAAAGTATTAGAAGAGACTTTTCTTTCTGGCTTGGTCATTATTTTGTGCATATCTTACGCGAAATTAATTTATTCCCATAGGAGTTTTTATTGATTTTTCGGTTATATTAAAGATGAAATTGAATAAATTTTTTGATTATTTAAATTAAAGTGAAGGTGAATCAATACTTTTAGGTTTGTAGTTTTCGTAATTTTATTGAAATTAGTGATAAATAAACATTTAAACCACAGAATGGATAAAAGAAAATCTTTAACGGTTGAAGAAAGGGCGAAAATAACCGCTTTTAAGGAGGCAGAGATGTCAAATCGGGAAATAGCAAAGAAAATGAATCGTTCGGAAGGCGTCATACGGAATTTCCTCAAATTAATATATATTCTACTGCACAGGGAACAAGAAGTTGACTGTAAGACAAAAGGGTCAAATTAAGGAAAAAACAAAGTGCGCCCAAAATTGTTGACTGTTTGAACTTACACCGGTCACTAAACGGCGAGTTCAGCAAATTTTGAAGGCAATGCCCAACTTGGTGTTCAAGAAACCGCAAAAACGTCCATTGCTGAAGCAACATCACAACGAGGCCCGTCTGTAATTTGTGCGTAAGCACAAGGGTTGAAGAGTGGAAGAGAGTTACTTTTTCGGATGCGAAAATATTTAACCTTAATGGTCCTGACGGAAAAATAACCCTTTCCGAATGAGCAGGAAGTGTTATGGTATTTGGGGAGCTTTTTCGTCTTATGGAAAACTCCCATTTTGCTACCTCAGCTCTAGAGGAGTAAACTCAGAAAAATACACAGATATGTTGGAGTATGTCTTAATTTCTTATTTAGAGGAAGTCGTCGGTGACCGGAAGTTCACTTTCCAACAAGATAACGCGACAATCCACGTCTCCTCTACTGTCCGCCAGTGGTTTAGGATTAAATGCATCCCTACATCCCTATGGCAAGGCTAGTTTATGAAGGTGGACGGCAATACCGCGACATTCTGACTTTAAAGACAGCAATTTTAGGTGCATGGAACAGAGTTACATCAACAATTTAATAAATTCAATGCCTAATCGGATTTTCGACACAATTAGAAAAATGGACGATGCTATACCAAGTATTAAAATAAATTTTTATTATCATTACTTTTCTTGTTTTTCATTATCTTTATAAAAAAGGAAATGGGCGTATTAATTGAATTTCGCACGTATTTTTTGTTAAAGTTTGCCAATTGATTGTTTGTAATTATGCGAAGAAAGGAATATATTTGAGTCTTTGCAGTTTTCCTAATTCAGTTTTACCTTTATTTCCTTAAATCGACAAAAATTGGGGTGCGTATAAATAAATTTCGCTCGCACGTACTTATGATATCATCTACATTCTACTTGTGTTCATACATTTAATTATATGAAAGTAAACTGAAAAACTCAACAACTTTTTCCCTTTGGTTGATAAACAAAAAAATATAAAACAGTCCAAACTTTTCCGTACCGATGCATTTCACTCATGAAATTACTTTTTCTTACTTCTTTCCGGTAATATCTAAACACATACTTACTTACTTCCACACATACATATACATATGTACATACATTTATATGGTACCAAGATTCAACTCAAGTTTAGCCGAATAAGTTAAAAGGATCGGAAAAGTACCCTATCATCCAGTTATCTTGTAGCAAACCAAACGGATAATTCATGGCAATCTTATGGTAACAACTTTTCACCATTAAACTCTTCTCGACCTACTACAGCAGAAAAAAAGAGAGGACTTGGGGGGGGGGGGGGTTAGAGACCAAGGATCTATAAGATCAGAACTGGTAAAACTTTTCAAAAGAAGCACAGACAATAAAGGAAGAGAAGTTATTGGTGGTACTATATATATGGGGATACGGAGCATCCACATTCCATATATCCTGTTAAAATGTCGAAGTATCATCGCGGACTATAGTCCTACTCACATTTTACTTACTAAGGATTTTCATGCCCGGGTGAAATGGATGTGACATTACACATATCTGATCCGTAAAGAAGGTGTAGAAACATCAGAGTATCTCTAACGCAAAGGTATTACGACAGAGTTACATACATACGTATGTATGCATAAAACATATACATATAGCATAGCGTTTAACTTGTGATCTTCAAAGGACTTTTAGGTTCCTCTTAGAATGTTTCATTCCGTTTCCGTATTATTTGAAAAAATTGCCAAAGTTAGGAGAATAATATCAAGGCAAAACCGAAGAATGTTAAAAGTCTTGTTTTTTTTTCTTCTTCTTACTTCTACCTGGTAAAGTTATCTCTACGTGTATGTATACGCTCTTGTTTGCTCTCTTACCATCTTACTCAGAACCATTAGAACGAGGGTGGGTCAAAATTCTACTGCTACTAACTTATCCAGAACGTTCTTTCATTTCTAGAACTTAATCCCGTTTAGAGTGCTGCTTTACGTCTTGTACCCCAACAATTTGACGTTCAACGCCGAAAAGCGTTTCCAAACAATTTCCCGCAAAAGTGGTTGAGGACCTTATGTCCTTATGTGACTGTAATCAAGGAAAGAGTTCCCCTCGTGTGTATTCCTTTTGGAGTTTTTGTTATTGTTGTTTGTGTTGTTTTTGTTGTCTTTTCAGCTTTCAGATATCACAATTTGAAGGAATCCTTTTTATGGGGCACAGACATCGTATCATGCGGACGGATTTTATTCTTGTTGTGTGTTTACAAACGAAAAATACTACATTGTACCTTGCTACATACATATATATTCTTAGTATCCTTATCAGAGTAACACAGTTTTTGGTTTTCGTTAATACGAACTTCAATATGCCACATATACATATGCATATATATATATATATGTGTGTGTGTTCATATCCATCATGATGGTGTATCTTTATCAGTCGTCTGTCCGTTTTCTTGTAGATATATATACTTATAGATTTCTGTACATAACTACAATAGAGGAAAGGAAAAGTGTGCTCATGACCATATCCTGTCTAACCGTCTGGCATAGCATGACTATACTTTCTGTTAGCCCATAGGCATTTCACATTTAGAGCCTGAATCCTTAACAAAAATCCTTCTTAAGTAGAACGAATGCTGCTGTTGAGGATTTTCCGTCAGCATAGCCGACCGATGCGATGTAGCTTTTCACTTCAGACCTCCTTTTACTAAACCCTCATCTTCCCTTATTTCTAGAAATATAATCTGAAAAACTTACAATTTGTTGTTGTACCTTAGTCTCTTATTTGCTGTTCTTGTTTTGTCGCTATACTACTGTTTGCCTGATAGGAAATTGTTGTTCGTTAGGCTTAGTCCTTCTTCATTTCGTTTTTTTCCGTTTTTTTTTTCATATATCCTTTCCTTTAGTAGTTTCATGTCCTTTGGATTAGTGACCACCAAGAGAACACTAAAGTTTATTTACAATTGAGGGCGACGGATATTTAAGGGTTGGACAGACAGATACATAAGCTCAAAGGAATTTTTTCTCTCTGGTTTTAACGGGGAGTTTTCTTTTTCTTTTTTTTTTATGTAGCAGATGTGGTCATTCGTTTTTATGGACAATTATTTGTATGGCATAAAGGATTCAAGTGAAGACTTAAATTGGGATTTAGTTATAGTTTTAAAGCAGAGCAGAGAGAATTTGTAGTTGAATAAATCTTGTCATGTATTATTTTGTTAATTAATGGATTATTCAAAAAATAAAAAAAAAGTTTTACTTAGTAATTAAGAATTAAGTAATTATCTTTAGCGAAGACAATTAGTAGAATGATTAACACTTAATGATATTTTGTCGAATATTCATCGAAGTTTATTGTTATGCAAGTGGTAGACGGTAACAATTTTTGTTAGTTTTGGATTTATGCAACATAAACACGATAAGATCACCGAAATATTTTAATAACCAAAATGAATTGCCGAAATAGGTTTAGTACAGTGGTCTCAATACCTCTTGTTAGCCTAGTTATATTTACCTATTGATGGGATTAGAGCGAGAAATACTTTCCTGTGCCAGTGCTTAACTAAGGCATTAAATTGTCTCTGCAAAACCTTCCTGTCCTCTTAATGAAGCGCATCAGGTCTAAGAGAGGTATGTTCTTCAGCTTATCCACAGATAGAAGGGCAGACCCAAATGTATCCAGCCTGTTCCGGACTGAGGGAGGACAATCACACAGAAATTGTTCGGTTATCTCAGGATCTCATTCCAGGAAGGGCAGACACTCAGGGCTGTCAATAGCCCCCATCCTTGTTAAATGAGCGTGAAGCAAGCTGTGGTTGATGATGATGCTAACCACACAGTTCTGTATTGTTTTCTTCCGTGCCCCAAAAGAAAGTCAGAAAAATTTCTATTAGGTCCATCAAGAAAAAAGTTTTGTATACCTGTAATTACCCAGGTTTGCTCATCTCTGCTTATGCTTCATGCAAAAATCTGCTTTGATGAGAGATCCGATAACCGAAGTGGCAACACCTACAGTGAGTTCCAGTCCATGCAAGGGAGAGCCAGAGCTAGACGTGGGTAGAACGCCAGCCCTATTATTCTACAGGAACCCACTGCAGACACACCTTGTTGTAGATACACAGCTTATCCATAGGATACCTGTAGTCCTCCAGTAACTTAGATGTTATCCGATGGCCACTCAGAGCAATCAAGGCTGCTTGACTATCAGAAGTATGGTAAAATCCCTTGATCTCCATATCGAGGGCTATCTTCGCTGCCATTGCTATGGCGTAAACTTCAACTTGAAAGACAGTGGTGTGCCTTCTAAGTGGGTATTCCAGGCCAATGTCAAGTTCAAGAAAGTAAGCACCATTTCCACGAATCCCTTTCAAGAAAACTCACAGAGAAGCGATGTCAAAAACTAACTCTGGTACCAGAATATCAAGTGGCATGCGGGCCAGAGGGTCTACCAGTTCCAGCCCACCCGCCAATGAGCAATGGGAAGAACCCGTCCAGCCGTCCTGACAAGATCCCCATGAGAGCAATGTTCGCATAGCCCTGTTGACATCTGCGTAAGTGACAAGATCCAGGGGTGGGAGATTAAGTAAGACCTCAAGGGCACCAGAAGCCCTAGATCGCATGGAGCCAGTAATTCCCAGGCAAGCAAGCCTTTGAAGGCTCGCCAGCTTCTGAATCACAGTTCCCACTTGGACGGCCACTATACACAAAAGGCATATATGAGCATGGGTCTAACAATCGAGGTGTACATACAGTTCACAACCCTCGGTTTCATGCCCCATCTGCAACCAAAGGTTCTCCTGCATTGGACAAAGACCCTCATAGGTGCATTGCCTTTTTCTTCTACATGCATTCCCCACATCAGTTCGAGTGAAGGTAGACACCGAGGTGCTTGAAATGAGGAGACAGTTGCAGAGTATATCCAAAGAGCTTTGGAAGAAGAACAAAGTGTCCAAGGTTACGTCTCTTGGAGAAGAGCACCAAGCTGGTATTTGTTAGGATCACTGTCAGTTCATTAAAACATTCCAATAGAAGTTAAAGAAAACTCGCTAGCAGTGATGGGATCAGCACTAAAATAGAACGAGGTACATAATCTGTGCCCTTTTCTTCTACGGATGCTTCAGGTCATTCATGTCGAAGTCTCAATTGTTGTTTCAATCCAAGAAGACATTCCTACATTTGTAAACAAAATGAAAGCAGAAGTGTCTAGATTATATCAGCTGTCAGCAGGTTTGCTACCACAGAGATTGATTCTAACTTAACGTTTTCAATTTATACTTTTGTAAGAGATTTTTGATAGATTTGGAAGATAGCCTCATTAGGGGGTATTCTACTCTAGAAATTTGTTTTCATATTTTCAAAGTTTAACTATTCAAGAATATGCCTACAAGAGGATTTTTCAAATTTGTATCTTTTATATTTAGTGTTCACTTGCATCCAGCTGCTAACAGTTGCATTCTAACTTCCAAACAACCTGGACGTATGGACTTCAAGTGGTAACGCCACTGTAACGGCTAAAAAAAAAGGTTTTTTCACGATCTTTTTTCTCGCGAAATTAAAGGTATTTGAAAAAGACCTTTTAAGAGTATTACCGGGCATACATTGAACTTTATTGATAAATTTTTGACAGCGAAAAAAAAAACAAAATGGCGGCCATCTTCCCGGGACATGTTTCGGAGCAAGTTTGACGCGCTTGGTGGCGACCTCCATTTTCAAAGGAAAAAAAACATGTTCTCGCACGGGACCTTTTTTTTTCTTATTCTAGAGGGTTTAAGCTATTTTTTAAGCCAATAAAAAAAACGATTTTTCAAAAAATTTACAGTGGCGTTACCCCTTAAACGCGTTTTTCTCGAAACTGCCTTTTTCAAGACGATGCCCACGATTTCTCAAGTTGTACTGGACCGATTTACTTGAAATTTTTTTGAGAGTCTTCTTTATAGACTTGTATATGTCCCGAACTAACCGCATCCCCAAATTTTAATTTTTACTAATTTTAAAAAATTCGAAAAGTCAAAAAAAGTGGTACAAAAATTGCTTTTTTTTCAGGCAGCGGCCATTTTGTGAAACATTTTTTTTCAACTTTTCCCTATTTCCGGACATAGCGACATTACTCTAGACTAATAATCTTTTTTTTTTTTTTTTTTTTTTTTGTGATTGCTAGGCGGGCAATCACGCGCCATTTTTTTGGACGCCCCCCACTTCATCAGCTGCTAATTTTTTGAATTTTCAACTTTTTTAATTTTTTAATTTTTTTCTGTATTCTTGTAATGTTAATAAATAACTCATGATAGAAAAATATTGATTGCCTTTTTTTTTACGGCACTTCAAAAATCACCTAAAGTTCGGGCCTCTAGACTAGAATACCCCCGTAATGACCAGTTAATAGTCATGAGGGTAAATTTGAATATTTTTATTAGGGCTAGACACCAAAGCAGCGTAGATTTATTTATTTTTTATTTAGGATGATTAGTGTTATCAATGTCTGTTGTCCCCGAAAATAGTAAGAATGTTCATGAGATCGAGTGGTATACATCTGCGAATTTTTCGAATTCGTCGTAAATCTCCTACGAGCTCACAATAGATTTTTCAGGTCGCAAATCCTACGAAAACAAATTGTGGAACCGTCAATTTTCATTGTAGAGAAGCGAATAAATTTCAGGGGGGTAGTTGCTACTGTTGATCAAAAAAGAGTTGCTGGTCTGGTGTTATATGTGATGAGGGGGGTAGGGGGAGTTTAAACTCTGGTTTTTTTCTTTCGACTAATTGTTTTTTTTTTAAAGATACTCACTCTCTAAATTAGCCCAATATCAGCATTTCTGTGTATCTTGTGCCTTTTCTTAAGCAATTCTATCAAAAATTGTTCAAAAATCTTATTCACACAGGAAAATGGCAAGCTATCAGGTACCCGTTGGTAGCAGTTTTCACGGTGAATATGCTTCAGAAATGGTATAAAAAGGGTGGGAAGGTGGTCTTGACGTATTTAACGAAAAAAATTCTTGCCAAATGAAACAATTCAAGTTAACAAGTAAAAAAGCTAGATTTGGTCTACGACCAATTCTTATGATATCCTAGATTATTATTATTATTATTTATTTAATGTTAACTCTACACAATTAAGCCTTAACTTCTAATTATGTGTAGGTAGATATGCACAGAAACAATTAATGTTCGAAAATACTTATTTATGATTAGTCTAGAATGATGGAAAATTCATAAATTCATTATATATATACCTATTTATACGCACTTACTTATATTTACAAATTGATTATAAGATTTCAAAGTAGATGTAGTTTAGCAATAAATTCGGGAAATGTAAGAAAATATTTCGCCGGAAGCTGTCCCGACTGCCACGCCTTAATTCAAAGATCATTCCACAGTCTGATTGTCCCGACAAAAAATTGCCGTCGCGTTTAGGCGGAGACCAAACCGGTCAAAGTTACCGATTTTTCCTCCGCATAATTACAAACCATACCGAAATGGTTGATATTTTTACATTGTTCTGACCAAACGCTACCAATTCTTCCAAACTGGTTTGGTTTCCGCGTAAACGCGCCCACTGCCTACACGAGGCAACAGCAAGGTTAGCGTACGGTTAGAGCGAGCAAAGATGATTTTTTCATATAAGTATTCAGGCTTACGAGAACAAATCAAATTAAAGAGGAATAGAACCGCTCGATACTTGAGATATGAGTGTAGACCACATCCAAATATATTTTTAACATATGATGATACGTGATCATATCGTCTCAGGTTGTGCGCATATCTGACAGCAGAGTTGAATGCAACAGTCAATTTCCTCATTGATACAGAGCCAAGTTGGTAATATATTTCACAGCCGTAGGTAAGAATCGGGCATACTAAACTTTTAACGATTTTTAATCTTGTAAACAATGGTAAAAAGTTAGCAGAGGCAGAAAGCTTGCGGAGAGCACCATAGACTTTAGACACAAGGCTGTTTATGTGGTCGCACCATGTAAGTGTACTATTTAAGATTATACCCAGATTGTTGACAGAATTGAGGAGGATCTGCGGGAAGTAGGATGTATCCAGTTCATTCTTATAGATGACAATTGCGTTAGTCTTAGTTGCATTGAGGAACAGTTTATTATTGGTGGCCCATCGATAAATGCAAGAGAGATCATCATTAATTTTACATACACTATCTTCAATTAGACGGAGAAGTGAGGACAAGTATATTTGAACATCATCCGCGTACATGTGATATTTGCTATAATTAATAGTAGTCACAAGATCATTTATGAAGAGTGTAAATAATAATTGTCCTAAGATTGAACCCTGCGGAATGCCGCAAATAATGCCGATGCTGCTGGAGAGTTGGTTGCTACAGAAAACTCTGTGATACCTGTTGCTAATATACGAGGCGATAAGCTTACAGGCCATACCAGAAAATCCGTATAACGATGATAGTTTGTCCACCATTAGCTGGTGAGCAACTTTATTAAAAGCTTTCGAAAAGTCTAAGAGTACCAGAATTGTTAGCATATTTGAATCGAGGGTAGTTCATTTGTCGTCAGATCTTTTGCGCATAGCAGTGTTTTGGCCTGAAATCTGATTGGAAAGCCGAAAGAAAATTATTACGCACAATAAATTCACACATTTGGTGGTACATTATTTTTTCCAGTATTTTGAATAAATACGGCAAAATGGCTATCGGTCGGTAGTCTGTGAGGCTGGGATTAGCTTTCTTAGGGATAGGTATAATTTTTGCTATTTTCCAATTATTGGGAAATTCTGACCTGAAGAGAGCTGAGTTGATGATGTGAGTTAACGCTGGTAGGCAAATTGGAAGAATAAGCTTGAGAAATTTAGGGTGCACGTTATCTAAGCCACCAGCATCAGATTTAATGGAAAAGGCGGCTAAAAAAACATCATTTGGTATAACACAAGCAAAAGAAAAGCCATCGTGCAAATTTCTATCCACAGTGATATCTGAGCGTTGGTGCTGCAGTGATGGATGATTTGCGAAGATTTGATTCAGCTTATCCCCGTCCTCGCAGACTTCAGGGGCCCTCAACCGACCAATGCCAATATTAGCCAACCTACGCCAAAGCTGCTTCGCAGGAAGATTTGAATTAAATTTAGTGTCAAAATATGATTTCTTTGAATTCCGTACCTCTGCAGTGACTCGATTGCGCAACGTTTTAAATTCAGTCTGCAGTTCAGGCAAACGATAGCGTTTCCACCTAGCAAAAGTCACGTTCCGGCGCTCAATAAGACTGCGAATTCTTGGAGTGAACCAAGGGCAGCTGGAATCGATCAATCGACATCTTTTAATGGGAACGTACTTTTCAAAGAGGTGATTAATGAGAGATTCAATATGACCTACCTGTTCATCAATCGATGACATAGTAAGTACACTGTGCCAATTTAGTTCAGAAGCCCTCAATCCCTCAATATTGTAATCTAGATAAATAAGATCATGTCTTGAAAAAGTCGAAAACGGCATCTGTTTGTGGGAGAATACCGATGAGCTTTCACTAACTAAGAATACATCTAATACGGAAGAAGAGGTATTCGTAAAGTGGGTGGGTAGCGAGTTGAACACAGCTAGCCCGAAAGTTTGTATTAAATTGATAAATGCAGTGGGGTGGCGATTGGAGGTAAGCAAGTCGGCATTAAAGTCACCTGTAACAATAATATGGGAAGATGAGCCAGAAATTTGTGATAGTACGCTGTCTAGGTTATCCCAAGAAATAGAGTGTGGAGGTCTGTAAGCTGTCCCAACTATACATTTTTCATGGCCTGCAAGTATCTCTACAAAAATGAATTCTATTTCAGATGCAAAGTCGGAAGTTGCTACAACACGACCGCGCAAATTCGACCTAATGTAAATTGCCACTCCCCCTCCTCTACTGGGACGATCATTGCGAAATATTCTAAATTGATCAAGGGAAGCAAGCTTATCAGAGATATGTGTTCTCAACCAAGTTTCAGATATGCATACCACGTCAAGAGACGCACTATTAAAAATATCCCTGAACTCATCTACCTTTGGTAAAAGGCTTTGTGCATTAAAATGGCACACTTTTAGAGCACCTTGCTCACCAAAATTAAGGAGCGTAGCAATATAGTTGTTGAGCCCATCGACCGGAGAATTTCCATTACCTGTTTGTGAAGACATTAATACAAACTAAATAGGCTATGACAGTAGAAACAGCTGGCGGTTAAAATTGTAGTTCAGTTCTGGAAAAATTAAAAATTGAGTAAAAAGTGTAAAAAGAAAACTAATAAACAATAAAAGAATTAATGAAATAACTAAAAAATAATATCTAAACTTTCTTAAGGCTAAATAATTCAAGTTAAGTAATATAAGCATAGGTAAAAATAGAAAGGAATAATAATTCGAAATTAAGATGAGCATCGTATGCATTATAAATTATGACATGCTGCGTGATACAGTTCTTTAGGTCAATACGGATTAAAGTGAGGTAAATTCAGATTCAAAGTTACAATTGGTTATCTTGATCAGACGTATTTACATATGTACAACATAATTACGTAGTTCATCAAACGATCTTTTATCATCTGAGCGGGACCATTAACATTTCGGCAAACAAACACCAATCCATTAGAGGTGAACACATGATGTGCAAGCTTTTTACGTTTTAGTTGGTTGGCTTCCCGATATATTCTATAATTCCTGACAGTGAGGCTTTCGTGGAGGTATATAGCCTTATCTGAATTAATTCCCAAATCACGCAAAGTAAGATGAGCAGCACTCCGTTGTTTTATCTTAACTGCATTAAGAAGGGAAAATTTATCGTTGCTTGTTAGCCAATTTAATCACAACAGAGGTATCATATATTCCACTTGTCCTGGGTTTGACGCGAAAGATTCGTTCAATTGCAGGTAGCTGGGAAAGATTCAATGAAGAGCACAGTTTATTAAAAGTATCACCAAGATCTTCCCCGATGCCCGATGGTCACCGATCTATGCAAGTTTGATTTTTGAAGTGGTTTTTCGCATATATTTCTAGAATGGTTCGTCGGACAGAAAAAAAAACGAATATAACCAATTTTATTGGATTTCGTATTCTGAAATTTTTATATGGCAACACCAAGAAGAGGTTGCCCGATTTATTCCATTTTTTGAAATATTTGTTATTACTATAAAAACACCATGTTCCAAATTTCAGCTCTCGACGTCGACGCGCTCTCAGGCAGTGTCCAAATATATGTATAGTGGAAAACGAATTTTTTGTATGGCAGCCCCACGAGGGAGTTGCCCGATTTGTCTCATTTTCGTACTTAATTTTACTTTTTTTTTTACAGTTCGTATACAACATTTCAGCTCTCTAAGCGAACACGCTTTCGAATTATCGTTCGCACAGACACACAGACGAACGGACAGTCGGAAGTACAGACGGACGGACAAGCAAATATCAAAATAACTTTTAATATTATGCGTGGGTGTCCAAACCATTTTGCTCTACCATCATTATTTCTGTGCGTTATAAACGGAATGACAAACTACGTATACCTTTTAGATTTCATTTAGGGTATAAAAAATCGAAATTTTGACTTTTTTTATTTCTT
The DNA here is from genome assembly GCA_963930735.1 of Dioctria linearis. Taxonomy (NCBI): domain Eukaryota; kingdom Metazoa; phylum Arthropoda; class Insecta; order Diptera; family Asilidae; genus Dioctria; species Dioctria linearis. The sequence continues at coordinate 37,194,930 of OZ005741.1, forward strand.
GACAAAGAGGAGCTTTTGAAAACTTTAATAATCGCTTTAGGTTTAGAGTAAACATATGATTCCATAACTACTGGGACACCCTGTATATTGTAATATGAAGTTAACTAACTTTAAAAAAACCCACCATGAAAACTCCAAATTAATAAATTTTTGTATTAAAAAAAAAAAAAAAAAACGGATGCTCTTTAGATAAAATGATTCCTACCAAAAATATAATTAGCTCGAATTTTTATAGATTTACGTTATTGATGGAATGTTTGAAGATATTTCCGATATCTCAATCTCTGTCAAAAAAAGTTGATTTTTGTATTATTTAAAACAAATATTTATTCAGAAATAGATACGTTCTCAAAGTTCTTAAGTAAATCACTGAAAGCGACCACACTAATTTTATCTGGAAAAACAAACTTCTGCTAAGATAAGATAATCCAAGAAATACCTTCCTAAAATCTCATGATATGACAAGTAACATTTTTGATAACTGTCTCTTAAAGTTTATTCTGACAATCAGTCTCGAAGGTATACCTACTACCTACATACATAGTGTGTGATACTAAAAAAAAAATTTTTCAAATGTCTGTTTACACTTTTTCATCACTTCTGAATTTCCAAAACAAAAACCGCCTGCAGCTAATCAGTCGTAACGTTTCAGGAATCCCCCGTGTAAACACCCCTGTAAACACCCCTTCCTTCTTTCTTAGTATTTAATTAAATTTAATCTTTCGTTGCCGTTTAACTTTGTTTTTTTTTTTGTTTTTTTTTTTTCTTAGTCATTGTGTTTACTTAAAATATTCACAAGCCGGTAGTCTACTTTTATGACGACTCATCAGATAAAAGTACGTTGATCTGGTTAAATGTAAACATGAGGCGGCGGCGGCTGCGGCGGCGACATCTTCGTTAATATTTACCTGACGACAGAAAAGATTGTGTTTTTGTTTGAACAGGGTTTTTCGATGATATGCTGGAAATGGTTGATTGTTTCACATACAAATCAACTGGAATTTTGTGTTTAATTTAGAATTGAATAAATTTAAAAGATTAAGTATTGAAAATTACCGAGGATAAGAGAAATTTTTAATCAACTTTTTGACAGTAGACGTATTTGCATTATTGTGCATGAGACTACGTTTTTTTCGTTTTTTTTTTATGGAGATTCGAAAAGGGCAAGACAAAATATAAATGAAAAAAATAGGGATTGAGGCACTTTAAAATTTTGTTTCAAAGAACTTGACAATTTTGGATATCCTGTATAAAACCCTATGAGTTACAAACGATATAATTTCGAAAAAAAAATATTGTCACAATACTACTATTTTTTATTTCTACCTGTCCGAGCGATTACCAGTGTAATACAGCTGGATGTATAAGCGAACGCTGAGGATTCTAAAATTTTACATTTTATTTCCTTCTTCTTTCTTCAGGTGTGGGTATAATAGGAGGCCTGTCCAAAGGCTGCTTTTATGCAGCATCAACTTAGCTTTCGGAGGTATCGATAGCTCTGCCAACTCGAGACTTCTAAGGTAGGGCCTGGTACAGCGGAGCTTGGGTCCCTTTTGAGTGTTGGAATTCATCCAATAGCAACGTTTCGCAGTATTTAATCACTTTTACCTATTTATTTCGATGATGCAAGCCAAAAAAAAAAACAATTGCCAATGGTTAGGCCTTTTACGAATTTTTATTTTATCGTTCTTACTTTCTTTTTTACAATTTCGTCTCCTTTGACACAGAGCCCAAAACAGAGCCTAAAAAATGGGCGAACCTTTCTACTACTACTACACAAAATTTGTTGTACTAGATTCACCTAAGCGTACTCAGTGACTTCTATCAAAGATGGCACAAGAACTAGATGTCGCATGCCATACTAAAGCAGACTATACAGATTGTGAGATTGTGGTCCATTCCGGAATGGACCACCCAGCCATATAAATTTTGTATACTTTTTTGGTACTGCATGCAACATCTACATAGTTCTTGTGCTATCAATGCTTCAGTTTTTTCAGGTGGAGCTATTTCATCTACAGGTTACATTCATTTCATGTACTTACATATTTCAATTTCAACATCTATCAAAATTATTGTAATTATTTTTATTTTCTACATTAGCAATATTAATTTTTTCTATTGAGGACGTGTCAAAATATTTGATTTTCTCGCATTTCAATTATTTTCAATACCTGTCAAAATTATTTCGTTCATTTGTTACTTTCAGGTTGAAAATATTCATTTTCCTACTACGTGTTACTTTTATTTGCTTGATTCTACTTTTAGGTTAGAAATGTCGAGAACTGTCAAAATAGTTCATTTTCAAAATTATCACTGTTTGTTTCATTCATTTTTTTGTTTTCGGGTTAGAAATGTTTTCTACTCTTTCTTAAATTGGTCTACAGCGAAAGCTTTATAAAATTGCTTCGGGGTAGAATAACCGCAGACTAGATTTCAAGTAGAATTATAAGAGTGACGTGGATTGGAATTGGAACGGGTCTTTAATAAGTGTTCTGTGTTTGTATTCATTTCGTCATAGCAGTAATAAAATCGGAACATTTTGAAGGAGGACATTTTTTATAATCTAAATTGATATGTAAAATTGCAAAAATTGTTACCGCCCCCTTTTTTTAGGTAAAAGGAATATTGAAAAGAAGAAACTTTCTGACATTTCACAAATTAACAAATCGGACATGCTTTAAATTTTCGTATATTTTTCAGTTCGTGTTGTGTATATTTCAATCAGTAAATTGATAGCTTAACAAAGTTCAGCTTTCGACAAAACACAATTTCAATTGTATTATATCTATTACAACTCGTTGCATTGTACTAAGTTTTACTGACCTTCCGGAACTCTGAAATAATGACTTTCGAAAACGTCAAAATTTCACTGGCTTAGTTGTGAGGTCCGACCGTTATTGAATTGCTTGAAAAAATTGGCATACAAATAAACTTTATTTTTAGTCGTCCATTAAAAATATGAATAATTCTTTATTTTACGCATACATGTAATAGATTTATAAACAGTTTCCAATATTGAAAAAAAAATAATAATAATAATTAAAATGACGGAGATATGAGTCGGTCAGTTCAGTGGTACCCTCTTTTTACACATACACTGTGTTCGCACGATACCCCGCTTTCTTATTAGCCGCTCAGCCCCACACAAAATGGCACATTTTTACGCACCATGTCGTTCAGGCGACCAAATCGTTGTCATTTCCCCAGCACATCGGTGTGTACATTTTTACGCTACGGTCTGTTAGCGTAGTGTCTCGATGCGCTTAGTAGTTTTGACGTTTATTGTACTTTTATACTTTTAAGGAACTTTCAAAAGTGATATTTCGAATCGAAAGGCACACAAACCGTTCAGATACTATCCCTATTTTTTCAATCATGTGGTGTGCTCACCTGAACGCACGGATTTATTCAATGGTTCCACCACACTCGCGATGTCTAAATTCTGACATAAAACACCTGACAGATGGAAATGTCAAGATCAGGTTTTTACTTCTAAATGAAGCTTACGATGTTTTAAATTATATACGAACTGCACCAAAGTTAAGGCACCCTTACAAAATAATCGATGAACTGTTTGATCTCTCAACAATGGCTATGGAATATTTTAAAAACCACATCGAACCTATAATCTCCCAGATATTGCATGCCTAAGTAAATGCTTTTTAAAAAAGGACAAATATAAAACAATAAAGAAGGCAGCATAAAGTATTAAGCAACAAAAGGATTTTAATTGAATGCACGTTGAAGAAGACGTATGTTCATGACCGTCTCCACCACTATCCTGGGAGACAGTTCCTATTCAACCAGTGCAATAGTATCATTTCGAACTTGTATATAATACCGGCACACATGTGTGTGCAACAATAATCAGATCAGTCTTCAACTGATGGTTCATCAGGCAGATCATTGGTCTGGATCAAATAGTTCTCACGTAAAACCGCTGTCAGTTCGCCTTGGTTAGTTTGATATAGGGTCGACTGGCTCTTTACGAAAATTTCAAGTTATTAACATCTTCAAAACGCATCCAACGAAGAGATCAAGTCTTCTACCTTGAACATGTTTTTAGGGTTCGGTGCAAGCACAGTAGTCACGACCTGTTTTTCATACCGTGGGCCTATCAAAGGCGCCTTTTGGGCTACGCTTTAAGATCAGTCTATAGCTGAAGTCAACTGGCATCGATCACCATCGTTCTTTAGCACAAGATCACATTCAAGAGCTGTTATTGCTCAATCTATACGTAGAGTAGTCTCGGTCGTCTAGAGACAATGGTGGAACCTCAAACTAAGGTTAGGATCCGATGCTATGCTAATCCGAATCAATTCTTACAATTCGGCGTGACATTGGTTTCAATCCACACACAAATCAATCCACAAGCAAATGTAGAGATGAGCAAAGTTTTTACAGACAAAGAAAAAAAAATAAAAGTCAATAAATGCTGTGACATTTATTGACTCAAAACCACGAATAAAACTTCGACAAATGTAGAAAAGCTAAATCAATAAAAAGTTTTAACTTTTATTAAATTTCGAAATAAAAAAAAATTTTGACAAGGAAAGAAAAATCAAAACCCGTAAATAGGCTTGACATGTAATGAATTTTGTAATGCAACAATTTTAACCCAAATATAGAACACAAAACCTGATAACCAATTTGCACATTTATTGAATTTCGAGATAAAAGCAGGTGTGACAAATATCGAAAATAAAAACCAATCAAAAATTTTGACACTTAATGAATTTTAACAGACACCAGTTAACAAATATGGAAAAATAAATAAAAAGTCAGTAACTAATTCTGACGTTAATTGAGTTTAAAATAAACTTTCGACACTTCTGACATAATTTAAATTAGGAATTAGATAAGAATTTGTAAACAAAGTTACTAACGCTATTAAAACATATTTTCTTGCCTGTAAAAACTAAGAAAATTAAAATGAAGCCATAAACGAATGTTAAAGTGAAGAATAGATGTCGCTAAGTACCTAGGTTTAGAAAAATATGTGAGCCGCCATATTAAGTTTTGGGCTGTCAGTCTAGAGTTCGCGCTCGGCTAGAATTGATTTGATTAAAATTATAAGTCGATTAAAAAAAAAAACAAAAGAAATAAGGAAATAAAATAAAATTTGGAAATTTTGCGGTAAATGAGAGGAGAATTTTACTAGAGCTCCCTATGGAATTCCTTAATTCGAAAAGGCCTAGATCTAGGACGTTGACTGCTGTTTATGACGCTATCCTAGAAGTTCTTGTTCCCCAGCCCAGCATTGATTAAAAGTTCATCCGGATAAAAAAATCAACATACTGCTCGTGAACACGAGATCGATACCTTTCCAGCAGTGTACAAAAGCTCACAAAAAAATGATGCAAATTTGGAGTTCCCCGAACCAGCAAAAACTGTAACAGACCTAAAATTTCTTCATTTCGTTTATAACGGACAGAAATAATGATGGTAGAGCAAACACCCACGCATAATATTAAAAGTATCTTTAAGTCCTTCTTGGAAAACTCCGGTTAAACAAAACAAAACATAAATTTTTATTAAAAAACGATGTCTACTTTTATGTTTTTGTCTTTATTTTTGGATGTGAAGCGGACCTAGGTATAATTACAAACATTTATAAACAAAAATAAAAATATAAGAATGAAAGGTTTTTTTAACAGGTCTTTAGAATTTTTTAAAAAATGGGGGGGGGGGGGGGTGGTGAAAAAATTGTACTCTGAAAGTACTTATAAATAATCTTAAGTATGGTAAAAGTTCAAAGATAAAAGTGATTCTTCACCTCAACTATCGAACATACCACTTTATAGATAACTCAGCTACATTTTCCCGCTCTCCCTGTATATTAAAAGGAACATGGGACACCATCTGCCCGGTTTAGTCCAGACAGACGCACACGTAAAAATCAAAATAATTTTTAATATTATGCGTGCGTGTTGAATCCATTTTGATCTACCATCATTATAAAAATAGGAAGAATAAGGACGAGAGTGATTTTGAAGCTGCTGATAGTATGCGTAAACAATTATAAACATATTTTGATTGTTATAAAAATAATTACGACGAAAGCATGTTTGTCCTGAAGCCTAATATGTATAATGACTTCTACTCGGAAAAGTTATTCCATAATTGAGTAAAATGAAAAATGTTACAATCCTCAAGGGTAGAATTACGAAATTCAAATAAAGGATGAATCACATTATTCCAGAAATCAGGTTGTGAGGTAGTCAGAAGATTATAAGAGAAAAAAAACTTATAAGAATAAGAATCCAATAGAAACGTGAAAAAATGAAAAAAATTGAAAAATTGAAAAAATTAAAAAATTAAAAAATTTAAAAAATGAAAAAACGAAAAAATTGTGAAAAAATTGAAAAAATTATGAAAAAATTAAAAAATTGAAAAAAATTGAAAAATGAAAAAAAGAAAAAATGAAAAAGAAACAACCTGAATAAATGACAAACGCAAAGGTTCATGAAAATTCTGCGAACTGCATGGTTAGACATGACAACACAGAACACGAAATTCACATGGAAGTAAATGCAAGTAAAATTATAAAATAAGCTGGATAAAACATAAAATCGAAATAAATATAAAGAAAGAATATATATATATATAAAATTGGAAAAGGTAATAAGCCAAGCTGAATAATATAGAATCACTGAATGCAATAATACATGAAATAACAAGGACATTAATGGATGCAAAAAATGATGCTGAACGCATGCTTAGACATTGCAGCATGACAAAATATATATAAAAAATACACGATAGAATTTAGCAGGAGATACAGATAAAACAAAATTAAGTAAAAAAGATTAAGAATAGGGCAATCGAGAAAGAGAGAAAAAAAAGAATTATCACAAGAAAGAATGACTTAGATGTAGGATCTGCAGATATCACAAAATACATTCAAGTAGATTTACAGACCTTAGCACGCAATATGACTAATTAAACAGGTTCATATAATAGCCTCACTATCAATTTAATATTTAATATCAGCCAGGCATAAGAACTGGAATAATGACTAGAATAATATATATCTATATATATATGTAAGAATAATACATATTCTACACATATATAAAAAAATTTTCGTGCGTAAAACCCAAACTAGGGGGTAACCATTCACTAAAAAAATTAGTTAAAAACCACTGATGACGCTCTGTGCCAGGAGCAGAAAACGTTATGGTATTGCCAATAAAGCGCCTACACGGCAGAATATGCAATATAATGTATTGCAAAAATAGGATATAATCGGCGGAGACATATTCGACTAATATGCTAAATGCCCACTCAAGTTGGTGGCCACCATCGTTATATTTATCGGGACGTAACGAGGGTGACACCAACGCTACAAATAAATGAAAATAGTTAATTCGGCATTATTAAGGAGCAGTCACGAACGCACACATATATAAATGAAGCATATCTGTATTTACAACAATTTTGCATGATAAGACAACCTCCCAAATTAGCCATCAATAAAAATACACACAAATAATGGACCATTTTTGGTTTACTTACATTTGCAGTTGTTCACAAGTTTAAATTAATTTTATATCCAATAAAGAGCATTCGTATAAATAGATAATAGAAAAAATAATTTATGCAAATGAATTACAGGAATCTACATATAAAATGGAAAAGAAAAATATAGGCAAATAAATATTTACCTGAGAACACTTAGCTAATAACACAATAGTACACAAAATAAAAATAAAAACATAACACAGTACACTGCATGAAAACACTTTATTAGTAACACAATAAAACTTAATAAAAGAAGAACACAATACAACACACTAATCTACAAACACTTAGTCAATAACACAACATAACACACAGAAAATAGAAACAACATACAACACAAAAAATAGCAGAACACACCTAAATTATTAAAGACCTCCAAAATAGATCTATAAAACAAATGATAGAGGTTGGCATAGCTCTGTTCGGGTATAACATTACCAAGGGATACCAAACAATAAAGTAGATTCAGTTCCCGCACAAAGCTCACGGTAAAGAAACGCTTTAGTAACGTGCAGGGGCTCACTGGTGGATAAACTCCAACAGGTGATGGTGGAGAATAGTGCACCACCTTATCACACAGCGCTTCGCCAACCAACGGCACCTGCCATATTTAGGGTCTACGAATATATGTTGTGAGGGGCAACTGGTAAGACATCAAGCACTATTAATTTTTTAATTTTTTCAATTTTTTCATTTTTTTTATTTTTTCAATTTTTTAATTTTTTAATTTTTTCAATGTTTTAATTTTTTTCTTTTTTTAAATTTTTTTCATTTTTTCATTTATTCAAATTTTTTTCAATTCTTCATTTTTTCATTTTTTCAAAAAATTTTCATTTTTTCAATTTTTTCATTTTTTTCATTTTTTCAATTTTTTCATTTTTTCAATGTTTTCACAAGAATAAGAATCCAATAGAAGCGTGAGACCATTGAAAGTAGCAATTATACAGGGTGTTTCCGTCAAGATGGTCAATAGAGGTGATAGTGCTAACTTGGGCAAACAAAAAATTTTACGGCAGGGGGGGGGGGCATACTAACCGTTTTGGAGTTACAGGGTGATTAAGAGAAATGCTAGTTTTTCATAAAACGCCCGTATTTTAAAAAGTACAGAGTGCGCGGTCACCGTCTAAAGGTCATTATATGCAGAACATGGCCTTTCCAATGGCTGCTCAACTAGCCCCGCACCCTTCTCGACACAGGCACCATTGTGGTCTATAATAAAAATTTCGGATTTTATAACCTTTTTTTTTTGTACACTTTGACCTCTATTCATACCTTTTTTTATAAAAAATATAAACTGGTGACTCCCGCTTTAATTTGACCTATTAAACCCTATGTCCTAACTGCAGCCGTTAAACAGTTATTAGCTCTTAATTTATTCTCCAACCTATTCCCAAAATAATTATTTAAGAATTACTAGAACGGTTTGTCGGACAGAAAAAATTATTATTAACCAATTTTATAGGATTTCGTATTCTGAGGAAGTTTTTGGTACAATAAAAATGTCTTGGACTGATAGTTTTCACAGTATACGTAAAAAACCTAAATTTTTATATGGCAACACAAGAAAGAGTTGCCCGATGTAGTCTAGTTTTGGTATTTTATTTGCTATTACTATGAAAACACCATGTACCAAATTTAAGTACTCTACGTCGACGCGTTCTCAGGCAGTGTCCAAATCTATAATGGAAATTTGTGTATGGCAACCCCACGAAGGAGTTGCCCGATTTGTCTCATATTCGAACTAAATCCTTCTTTTTTTAAAGTCTGTGTACAAAGTTTGTTATCGTGCGCACAGACAGACAGACGGACATGCAAAAATCAAAATAACTTTTAATATTATGCGTGGGTCTCCAATCCATTTTGCTCTACCATCATTATTTCGAGGTGTTACAAACGGAATGATAAACTTAATATACCCTTTAGATTTCATCTAGGGTATAAAAATATCATCTAATTTCGCTATTACCTGAATACGTTATGAGCTAATAACTGTTTATCGGCTACAGTTTGGACATAGGATGGAATAGGTCAAATTAAAAAGGAGAATCTAGAATTTGCAGATTTTATAAAAAAAGTTATGTTAATGTCCTTTTCGTAAAAAAAAAAAAATAGAGGTCAAATTAAAAAACAAGGTAAGGAAATCAGAAATTTTTAGTTTAGACCACAATAACTCCTGGGAGGAGAGGAGTACGGAGCTGGTTGAGTAGTCATTCGAAAAACCATGAAAGTCTGCATACAATCTTATCTGTGACCGTACCCGCTGTAATTTTTAAATTGAAAAACTAGCTTTATTCTTATTCACCCTGTAACTCCAAAACGGCTGATATGCCCCCCCCCCCCCCGCCCACCCTACCATACAATTTTTTGCTCTTATTGGTGAGTACTATTATTCCCTCCTGCTTTATTGAGCAACTAGACAGAAAGACCCTGTATAATAAAAATATAAGCTCGCCAGGCAATAGTTCTGCCATTTACACGTATGGTGGCGCTAAAAATGCATTTTTCGATTTTTTTTTTTTTATTTATCCAAAGGTTTAGAGATTTACTTAGAAAAAAAGTTGTTGTCATCATTGCCCATTAGAGACACGAACACATACATATTTGCTCCACATTAAATGAATATTTTTTGGCAGGCAGCATAGAATTGATTTGGAATAGTCTCCGCTCCCTCGAGTAAGTCTTGCACGATAATTGCGGTCCTTGATAAATACTATGCATTTGTCAGGGAATTGCATCAAGGACTTTTATTGCATTGGTAAAAGTCCTTTCAAAAAGTTATTCAACCGTGCATTTTGCGTAGGCAGCTATATTTTTGTTTGTTTTTTTTTAGGTGATGGCGAGTGTAAAACTGAGGTTACAACCTCGGATATATCTCTGTAACCTTTATTCTCGCGAAATTTTTGCACAAGGCTTTCTCGTAAAAAATCAAATTCTTTACATCTTTCTTCCTCTTTCTGTCTATATCTCTGCCACCTTTCTCTTTCTCCCTCCGTCACAAATTAAAATGTTCCGCCTCGGAAACACGATCAATTTTGCGATATCACGAGAAGAAAAAATAAATTCCATAATATTATATCATCGGTGATAACCGTGTTACTGAATAGAATAGCAAAATCCAATTTCGAAGTTAATGGTATCGTAGCTAGGAGACTACAACTTGTTTTATCAACTTTATGTCTGAAATCCAAAAATATGATGTTTCTCGTCCTATCCTAGAGTTCAGTAATAATAATTTTGTTATTATAAAAAAAAAAAAAGAAGAAAAAGAAAGAACTGCTGAAAACTTGGCTTTGACTTTAACTTTCGCGGTAGTGACATTAGTAGTCTCGCGGTTATGCAGTATCTGCGACGACATGTATTCCATGTATAAATCTCAGTTTTCGCAACTTTGTAGCCTACAATATAGGAAGGAAGAATATATGTCAACAGCTTCTATACCAACAAAAAAAAAATTTCAAATAATTTATCAAAGGTTGAACTTGATGTCTTACGCTTTTCAAACATATTCTCTTGATGCTCCTCATCTTGGATACTCTACTGGGAGTATTTTTTATTTTTTTTTTATTTTTTCATAATATCTTGGGAAAATTGTTAAATTAAAAGCATTTCCAGAAATTTGACTACCAAAAACTTTATTGCCATCTGTCTACACGATGCTCATCATCATCATCGTCGTCGTCGTCGTCATCATTGTGATCATCATCGTTTTTTTATGGTGTGCAATTTCAAAGTCTGTAAACATTTTAATATCATCTCTCACCCTCCCCTTTCCCTTTCTGGCCGACCCAGTTTGCAAAGAGTACCTACCTAATGTATCATAACCCAGCCGAGCTAACACCATAAGTATTTAGTCAGAAGTCGGTTTCCGCCTCCATCCGCTCACCATACTGTCTGGTGCTATCTGCTACACTAACTTTCCCTCGCATTATTCTGCGCCTTCTCAACTTTTGTTTACCTACTTACTGCCATTAATAGTATAAAATACTTACTACTGTTTGGCCTTACATTCATTATCCCATCTGGAGCAGTGTTTCACTAAAGTATCAACCATCATCAGCGGGTACAGCATACTCTGGGCCTGTTGTAATCATCAAGTAAAATGTTATTTAGAGTTGGAACACAGCCTTGTCTGTCAGACTGACTGACAGACATACTGACTGACTGACTGACTGAGTGAGTGAGTGAGTGACTGCTTGTCTATTTGGCCTGGAGAGCTTGGACTTAGGAATATACCATCTGTGGGTGTACAATTCTGTTATGATGGTTTGTGGGGGAGGATATAGATACGATGATTCCTAATGTTGTTTTCCATTATATAAGAGGAGGAGATGGAAATAACGATGAAAGTGTCTTCTATACTTAGTAGATGTCATAATCATAAAAATGAGAGAGGAACAAATGAATAGAAGAAAAAAAAATTATTGTTTTCGCAAGGACGAAGCGGATGGAGCAAAAAAAAACATGGTGAAGAAATCAAATCATCTGAACGCTCCCTTGCAGTTAGTCTTATTTCTGATCCTTTTTGTGCTACTTCTAGCGATTGCGTATTAATAATAATTTTCCTTACTTCTTCTATTGCTGGTTATATTCTGAAAATTCCACAACACAAGAAAAAATTGATAATTTCTTTTTTTCGATGAAATTTCTCTTCAATTTTAAGATGAGGGCGAGGGTATTTTTCATGAAATTGCTACCAATTTAATAAATATTTCTGTTTTTTTTTTTTTTTCGTTTCGTTTCTGTTTGATAAGGCGAAATTTTACCAAGTAGAAATTTTTAACAATTCGAAACATTTGTCTCTCCATTCTTTCTTGATTGTGGGCTCAGTGTAAACAATGAAAACGGATAAAATGAAGTCTCATAGATACAATTCACCAAGGATATGACGAATTTCAAGATGTAATGGGGACAAAGTCAAGGCTTTTACTTTACTGTATTAGTTAGAAAGGGGATTTCAATGTTGCGAATTTAATTAGAAATTTAATATTTGATTATAGACGACTCTATAGCAAGAGCAAAATAGCAACATCAGCTGCGCTTAGATAAAGAGAAAGTGAGCGAATGTCGTCATACAAAATGAGAGAGAAAATTACACAAACAAACCGAAAACCGACGTTAATGTACGAAGGTTGGTGGTTTGGTTTTAATATAAAACACAGTTCGCAACTATATATATACACCGTTGACATCTACCAAGGACTTCTGTATATACATGTATAATATAATCACTAATATATCAGGAAGAAAGCACATCTTTGGGTATATTGGTGTGGGTGGAAGTAGGCTGTAGGTTATGTCGTATGTTTTATGCATGACAGTAAAATTAAGGGAGTCTAAATGTTGTGACTAACTCCCTTTGACTTCTGGTATTATGTGGTTTTGCTTTAATTAGTTGGCTTTATGTTGAATATTTAATGAAATATATTAATACTTGTTCCCGGTTTTAGTCTATTTGTATAGAGAAAATACAGTAAATGTGTTATTAATTACGCACAGTATTTATGTAATTTTCTAAGCGTTTGACTCTCGTGAATTTAACCACATTCCATTTACTTTTCCGGAAACAAAACTGGTCAATGCATGATTTATTTGTTAATTAAGAATGTATCAATTATTATTATTATTGATTAACTACTTGAAATAGTTTGTATTTCAGTATTTTTTTTTAACTATAATAGTATTAACTTAGAATCCTAGCTAATTTTTGATTTAATTTTTAAATTAACTGAAGAAACTGAAAGAAATAATGAAAATACAGAAAATATATTTCTTAAAAAAATATGTTAGCATCGTCCATGAAACAACAAATTTTTCAGTTGGCCAAATCTACATTTATATCATTGATGAAAAGTAATGGACCAATTATACTACCTTGAGGTACACCTAAAATTTTAGCTATCTCAACAAAAAGTCTTTTACGAAACAGAACTCGCTGAGTATGATTAAGTAAATGCACTTACTTAAGGGGGGTTACCACAAAAAAAAAAGCTCACGGTTTCTGTTCTCAAAAGCACAGTGGAACATAAACGCATAAAAGTATGCAATTTGAAAATTAAAACAAATCACTTAATGTACATGCAAAGCTATAATGATGCTGTGGTATTCGTGTACATTGTACTCCAAAGCATTTCGGGCATCTGCACAGCAGTAATAGGATTGCATAAGTATGACGAGATTTTAGATTTCCTGTCGGATTTTTCATAGATTGTTTTTTGAACTTATAAAACGATGTGCGAGAGCAGTAGGCAAGGGGCGAACGAAATGTGTGTGCTCTGTGTTGTTGATCAGACACTTTTCCTTGTAATTTATCTGGCATCATTTATTGTTTAGGCAAATTTTATTTTAATGAAACCGCTCATCAAATAAAACTCTTCCGAGAACTCTGAGTTGTAATGTTTCAAAAAAATTTGGTGATGTCAGTTTTACCATTTTAACAACTAGATAACCAAATAACTACTTTAAAGACTTAAATTTGACTTTACCAACAACCATTTTCTCCTTCCTACAGCTTCACTAAAACCCATTAGAGTTTAAGATCCATACAATAACATAAAAAATATCGGGACCGCACATTTTGAGATATTCAAGGATTAACGAAATATCCATTATCCTTGATAGTAAATTTTCAGAAAAATGACTTTGATAAATTTTTCTCGGAAACCTCAAAGCTTCCCAAAATAAATAACGTTTATTTCATGGAGATACGATGATATAGTTACATCTACTAAGCAAAATTTCCGACATTTATGAAATTTTAAAAGAACGTATCTCGGACATAAATGGATCGCAACAAAAAATTGCTATTTTCAATATTGCCAACCTTCATGTAAAATTTCATCAAAATAAAAAAAAAACACAGAATTGGTCGATTTTCTGTGTAACGGCTTAAAGGATTATATATTTCATATACAGCAATATTCAGTTTTCTCTTTTTTATTCTATAATATTATTGGACCGAATTTTACTAACAGGTCCGATAAGAGTTACTCACAATTGTAAACAAATAGATTATAAATAGAACTGTCAAAATAATTTTTCGCCTCCCAAGCAAAAGTTCGAAATTACCAATAATAAAACTTAGTATATTACACGAAACCTACACTCATATACCAAATGTAGAAAATGGCGGCATACACTTTGCGAGCTAAAGCCCACCGCAGAGCTTTCAAAACAAGTCAATTCTTTCCGAAAGCACATCATTCCATCTGACGGTGATGAAATGAATTAAAAACGCCAAATTGTATGCAAAATATATAAAAACAAGAAATTTTTGTCGCTACCATGGTTAAAATTATTGACTTTATTTTCTTTATCATTGCACTAAACATTTTGAGTTTTTCAAAATAAACAGAAAAAGGTTCCATCTTTGTTACAAATCAAACTTTCTTTCAAATAATATCATAATTGTGATAGTTATTCGTCTCTGAAAATAGCACCTTTCAAACCAAAATATATTAGTAACCAAAACTTTTTTACTAGTTTTCTCTTTGTCACTTCCTCTTCCACTTCAAGATCTTCCATACTCATGTACAAATTTATCTACTTGATTGCACCATTATTACGTAATTATGTACCAAACTTTGGAAATTTCATGAATTTGAGAATTTTCTATAGCTAATTACCTACATATAAAACCGCGAAGTCTTTATTTTTGACACGTCATTACCTAAGTTTATGTTTTTTCTCATAGTATGTGGAATTTTGAGCATGATAATACGCATAGATTTAACGCAAAGTCGTATTAACTTTTCGTGTTTTTTAAGATTTCAGTAATAACCCCCCTTAACACAAATAGAAAGAATCCGAGTATCGAAAGTCTTTTAATGAGAATTCGATTATTAATTTTTGCTAATGAATTACTGCATACGATAAAAATCCACTAGATTTGTTTATTCGATTTAATACCAAGAAGACAAGAACCCCAAAAAACTAAGTCGTGTTAGGGTACGCGCACAACGCGACGAGGCGTGGCGAAGCACGGCGAGGCTAGGCAGTTGAGCGAAGCGGGGTTCAAATACAACTTGAGGTGTAGGGTTCGCAGCAAAGCACTTAGTTTACTGGTATATCGCGAAGTGAAATGCTGAAGAAGAAATTTTGTGTTTGTCAAGTAATGCATTTTTCATATACGTTGACTTTCAGCTATTTTACTTCCCATCCGATAAATACGAAACGTTTGAAATTTGGCGAATTTCATCATGTATATGAAGATTGACGGATTTATCCTGATAGATTCTTTCAATATATGAGAATGCGTATAGAAACTTTGATTATTTATTGTAACAAGATGACTTACCCCGCTTCTGTTAGGCACTAGCATCAACCTCAGCCCTAGTACTCAGCTTCCGTAAATTGTGCCCAACCATCACTTGGAGGCTTTTGCTATCAGGAGCTAATCCAGAGAGAAATTTAATCTCTCGATGGGAGCTTTTCCAATGCAATACCTCCTGACCATTCGCTGCAGTACATCTATACAATATGTTCTTGGTATAGTCATCGCTTTCACCTTCTAAAATTATGCTGTCCAGGTATTCGTCCATTCCAGGATGAGTTGAATAATTGCCCATGCATAAGTTCTCAACACCTTTAAAAATTAGTGTTTAGAAGTTCATCATTTCTTGGACGATGAGATGAAAACTTGAAAAATGTTGACATTTAAAATATGCAGGAAGTATTTCGTAAAGGCTTAGATTTGTCTTCACTCAATATAAAAAACCGTGTAATTACTTTCGAGGAAATTTTCGTCTATTTACATACGTCGAGAGAATAAAACAGACGAGACAAAGAAAATGACATACAATCTGACAGGTGCTCTGTCAGAAGATAGACCTCGAACCATAGCAGAACCCTAAACCTAAAGTAAAGACTCGCTTCCATTCCACTCCTAGTTGTCACTACAGTTCTTCTTCAAATCTGCTCCAATTCAAAAACGTACCAGCATGAAAGCAGAACATTTTGCTGGACTTGTGCTTAGACATGTCGTCACAATAATCTTTGGAAATGAACTACATTGACAGATATCAGGTAGGGAATAAATGTTGCTCACCCAAGACTGCCAATAATTTCGAGATAAACTGTTTTGACATATCCCGAATAGAAAATGAATATCGCTCACCCAAGAGTAGAGTAAATAAGAGGATTTCAATAAGTTCGAAAATGAGCTACGTTCACAAGTTATGCAATAGAGATGAATTCTTTTAACCTAAAAGTGGAAGCAAGCAAATAAAGGTAACACATGTGGTAGAAATCGATTCATTTAAAAAATGAGGTTAGAAATTTTGAAATGTAATAGAAAGAATTTAAAAGTCACTAAAATCTAAACTTGCATTAGAATTAAAATGGAAACAGTGGAAATAAAATTCAAACATGTAAGGATAGACGTCAGCCCAAGCTAAAATTGTAAAAGAAGAGAGGAAGAATTAGGAATAGTTTAGGTCACGTAGGCCCGCCAAAGATGAGATTAGCGATAGAAGAAGAAAAGAAAGTCTTGATCTGCTCTGGACGAAGCGTTCTGTAAAAACAAAGTTGTGATTTTTTTTTTTTTTGGTAAAATAAAACTTGGAATTGAAATTTATTCTGAGTCCGAGTTATTATTATTTTTTTTTTGTTTATTCCTTTCATTTATTAAAAAGAGGACATTTCCACCTGAGCTCCGATATAAAGAATCCGGAGATATGCTGATAATGGAGCCTGAGTTCGGCGTCGTTTTACAGTGGAAGTAATCCTCGACGAAAAGGGGCCGCAGTATCCAACCGAAGGAGTTTTTTCCAGTCTCGGCTGATTGAATAATTTGCACCGGGGCGAGAAAAGCGCCCGCCAGTTGACACGAGGTAAAATTTCTTGCTGGTTAAAGGTTTCATTTTCCGTTTTGCTGGAGCATCCCACTTACTTTGATCCGGCCTCCGTTAACCTGGTGACCGCTCGGCCAGGTAACGGATTCAACGGTTCAAGCAATTACAGCATTACTATCTTGGTGAAACACCTAACTAAACCTACAAGGAGAAAGAAGATTTTCTATACATTGCTGTCATTGGTGTCTTTTTGTACCTGTTCAAGTTTCCTTAAAAATAAAATAAAACGAGACGTTTATAACATCAGAAGATTTGCTACAATATATTAAAAAAAAGATCTCAATATAAACTAAAAAAAAAAAACAAAAAAAAAACTTCTAAAATTCCCATTTTAAGGATATATAAAATAAGTAAAAAACGAGTTTTCAATCAAAACTGAGGCCAAGCCGCATGAAAAAGTAGAAAATAGACTTTTCTTCACACACAGAGGTGGACTCAGATTTTTTGATTGGGACATTTCTCTTGAATATTCTTTCTCTGCATGAATCAAATCACTTATTACCTCTGATTGATCATACTGAAATATATCGGTGGTTGTCAGCGAATAAAATCTGAGTCCACCTCTGTGTATGAAGAAAAGATTATTTTCTACTTTTTCATGCGGCTTGGCCTCAGTTTTGTTGGAAAACTCGTTTTTTACTTATTTTATTTTCTGCCTTTTTCACGTTAACTAAATTTTAATTACGTGCTGCATGGAGATATTTTAAAACAATTTTATGACGGCTGAAAAGACACTGATTTACCAGTTTTTCAAAAAATTTATTCGAGTAAAAATTATTATGCAACTCATTTCGCTCTACAACTTTGTCTTAGGTTGCAAAACGCTCAAACGCTTCCTTGATCGGAAAAACTCCGGAAAAGCGTTTTACATGAATTTTCCCCGACTTTTTCTGCAAGTTTTCACCATTGTCGGAGAGAAAGTAATGATGCCTGTTGATAGGGAACATGATCCTGCAAAATCTGAAAACTCTGCATTTTTCCTGAAACGGAGTTATCACTAAACAAATTTGTACCAAATTTTCAAATGATTTTTCCCGATTTTCCGAATTTTCCATGGAAATTTCCGGTTCAAATTTTGATAGATTCAATTGTCACGCGACTTGAACCTGTGTGCCAAATTTCAGCTCGCTGTGATGACGAATAGTGGGTTTACGAGAGTATCGAAAATAGTTAAGAAATGTATAAATAGACAAATTCGTGTACGAGTTAAAGGGAATGGCCTCAAAAACCTACAAGTCGCGATGAGCAAAATGGGTATCATGAGTTTGTCCAAGGGCTGCATTAACTTGTGGGCACTGCGTGTTAAGTTGAAAGCATATCTAGTACAATCATGGAATGCATCTGTCAATCTTCGACGACAAACTGAGTCTAACTTGGGAAATACTATTGTGCCATACATAAAGTGGGGTAAAATCAAACTACGTACCAGTTTCAATCGCATATCTGTAGACAATAAATACCCACAGACTCTCAACTGCCGTAAGGAGCCATATAATTTGCCTAAAATATTAGTAACATGGCTGCAGCAAGTATATTCGGTGTTCAGGACTACACCTAAATTTTTCACAGAGCTAGAGAATGGTAAGGTAAAGTTATTTAAAATAGCTCGTGGTAGCTCTAATACCTCGAGGTGGTTTCTATAGATCGGCATATGCACAGACTTGCTAGGATTCAGTTGCAGCTTGTTGGCTATCGACCAGTCGTAAATTCTCGTTAAATCTTCATTTACACGAGCAACATAATATTCTTGTAACCTAATTGGTCTGCTCAAGTGAATTTGTACGTCATCAGCATACAGATGAATGTTCACATTCTCGATCACCTCAGGCAAATCATTGATGTATAGACTGAATAAGAGAGGACCTAGGATTGATCCTTGGGGTATTCCACAGTATGAATTCCGAAAGTTCGACATAGAATCTAGAACTTTGACTGCTTGTAGTCTACAGATGAGAAAACCTTTAATCAGCTTGATGGCTGAAGAGGAAAAATTGAAGCAATTCGAGGGTTTGTAAAGGAGCAAATTGTGATCAACTGAGTCAAAAGCCTTATTAAAATTCAATCATACAAGGATAGTTAAATCGTCTAGATCTAAGAATTCAATGATATCCGTAGAAACCCTCAGAAGGCCAGTTTCGCAGCTGTGTCCACTTCGAAAGCCTGACTGGAAAGATGATAGAAGCTGATGCTGGTCAAGATATTTGGTGAGCTGTTTGTACATTATTTTTTCAATGACTTTGCTGAAGTAACACAGCAAGCCAATAGGCCTATAATCATTAATTCCATTAGGACGAAGTTTTTTAGGAACAGGGGCAATGAGAGCTTTTTTCCAAAACGACGGAAATTGAGAAGTTGCAAGACAATAATTATAAATATGTACTAAAATAACAGAAATAGCTGGGGAATTCATTTTTATGAATCTCGGAGGGAGAAGATCATGCCCAAACGTAGTAGATTTTACAGCAGACATTGCAAAGAGAACATCAGTATCATCAATGCAATTAAACGCAAAGCCCTCAAAACAATTATCACCCACCATTAGATGACTATTAGGGGCTATGGGGGTAGAAGAAGCAAAAAACTCACTTAGGGTCTCAGCATCAATATTGAATTGTGCAGTTTCTCTCCCAGCAACGGCCAGTGAGCGGATGTTGCTCCAAATTTTTCAGTTGGAAGATCAGGATTTAATTTAGTGCTATAGAAAGCCTTTTTGGAAGATCGAAGTTTACAAGTCACAAGGTTACGAACTATGTTGTAGCGACTATAAATTAGAGGGTTGTGCTTGGCTTTATACTGACGCAGTAGTAGATCCCTTTCAGCGATAATCGAATGTATCTCTCTGGTTAACCACGGACAGCGCTGTGATGAAACCTTTCGCTTTCGCAATGGTACATGCCGGTTGAAAATCTGTAGAAGTAGATTGCTTAGAGTATTAACTTTGTGGTCAACCGACTACATTGAGAAAATATCCAGCCTAGGCAAGTTTATACAGTAGTAGTCACAATTTAACTTAACTTTTCAATTTCGAAAATTTTCGAAAATGTTTTCAATTAAGATTTTTTTTTGGTAAATTTTCACAAAAACCGTTGTTTTAACCATCCCTCAAAATTAATAGCGGTTAATTTGTGGATTTTAGTTCAATGGACATACGAACATTTGGAAAATTTTGCAATTTCTTTTTCAATTTTAACGATTTTCCCGGTAAAAGGCAAGATAAGGACAGCACTTTCTTGCAAGATGTTGAGACGTCCGAATGTTACCTTTCATTTGATCCTACACATGTTCCTACCTAAATGCTACCGTTTTTTAGATATTCCTGTCTTTATGATGCATAATTTCATGAATTTTGCTAATTTGCGTGGAATTGCATAAAATTAGGCGCGATTTCTATTATAATTAGCAAAATTAATGAAATTATGCAACATAAAAACGGGAACAGCTAAAAAACCGTAGCATTTAGGTAGGTATATGTGCATAGTCAAATTAAAGGTAACATTCCGGGATCTCTAAATCTTGTAACAAAAGTGTATAGTTATTATGCATTTTGGCGGGAAAATCGTTAAAATTGAAGAAGAAATTGCAAAATTTTCCAATTGTTTGACTTTGACGTCCTATAACTGCCGACAGAAAGGGGATAGAGAGGTGATTGGACATTTGTTGGACACCGTAGAGGGTTTACTATCACTTGAGATGTAACCTTCATAGGGTGTATAACAAGAAAGTTACATGGTATTAGGATAAAAGAACCCAAAATTAAAAAAAAACCCCTACCGTCCACACCGTGAATTTTCCGGCTCCCTCCCATACAATTTATTTCTCGAAATTGAATGAGAAATTCAGGGTATAAAGGAAACGCGGTACGTATGAGATACCTTGTATATCTAAGTTTCTTCGTAAATGAAAACGAATCAAATTTTCTACCGTTTTATGAATGAAAAATTTACAAAGAAAAGATTTACGAAAATAAAAAATTACGAAGAAAAATTTAACGAAGAAAAGTTTGACGAAGAAAGGCTCATTTTATAAAACCGCCAAAAGCTGGTTAAACGCTAACCTTAAACCTGTGAAGGATTTGGAAAAAATTCGGTTAAATAAAAATCTGTCTTGAGTGGCCGCTTGATTTAATAGCTCATAACATTTAGACTTTTACTGAGTATATCACAAAAAATCTCCCCAATGAGTTTTAAATTTTCGAACTTAAGTTATGATAAAAACTATTTTCGAGTTTCGAAACCAAAAATCTCTGGGCTATTTATTCAAATTTCTTTTGCACAGTATCATTTTACAGCATCTGAGGGTAAACCTCATTGAACATACAATATAGGAAAGAAACTAATGCTAAAGGAAGGATTATTAATGGCGTCTTAAGAATTATTCGAATTTCGAAAATTGTAAGGCCTGAGATTTGTACTATGAAATACGAGGTATGAATATTTTTCTGCTTTTTAATACATATGCTAACTGTAAAATGAATGCATCTTTACCGCACATGAACTCTGGCAAATGATTTCTATTCCCTAGATATATACAAATAGAGCACATTTACAAACCTAACAAGTTCTCCAGGGAAAAGTTTTGTTATTAGTAAATTTATTCCTACCACATACATAAAAGCTCAACTCTTGACCTGGACTGAAGACATCTATACAGAAATATAACTAATGTAAGGATGTAGGATCTGTCTGTAAATTAATACAAAATCTTGGCTTTATTCTGAATAGAAATTTATACACAAGCACACACAAAGTTTATTACTCCTTAAAAAAAAAAAAAGGATATAAAATTTTCCACACAAATGTTTAAATGACAACCCTAATAAATATCCTCTCCTACCGGTCGTCGGTATACTGAATCTGCTGGGTAATTCTCCAAAAAAATTATGCATGCCTTAAAGAGAATAACTGTATCTCTGCAGACAAGATTCATAGAGCCAACTAAATATTTTTAAAGACAATTTTATTTTTGGCATTCATTCAAAACATACCATGGAATTCCATGTCCCTTGGGTAACATATTTCACATATACCTTTTATATCCCGAATAATTCCTCGTTTTCTTTTTCTAAGCTTAAAATATATTCTCGTAACCCTTTAAATCAAAAGGACCTATGTACCGTATACGTACTTCAAGTATACTACTATTCTATGTAGGATCCCCAAACACATTTACCACAATATGATCCCTTAAAGTTATTCTAATTTTATACGCTCGATTCGAAACTATCCAGCCCAAATATATACCTATATGTATATGTATGTGTGTGTGTGTGGGCGGATGTATGGACATATCCTTATATATACATATTTGTATATACATATATATACGTCAAGTCTCTGATCTGCTTCTTGATTTTATAGTTAGCCTTTGGAGGAAGAATGCCACTATGAGGGAATATAATTTATTTTATAGTTCCCCTATGACCTGGTAAGAGAATCTGTGAAAATTCCATCATGGAGGGTTCATATGGGTTTTATGGACTTCTTTTAATCCAAAAGATTTTTATCCGTTTCAAGTTATTTTTCTATTCTTTTCTAGCGTGACATGTTTAGATATTTCTGGATTTTCGTGGTTCAATTTTAAATCCCGAATCATTGATCTACTTGGGTGTTACCCCAGTTTTAAAGAATGTTTTGCTTTTAACTATAAGTATATAAGTTTTTGGCAAATGGGGAAATGAGGGAACATAACCTCAACTTAATATTTATAGTTTTTATATTGACCGACATTATTTTCCTCCTGAATGATTGTCCAAATTGCAAATCTGACCACAGGATTGTTAACGATTCATGCAGACCAGTCTATTATTATATTCCAGCCCAACTGCTCCTTCTTCCCAATAATTCTATAAATAGCCAGGTATGACTAAAGTGCCAAAAGCGTATGGATCCTTGCATTCAATTCTACATTAACCCTGATCCGCCCAAAGCAAGATCCCGAGTTTCTTGTCATGGAAATATAGTTGCAGAGTATGCCTTAAAGGACTTCAAAATGGCAAAGTTGCGAGAACTAAACTGAATATCTTTGAAGTATAGCACTCGGGCTGGTGAAATACTTACCTATCTATGTTCGCTTGAGTTTCCTTTCTTCACAGTTTCTTTGCAAATAGTTACAGCAAATTAAAGCTGCGCTCATTAAATGTTCACCTGATGGGAATAAACCAAGCAGAAAAATTAATTCGCCTATCCCTGCCCCTTCTTATTTCCTTTCACGATAAGAGCCCTTTTCTCGGTTTACCATTACTGGTAGAGCGTACTATAGCTTAAGCAACTATTTCAAGGCCTACCTGAATGAGATGCATCAATAATTTCAATTGAGCCTTTTCTATAGATTTTCTTTTATTATTGTACCAAGCTCAGGCGAAACCCTATAGTGCAAAGCACAGAATGGCAGGAAAGAAATAGGGAAAGTCTGGTGGGCATGACGAGAGTGGCGGAGGCTCTGATGTATTTCAATCTTGAACTTTCGCAGATTTTAAGCCAGAGGAAAGACAGAAGATTGGTAGATTGTTCCTCATTCACACAGTTCGGGATAAAAAACATCACGGAATTTTATTGTGCAGCCGAAAGTATTTTAAAGTGAAAAAGGATGTGCTCAGCTTGAAGCGTGAGTATTGCAAGCTGGAATCAATCTGCAAAAGATCAGACAATATATTTCATCGGAACATAGACCATGTATTTAGCGGTCAAGAAGCGATATGCTAAGTTAGTTCGAAATCGAAAGTGCAAAATTGATTTAATAATAATAATAATAATAGTATATTTTCTGGACATAGTACAACAAGATAATACAATCTTTTCAATATGTACTTAAGTAAAAAGATAATAAAATTAGGTTCAATGAGTAATCAAAAAGAAAGAAAGAAAACAAACATCTTGGCATAATTCAGTATATAAATAAAAAAAATAATAATAATAGCGTTAAATGTAAAAAAAAAGATAAACAGAAATACAATGTAAAATGAAGAGAAAAAAAATAAAAATAAAAAAAAGATAATATCATAAAGAAAAACAAATTAATAATGAATACTGGCATAATGAAAAGGGCTCTTCCTGAATATCCCAGTAGTGCTTACCCTCTGAATATCACTAGGCAAATTATTCCATGTGCAGACAACGTGGGCAAAGAAAGAACGACGCCCTATTGCAGTGTTAGTGCGCGGTAACAGTATCTTCCTGTGGCGAGGCGAGCTTAGGAATTTTAACTTTTCGTACAAGTAACAGGGCTCTTTTGAGTATATTATTTTATGTAGCAATGCTAATGCTCTTTGGATCAAGTAAGAATCTATCGAACATCCCAGGAGAGAATCACAATATGGAGACACATGGTCAAACCTCCTTAAGCCAAATACAAGCCTGGTGCAATCATTAAAAGCAACATTCAGCCTATTCATACATATATTCAATCCAAAGAAGAGTATATAACGCTACCATAGGTACAGTGCGGATTTAGTTTGAGTCCTACAGATACTGACCACTCATAAATCCTGCTTAAATCTGAATTGAGTTTATATGCATACTCTTGCAGTGATTCTAATGGACCGCTCACATACAATTGGACATCATCTGCATACATATGTATTTTAGATACTCGAATATGATTAGGTAGATCGTTTATGAACAAACTAAATAGAAGAGGACCCAGTATCGATCCTTGAGGGACTCCAAATTTGACAGGTAATTTGCTGGATATAATATTGTTAACTTTAACTTCTTGTGAGCGGATTGGTTAGAAAATTTGATATAAATTGAACTGCAGAAGAGGAGAATCTAAATTGTGAAGACAGCTTGCGAAGCAAAAGCGGAAAATGAATACTGTCAAATGCTTTGGAGAAATCAAGTAATGCTAGAATAGAAAAATTGTTCTTATCAAGCGAGTCACGTATGTATATCCGAAGTTACCTTTAGTAAAGCCGTTTGACAGCTACGATAAGCTTGGAGACCAGACAGCATATCAGTAATGAGTTTTTTATCTTTTCAAAATATGCGATCATCTGTGTAGACATTATTTTCTCTAAGACTTTTGACAAATAGCACAGTAGACTGATAGATTGAAAATCCTCAGGAACATCAGGAGATATCTTCTTAGGCATTGCGATTACCAAAGCATTCTTCCAAGCCTCAGGGAAAGTTGAAGTAGTTAAACGAGTGTTGAAAATGTGAACTACACTGGGCTAATATAAGGTAAAATTATTTTTAAAAATCTAGGAGATACATTATCAGAGCCAGTAGCGTCCGATTTAATAGATTTAATTGCCAAGTACACTTCAAGCTCATTTACAGAACGGAAAATAAAGCCTACGTATACTTCAGAAATACTACACATCATATTATCAGGAGTATTTAACAAGCTTACTGGAGAGTCAAAAACGAACGATTGATTCAGCTTATCTGGATCAAAGTCTGCTTTCAACTCATGATTCCCACATATCCTGATCTGTCTCAGATTGCGCCATAGTTTACCTGCAGGAAGATTAGTATCAAGTAAAGAACCCATATATCGTCTTTTTAATGCACGCAACTTAGATGTAACCCTGTTTCTTGCCAGTTTGTAGTAGTTACGACTTTCTACAGTTTTGCGATGCCTATACTGACGATAGAGATACTCGCGCTCAGCAATCAACGGCAAAATATCTGGTGAAAACCACGGGCACCCAATTTCCCATCAGCAAGAACTTAATACTCTTCATTACGGCTGGTTCTTGCTTGCTGTATATGCTTGGATAGAGACAAGTTGACCTCACATGCATATGCACTCAGTTAAAATTCTGAGTGTGAATTATATGAAGCGAAATACTAAAAGTATTTACTTTGTACTCAGCAATTTAGCCGTAAGCGGGACTAGACAAATTCATACAGAAAAATCAAAAAGACTTTTCTCAGGCATATACGGCAAGCAAGAACCAGCCGTACTGAAGAGTATTAAGTTCTTGCTGATACGAAATGTTTTTTGCACTTTCATCAGTTGGAGTTGCAGTTGTAGCAACAATCTCTTCTGTTGTCGATTTTTTAAATTCATAACAATTTTGTACGAAAATTCTTTTTGATTTTTCTGTATAGTTCCAAATCGCCAATGAGCTTGAAGGCTCTGTTTTAGAAAATAGGTATAAAATTTAGCTAAAACTGTGCGACCAATCTCGGCCCAAATGTGGAAATTGTGTTGCATTCTTGGTCTGATATAGGACTTGGCGGGTTGAAATATTTCTTACACAATTGGAAAACCAAGACATTTGATGCTTCTTTGGCAACAGAGAAAATATGATCTGTCTAGCTTAATTTACTGGAAATATTAATGCCAAGAATGCTAAGTGATGGTTTATGAGACGACAATATTGTCAAGATTATTCAATTTTCTAATTCTCTAATCTCATATGACACATGCAGGATTCCCTCTGGAGTCTGCATTAGCGTCGAAGGATTAACCGAAATGCCGGGTACTGTTATCAGCAAAACTATGGATAGGATTGAAGGCAAAGGAAGAAGGATTGGGGGAAAAACGATTATTAATGGAATTTAAGAAGCTAAAAGATTACAGGGCTGTGTGCCCCAGGCATTTATAGAGTAAGGTTTTGGTGTAACGCCATCTAATGCAACCCGTACTAGGCGACCAGATAAAAAACTTTCAAACCATAATAGAAGAGAAGAGGAGAGACCAAGTGCTTTAAGTTTAAATGGGCAGGATGATAGACTCTATCAAATGTCTTTGAAATATCCAGACTCATCGATTTTTTACTGACTAAAATTGTGAAGACTACGGTTCCAACGTTCCGTAAGAAAAGTCCCCAGATGTTCGTCCAGCCCGGATTGGCGATCGTTGATCAGTTGATTGGTTTCTTGATAATTCAGTAATTTTGGGTTAATGATAGCTTCAAAAACCTTTGGAAGAATCGAAGTGATTGCCATTGATCGATAATTTGAGTGATCGATACCCCCCCCCCCCTCCCTTATCTAGAATAGGTTGAACATGGGCTAGTTTCCAAGCAATTGGGCAGATTCCTACATTCCTATCGAATAAGACAAGTAGAGTAGTTTATGTGGCGGTTTAGCCAAGGATGAGACACAGCTTTTAATTAACAGGGGCGAGAAATCATTAAGACCTGCTGCTCTGGAGAGGTCGATCCACTTAAGGACCTTGAACACATGAATACGACAGATGCAAAACAGGTGTCTGTGAAGTAGATGGAAGATGAAAATTTGAAGCTAATATAGCAGCTAAAATATTAGGTTTATCCAGAGAGTCAGCAAACACTTCACTATTGTTATGAAGTGAAAGTTCCTATATAGGAAATGGTGGTGCTATGCCATCCACATGCGCTGAGAACTCTCCACTCTGCAAGGGATAGTAAGGAAGTTATGATTTTTGGTAGGGAATTCTTGATTCCTTTCACTTTCTGGAAGTAATTCTAATTGAATGCCCTCCAAGCAGCATTTTACGACCCGGGTACGTAGCTGGTACAAAATGTAGAGGCAATGACTTGGATTAGGAACGCAGTGGGCACTTAACGGGTACGTGCCCAGTTCCAAAATGGGGAATGATTTTCAGGTGGTGATTTATGTGTTTACTTCGTGGCTAGAATTAATGCAGGAACGTTGCGATAACTTGCCCGATACGTTTCAGCATCGTCCCAAACACGTCACGAAGACTTTTTTACCAAAACTACCACATTTGCAAATTGCATATTGATTGATTTTTTATTAAATGATAATATAAATACTTATTTAAGCTTTCAAGTAGAAAGTTTCATTTACTTTTTAAATATAAGATATTAAAATATGTACATACATATGTACTTCGATTAAAGAAAAGTTAGTCGATATCTGTATCGAGAGAATAGATTCGGAAGCAATTTGTCGTCCAACGTAAGGCCGATACCTCGAAAAAGTACAACGCCCCGCACATAAAATCAAATAGCTTTTTATTTCAACATTAATATTTAGCCATGAAACATTTTTGGTAAAATTCCCAAAAATCAATGACTAAGAAATCTAAAAAGTTCAATTTTATATTGGCCAGGGGCCGGATTCACTAACTCGGAGAGTTGTGGAGATCAGAGTTCTTTTGCCACTTAATTCTCCACTCGGAATTCTGTAACTCGTGGAATTTGTATTGAGATTTACCAAACTCTCTATTCAACCCGGCAAAACTCTCGGCTGTTTTAGTTGTGGACAAGTAAGAAGAATATTTCTCAACTGACAGTATTATCTGCTTTTATTGTCCTTTGTGAAGGTTCCAATGTACCTAGGATTTTCAAATTGATTTATGGATTCAGTACATATCCTGGCTATGTTTACAAAAACAAATTATGGAAATCCTTGCAATACTTACAGAGAAATAAGGATTTTTGTGTCTCAAGGTACCCGCTAAAAATTGTAATTCACGCGAATATGGTCAATTTGGTCGTCTTCCAGTACAGAAAAGGTACTATAAAATTTTTAAATATGCATGTTAAAGCTTGTATGTAGTATGAAATCGCATGTACATTTTGTCCCCTAATTAGATATGTAATTAGTTTTGGGCTCCGGTAAATAGTTTTGGAGATAACTGCAAAAGAAGTGATTCAGTCCTTCTTAAGATGAAAAAATGGCCGTTTTCTGGTACATCATTATGAAGAGCTGATAAGTCGTGGAAATTCACTTTCCATCAGAAAAATGTTCAAAACAGAGTACTAATGGATGTGAAACAAAGAACGGAAGATATATATGCAAAATATAGGAACTGGGGTGTATATGACCCACGTGCAAAAAATCCGTCTCTCGGCGGTTAAAAGTCAGTTATGAAGTTAAAATGATCAAAAAAGAAACAACGCCACTCGATTACCCGCTTCTCCATCTTTAATTCGATACCAAACATGATGTATTTGGGACAACTCCCCCCCCCCCCCCCCCACTCCAAAAGCCCCTCCATCAGAAATTGTTCACCTATATTATTTTACTCTAGACCCTAAATCCGTAGGAAGAAACCGCAATGCTCTACGATCCTCCCACACAGAGTTATCCGTCTTTTAATATTTCGATACTTCTCACGTTTTCTTTAACTCCTCAATTATGTTAGTCTCTAATGGAGAGTTTTAAACGGGGAAAACGAAAATTGTCATCTCCCAAACTCTCCGAGTGAGTGAATCTGGCCCCAGAGAACCTTAATCATTCGCAAAGGGAATTGTTACGCTCAAATGCAAAGAGTTGTCCAGAAAGTGAATGGAGTCAATTCCCTTGCATTTTAAAATTCTCAAATATTCCTACTTTTGCTGAAGCACTCAGAGTCGAACAGCAGTTAAATGATTGTGCAGATACTGATGCCGAAGATATGTGTGTCAATGAAGGTTCCTATATTGTAACAGGATCGTAGCACTTAGTTTTGTAGTAACACGCCTCAAAGTTGTCTACACAATAAAGTCTCGCGTGAGAGTTTCTGCCACCAAGAAGATTTTTCCAACAAATTGGGAATCATAAAGTACCAATTGAAGGTGACACAAGCTACGTCGCCACTAAAAAGGCCACTATAAATACTTCTACTATAAAGTAGCAGAGAATAGTTGTTAGAACGTCGCTACATCTTTGCAATGCTTCCTCCGCGAGGCAGGAGCCTTGAGGTAGACAAATAAGTGTCCCTGGGATGATTTGGGAACCTATAGAGGAACTTGTTCCACGCGGGACTGCAAAACGGATTACTGAAGTGGCGTTTTGGTTCCAAATACTAAGGAATGTGTTCACAAGTAGACCATCTATACTGAAGTTAGTAATTTAGTCAGTGTAACGTTATAGAAACTTTCTTTATGTCACAGTCCACCTTAACTTAGTTGTTGCCGGCTTAAATGCTGCTTGGGATGGCTGAAGTCTTTTACAAATTTTCCATCTCATATTAAGGTGGTTAAATTTATAATAAGCTCAACGAAATCTTAAGGAACACTGATCGTCCTTAGAATACTGACCTAGGGTGAAAAATAAGTGTTCTGTTATATCCAACAGGCTTCATTTACGACAGCGGACATTCTAAAGATAATACTAAAATTTCCATCTGGTATTCCGTTGGTGAGCAAATCGAATATATCCCGTCTTGTGAAGAAAACAACTAAGAAGGGAATAGAACTACTAATCCTGTTATCCTTCCTTATATATCCTTCTTAAATCATATTTCTAATTTTAATTTACATTTTTACATAGGTACATCGATGCAGGAACGGGGCGACCTCACAATATACTGTATATTTCCTGCCGGAAAAATGTAATCCATTAATTAGAAACATTATACCAGATTAAGATACAAAATACACCCCCAATCTCATAATGCATAGAACTTTTAAATATATAAACACTCACCCACACGTGAACATAGTGAGTCGAAAGACTATCCGCCTTTGAACTTATCTTTTCATTATCATCGCCTATAGAAGGAAAAAAAAATCCTCTGACGAAAAGAAAAAAAACAAACGCCCCCTTAAACAAATATAAATAAATCAGTAGGGCGGAGAGGCTAGTCCACAAGATAAAAAGCAAACGAACGCCACATAAACTCCCTCTTTAACTTTTGTGACGAAGGTACCAACACAGTGTGGACTCATTGCAACGATAAGGACTAAAGCTAACATAAATTGAAAAGGAAAAGATGGATAAGACCAGATATCAACAGCTAGTAAACACTTTAAAACATATGGTGATGGTTGTATGTTGGACGACTTAAAAGGTTCAATTCAGGTATTTGGTAGGAAACAATTTTTTCCTCCCTCAGGAACATCACAAAGCTTTGAACTTTAATTAGATTAAGGGGGTTATGCCCATAGCACCTAGGATGCTCTATTTAAGCGGATATGAACTTCTATGACAATTACGTGTGCATATTGAAGTGAAAGGCAACGGAGAAAATATTATCTAGATCCCTTGAATGATTGGAAAAAAATTTTCTTTGGTATAAGAGGTATCCTTGCCATGGGATCGATATTATCCGTTAACCATAATAAAAAAAAGGATGCTTAAGTATGAGGAGAAAGTTTTTCGTCAAAGACAAACTGCGCTACAGAAGTAATTGTGAAACGATAATCAAGGATTTGCGGTCTATAGAGGACTATATCAAAACGACAAGTCGACTATGTATACGTACTATAATTACAGGGAGTACACTTGTATTAGTGTCTTCGTCGACATTTCGAATGACTTGAATTAGTCACGGAATTTTGCTTGCTCTTATTATGTTATTAAATTTATTTATTTACGATTATTATTAAAAGCAATATAAAAGTCCGCTGCTGTCGAAATTATCGTCGACTTTGTGGAATATTGTTGTGGCTAGTTATATCTTTATTTACTTCAGATTTTTTTTTTCCTTTTTCTATGCTTAAATAATTTCAAACAAAAACAAAATTTTGTAAACCCGAATCGAAATATTTGTAAACTCGAGCCGAGAATTTTCTAAGGTCGAGTCGAGAATTTTGTAAAATCTAGTCGAAAATTTTGTAAAGTTGAATCGCAAGGTTAGTCGAGAATTTTGTATTGTCGAATCGAGAATTTTGTAAGGTCGTACCGAGAATTTTATAAAATTGTGTCGGGAATTTTGTAAAGTCGAGAAAAGAATTTTGTGAAGTCGAGTCGAGAATTTTGTAAAGTCAAGTCGAGAATTTTGTAAAGTCGAGTCGAGAATTTTGTATAGTGGAATCGAGAATTTTGTAAAGTTACTCGAGAATTTTGTATTGTCGATTCGAGAATTTTGTAAAATTCAGTCGGGAATTTTGTAAAGCCAAAAAAAGAATTTTGTAAGGTCGAGTCGAGAATTTTGTAAAGTCAAGTCGAGAATTTTGTAAAGTCAAATCGAGAATTAAAGTCGAGTTGAGAATTTTGTAAAGTCGAGTCGAGAATTTTGTAAAGTCAAGTCAAGAATTTTGTGAAGTTGAGTCGAGAATTTTGTAAAGTTAGTCGAGAATTTTGTATTGTCGATTCGAGAATTTTGTAAAATTCAGGCGGGAATTTTGTAAAGCCAAAAAAGGAATTTTGTAAGGTCGCTTCGAGAATTTTGTAAAGTCGAGTCGAAAATTTTGTAAAGTCGAATCGCAAGGTCGAGTCGAGAATTTTGTAAAGTTAGTCGACAATTTTGTATTGTCGATTCGAGAATTTTGTAAAATTCAGTCGGGAATTTTGTAAAGCCAAAAAAAGAATTTTGTAAGGTCGAGTCGAGAATTTTGTAAAGTCAAGTCGAGAATTTTGTAAAGTCAAATCGAGAATTAAAGTCGAGTTGAGAATTTTGTAAAGTCGAGTCGAGAATTTTGTAAAGTCAAGTCAAGAATTTTGTGAAGTTGAGTCGAGAATTTTGTAAAGTTAGTCGAGAATTTTGTATTGTCGATTCGAGAATTTTGTAAAATTCAGGCGGGAATTTTGTAAAGCCAAAAAAGGAATTTTGTAAGGTCGAGTCGAGAATTTTGTAAAGTCGAGTCGAGAATTTTGTAAAGTCAAGTCGAGAATTTTGTGAAGTCGAGTCGAGAATTTTGTAAAGTTAGTCGAGAATTTTGTATTGTCGACTCGAGAATTTTGTAAGGTCGAACCGAGAATTAAAGTCGAGTTGAGAATTTTGTAAGGTCGAGTCGAGAATTTTGTAAAGTCAAGTCGAGAATTTTGTAAAGTCAAATCGAGAATTAAAGTCGAGTTGAGAATTTTGTAAAGTCGAGTCGAGAATTTTGTAAAGTCAAGTCAAGAATTTTGTGAAGTTGAGTCGAGAATTTTGTAAAGTTAGTCGAGAATTTTGTATTGTCGATTCGAGAATTTTGTAAAATTCAGGCGGGAATTTTGTAAAGCCAAAAAAAGAATTTTGTAAGGTCGAGTCGAGAATTTTGTAAGGTCGAGTCGAGAATTTTGTAAAGTCGATTCGAGAATTTTGTTAGTCGAATCGAGAAACTTGTAAATTAAGCTGGAAATTTTATAAAGTCTAGCCAAGAATTTTGTAAGGTGGAGTCGAGAATTTTGTAAAGTCGAGTCGAGAATTTTGTTAGTCAAATCGAGAAACTTG
The DNA here is from genome assembly GCA_963930735.1 of Dioctria linearis. Taxonomy (NCBI): domain Eukaryota; kingdom Metazoa; phylum Arthropoda; class Insecta; order Diptera; family Asilidae; genus Dioctria; species Dioctria linearis. The sequence goes on from OZ005741.1 coordinate 37,228,289, forward strand.
TAAATTGAGCCGGAAATTTTATAAAGTCTAACCAAGAATTTTGTTAGATGTAGTCGAGAATTTTGTAAAGTCAAGTCGAAAATTTTCTAAAGGCGAGTCGAGAATTTTGTAAAGTTAGTCGAGGATTTTGTAAAGTCAAATCGAGAATTTTGTAAGATCAAGTCGAGAATTTTGTAAAGTCGAGTCGAGAATTTTGTAAGGTTGAGTCGACAATTTTACAAGCTCGACCCATGAATTTTTCAAAACGAGTTGAGAATTTTGTAAAGTCGAGTCGACAATTTTACAAGGTCGAGCTGAGAATTTTCTACAGTCCTGTTGAGAATTTTATAAAGTTGAGTCGAAAATTTTGTAAAGTCGAATCGCAAGGTCGAGTCGAGAATTTTGTAAAGTTAGTCGAGAATTTCGTATAGTCGAATCGAGAATTTTGTAAGATCAAGTCGAAAATTTGGAAAGTCGATTCGAGAATTTTGTAAGATCAAGTCGAGAATTTTGTAAAGTCGAGTCGAGAAACTTGTAAATTGAGCCGGAAATTTTATAAAGTCGAGTTGAGAATTTTGTAAGGTTGAGTTGACAATTTTACAAGGTCGAGCCGTGAAATTTTCAAAACGAGTTGACAATTTTATAAAGTCGAGGCGATAATTTTTCAAGGTCGAGCCGAGAATTTTCTACAGTCTTGTTGAGAATTTTGTAGAGTCGAGTCGAAAATTTTCTAATATCTAGTCGAGATTTTTGTAAAGTTAGAAGATTGTTTTTGTGGAAAATTGCTATGTGTATAAGATTTCTTTAAAAAAAAAGTGTTTGAACAAAAAAATGCTTATAAAGTATTCACTGGAAATAAAATTAAAAAAAAACTAAAATTAAATTAAAATTATTCACTGGAAATAAAAAAATAAAATAATATAATAACTAAAAGTGATGCAATGTAAAGTATTCCAAGAATCACCTTACGCTCATAAAATCATCATCAACATTAGGCTATTTTTACAATTTTGTAATTGATCCAATGTGGTGTGTATGATTATCCGATGAAAAGGTTGCCCGATTTAGTCCACTTTAACTAATTACGGCCCCAAAATTTCAAAGTATCTTTGTAAACACGTTTTAAATCAACACCCAAACATATGTGAAAAAATCCAAATTTCTGTATAACAATCCCATGAAGGAGTTGCCTCATTTCATCAATTTATGATATCAAATTACGGTGTGAAAACTTTCTTTAAGTCATCGTGCTTTCGTGTTTTCAAATGAATAGGCCGACAGAAAGAGGGACTAAAAGACGGACGTGTCCCATCGAATTTTCCGTATCGTTTCTGTGCGTTACACATGATGTAAACATTTTTTTAGAGTATAGAAATAAAGAAGTTCAAGGCCAATTTACACTGGGCATGACTAAGTTACATGCCCATCTGCTTAGGTTGCTATACTCATATTTTCATCGAAGAAATTTCGATGATTTTTTTCTTAAATGGAATAGTTGTCAAGTAAATGAGTTGGCAGTCATCATTAAAATTACAAAAAAAAGACCCTACGAAGACACGATATTCACCTAAGACATTAATTCCATTTAAATTCGAGGTAATTTGTGCAGTATTCCTTGGAGTAAGGTGAAGGTGATATGAAATTTTACTTCCAGAAATTGAGATTATTTTAGCACAAGAGAAGAGGTTGAATAATGGCATGGTGGAATCGGTGGCTCAACGATGGAATTAGAGAAAACTGACTTCGAGCAAAAAGTAATGAAATGGTACAAATTTATTGAAAATTAATTCGCAAGATATTGCATAGGAATATGTTTCTCAAATAAAAGAAGTCGAGTCAGAATAAAAATAATTAATTGTACTGTGAGTTATTTTGTGAGACGAAGTCTGCAACTGAAGCTCGAAATTTATTAAGTGAAGTCAAAAATGTGACCTGCCATCACTTGGAAATTTTTTCTGTATTTTTTCGATATGAAAAGTTGATATGAGGTAAATAAAGCTCAAAATTATTTCTTCAAGAAGCGAAACTATGGCTGCCGTAAAATTAATTTAATTTTCTTGGCCGACAAAATGTGTAAGTTCGTCCAATTTGGCAACATTTAAGGATCCATTTTTCTCGTATAAATTAAAATAAGTTTACCTGATCTTTTTTTTTATATATTTCTATTTTTTTTTCTACCGCAAAAATATTGAAATTAAATTTTTTGTTTTTCTTTTTGCTTTCAGATACTCGATGCTAGTTACCACAGTAGTCCATCGCTGCAAACATCAGCAATGATTGCTGTATTCTCTTTACTTTTATTACTAGTCGTTTTAATATCATCATTATTTGTATGGAAGTAAGTACAAAACTTAATTACTTTTGCTATATAAATTTAAATTACTTTTATGCAAATTACAATTAAAAATTTTCTTAAGTTGAAAGATTGAAAGTTTAAAATTAACATAAAAATAAGTCTTAAGTAAAATTTCCTGATTAATATAGATTTTCCTTCGTCGAAAGTTTATTACACACACATTTTTATTGATCGGCGGAATAGTTTTGAGTATATCCTACAATATATATATACAGGGTGGGCCATAAGTCACTGAACATTGTATTTTTATATACTTTTTTATTTTTTATTGAAAATGAATAATTTTGATTACAAAAGATAGTTTTAATCATGAAGAGTGTTCTAAAAAATAAAATTTTAAAAATAATATCTTTTCGATGCCTGCCATCAGCCTCATCGCAAGCTGCTAATCTTTGCTGTACCTGGTCCATAACTGAAGCCAAAACTGGTTCATCAATCGCAATAATTTAATTTATTATGTGGTTTTCTAGTTGTTGCAGTCCTTGCGGTTTCTTTGCGTGTACACGATTTTTCAAATATCCCCACAAAAAGAAATCTGGTGGTGGTGAACGTGATGGCAAATTAACATCTCCAAATCGTGAAACGATACGGTTACCAAAAACTGTTCGCAGCAAATTCATTGTTTTCCTTGCAGTATGGGACGTAGCTTCGTCTTGTTGAAACCACATTTCTTGAGAGTTATCAAGTTCAGGAAACAACAAATTTTCTAACATAGCCCTGTAACGCTCACCATTTACAATCAATGCATTACCATCTCCGTCTTGGAAGAAGTACGAACCATAAATCTTGTCTGCTGATATTCCGCACCAAACTGTCTTCGTGCTTCAAGCGGTCTTCCACTCCGAGATATGTCCACAAACAGAACCCGATGACTAAAACCGAGCGGCTAGATTACGTACTTGATTTCGTGATGGTGCATTTCTGGTGTTAAAAAAATTTTGAAATTTTCTTTGGGTTTGAATTATTGAATTTTGACTAGGAAAATAAAACTCAACAATTTTTACTTGTTCCTCAATTGTATACATGGCTAATACGTTGTTTCTAATACCGAAAAATAAAAAGAGAAGAAAAATAAAAATGTTATATCAAAAATGCAATGTTCAGTGACTTATGGCCCACCCTGTATATAGATCTTGTTCAAATTTACACTAAAAAAAATGAAATTGTATTTTAGAATGCATTTTTATTGACGTTTTGGTTGTAAATTTAATTTTCTTATGTAATATTACACATTTGATGTGTAAAGTATACTTTTGTGAGTAAATGATTACATTTTGCATACATGATTTTATGTAAAGCTACACTATGCAGGATGAATTTTACACCGAACTGAAGGCTGGTAATTTTTAATGGATGCGTAAAGGGGAATGCCTTTTTATCCTACAACTTTTGGCCCGACTTGAACGGTCATAAGAAATGTCTTAAATTATGCATTATGATACGCTGAACATATTTTACTAATTATGTTTATTTCAATTAAGCGGGGCAAAACTTTGGCGATCGGATGTAGTTGTAGCGACTTTATTGGGTAAGAAGTGGGCTTTTCTACTTTTCGTGATTGCGCGGAATTCGTGCATATCGTGCACAATTACTTCCTACGAATAAAATGTTAACAACAGAGTACTAATGGCCATGGAAGAAGGAACTGCAAAAGTATATGCGAAATGTTGTGGCTGTGGTATATGTGATCCAAGTGCATGGAAATGGGTTTGCCGCCGTCAAAAACGTCCCCAGAAAGTTTTCTGAATCGGGAAAAAAGTACGTTACCCGATAGTATTCGGCGAAACCTTTGATTTTATATGCGACATGTCGTATTGAAACCACCCCTCCTGCCAGGGACTCCTACCACCAGCCTAAAATTATGCTGAGAAAAATATTCTTTTGTGAATTATAGCCGGTGCATGAGTTGAGGCGAACAGTGAAACCCGTTTTCCAATCAGATATAACCCCACTGAGAGAGTGGTGCGAAAAATTTAGTACCTCAGTTCGAATAAAAAAGAGGGAAATAGTAAAAAAGTGAGTATGGGGATGGCTATTTAAGCCTCCGAGTATAGGAGTGTGGGTACTCAAACTTCTTCTCAGGACCTAAAGAATTCGAGTATGTACTATATATTCCAAAATTTACTAGATCAAATTTTGATTGCTACAACCTTTCACCGGTTAATTTAAATGAACATTTTTAGTAAAATAGTTCAGAGTATAATAATGCTTCGTTTAAGACACCTCTCATGTCTGTTCATGTCGGGCCTAAAATGGGAATTCCCATTTGTGTTGTTCAAGTCACCTGTTTGTGATATATTAAAGGAGAAAGGCGTTACACAGTGAATCCTTTAAATTATTTTATGAGGAAAATGAAAGTTTCTGTAAATTTTACATATAAATTATATGCTTAAAGCGATAGTCTTACTGCTGCGCAATTTATTGAAATTTAATGCAGTTTTTTTTTTAATACATAATGGTGCGACAATATTTGTACTGATTATCCATTTTTTTTACAAATTACATATGTAAGACGTGTATATAGTCATAATTTGGAAAAAAATAAGTTTAATATGTTTTGTAAAATTAGTAAAATATGAAATAGTGGCACTGGTCATAAAATAATAAAAATCGACGTAAATTTTCATTTAAAAACATAGGACGAAATATGCCTGAAGTCGTAGAATTCCATTAAAAAAACTGCGTGGAAATCATACATACATACATAAGTGTAAATTTACATAAAAAATATTTAAGGAAATGTTTACACAACTTACTTAATACAATTGTATTTACAATTTAATGTAGCCTTTAGTGATAAGATTAGACTTATTTCCGGATGGCAATTTACAAAAACCGGTTTATCTCAAAAACTACGAAACCGATCCGGGCCCGATTTACCTCTCTACCATTCTACCTAAGTGACATTCTATTTGTTAGCATTAGGAGACATAAATTCGTCTTCCCAATATTACGCTCCTCTGTTAAAAAACTACTGTTGAATACCTAGGTACAGTGAAGTTTTTTTCTAAAAAGCTTTCAATTGTGATGAATCGCACTCCAGAAAGTATAAAAAGAGATGTGCAATACCAAATAACGTATATAAGAAACTCGAAGCAGCTTTCTTGTCTAGTTGGAAAAATTTAAAGATAAATGGATACTTAAGAGTGAGCATAAGAGGTAAATTAATACCCATACTAAAATGCAAATGCAAACTTATTTTTAGCTAAAAATTGAAGATCCACTACAATCACTTGGAATTTTTATGAAAAATCTTAAGCAGCGCATTCACTCGAATCAATCACTTGAAATCCTCTATTGAACCAATGTCGATCACCAGATATATCGCATTAAAATTCTAAAGATTAATGTTCAAAAAAATTGCTAAGAAAAAAATTAATTTTTATTAATTTACTACGCTCAAACGAATAATTCTTACGTTTCGGGCAGCTGCGATTTAAACTCTTCAGAGTCCATGTTGAAGGTAATGTTTTTGTTTTAAATCTTTGATATATTTTGATAACTTGGGTGTAGGCTAGCTTACCATTTTGCACGCAATAATTTAGTTTGTCTTAATAAAGAGGATGTCACTTGTAAGGTGACACTGAGTAGAATGCGTCGTTCGCGATTTTTCAATTTTATGTATAAATGTTGTAGAAAATGTAGTATTTATTATAAAAATATTTACTCATTTCACTTTTAACATACTGATAGATGTAAAAAACCAAACAGAAATGTAAAACAAATAAAATCTACGTTTTTATTTAATTATGGAAGTCATACCAACAATGGATGTGTAGTCGCACATTATTCTATTGCGTTGATAGCATTTGGCACATCTCCTTTGTGAGCATGGGGCGATCAACCCTTTCCATATATTTATTATTGGTTGAAGATTATGGCAGTTTGAAGCCGCTGTAACTATCTTCTTATCGTTCCACTTAACTATTATAAAATTAGGAGTGGTCGTCTAAGAGGAAACACCTCTCTACTACATTTTCATGGATTTCCTGTCTTCCAGCGGACATTTCTGAGTCCTCTTTTCCTGAATTGCCCTCGTTCATCCTGATAATTCAGAAAAAGAAGGTAAATTCATGAAAAAGTTGTCAAAATAAAAATTGTATGTAGGCGACTAGAATTGATACGGCTCGAACCGAATCAGGTAACCCAGTCTAGTACGTAAAACCTGTCTAAGCCGGAACGCCTTGGGACTAAAAAGAAATTCTAGCTTAGACAGGTTTCCGGCTTGTAGAGGTTCCAAAAAAAATTTATTTCAAAGCATTTATTTAATATGTGTACTTGATGTTAATGTACATTATACAAAACAACAAAATTTAACAAAACAATAATTCAAGAACCTATACCAAAAAAAAAAAACATAACATAATGAAAATACAAATGTACATTAGGGTCACATAGAAAATAATTTAAACTTTTTATGAGGTAGTTAATAAAATCGGGAATACTAATTTCTTTTGAACTTTTATGAATGATTCTACTGTGAACTTCCATTATAGATAAATAAGTATTCCACAGAAGTATCGCATTCCCGACGTTAATTGCAAAATTGCGTACAGTTTCCAGAGCACGTAATGCTTCAGAAGCGGAAACAGATGGGTTTGTTGACGTTATGTCACCGATATCTTCCTCTTCTTTCAATGAAATATCCATGCGTTCCTGTAGCTCGGTCTCAGTTGAAGTTGTTGCATCAACGTTTACATAATCGATAACTTTGACATCTTCAATACCTGCCCTTACTATTAATTGGAAGAGTTGTCCAGCATTTCCGCGATCTCTAGTTTCACTTGGAACCTACATTTCTTGACGCAATTCGAAACACAGTTTGGAGGGATACTAGATATCGCGTCATGTATCCAGTGAATCGCATCAATGCAAGATATTGCTTTTGATAGCTCATGAACGCTGCCACAGATTTCCATGGAAGAAATTAAGTGGCACAAAATCTGCTTTCTGTAGTAGCTTTTGAAGCATTTAGTAACTCCTGCATCCAAAGGCTGACACACACTGGTTGTGTTTGGTTGAGAAAAAAAACCAAGTGTACGTGACTTAGTTTAATTTTCGGATGAAATGTTGCGTTGTCCAGAAATAAACAAATATAGCGGTCTTCTTTCTGCATTCTGCTGTTCAAATCCAAAAGCCACTCTTCCATTATCGAAGATGTCATCCACGCTTTCTTCTTTGCTTTCTATAAAACAGGAAGATTATTAATGTCCCAATTCTTAAAACAGCGCGGTTTTAAAGTCTTACCAATCACTAATAGATTTTCAAAAGAACCGTCAGCAAAAGAATATAAAAAAAAACAGTTAGATGTTCCTTGGATTGCTTGTCGCCAACACATTTTTCACCTTTAAGCTTTAAAGTTTTGTCAGGTAAAGCACGAAAAAATAATGCTGTTTCATCTCTATTGGCAATATTTTTTATTTTCTACTAAATGTTCCAGTTTCGCTCAAAAGATTATAAAGAATTTTCCGCGTTTAGCAGGCAGCAAAGCCATTTTTCGTCTCCGGCTCTGCGTTAGACAGTTTCCGGCTTACATAGGTTAATCTTATTCTTATGTAGAGGGCTAAAACTGGTACTGAGAGGTTTTCCCGGGATAGCTAGGTTTCCGGCTTGTGAAGGCTCTGGCTGAGACAGGTTTCTCATTGCCGACCAATACTTGTAGCCGAATCTGATAGGTTTGCCGTGGATAGGCTGCTTTGAACTATATCGACGTTGTAGTAAGGGACCATAGTTTCATCCATTGATACCGTGAGAATAAGACAGCATTTCGAAGTTCTTCAGAAAATTCTTTTCTAACATTGAGAAATAATATCTGACCTTAGCAAATTTGTGATTAGTATAGGTAGGTGAAGATTACCACATTGATGTAAATATTGGTGAATTTAGCGTTATTATTTTTAGAAGCTATGACTTCTACTTCAGATCTAAGCATTCGACTGGAAGGTGAGTTAGATATGCTTCCTCATCACCTCCAGTATCCTCATCTAATATGTTCACCATCTTCTGGAGGGAAGATAATTGCTGTGTTCTTTCGGTCCGAGCAGAACAAATCATACACAAAAGAACGCTTCATTCATTTTCATAGAATGATTTAAATGAAGCGAACAGTACAAATAGTTCACTTCAATCGACAGAACAATTTGTTCTCTCCAGTATATGTGAGTTCTAGAATAAGGAGGTATAGCCAAAAGAACACAGCTAATAACTCCAGAGATGTAGTTATCGCCTGTTTGAATGGCTTCCACTATTTCATGAAGTCTTGTACTGCAAGTGAAAAGTACAAATAGTTCACTTCAATCGACAGAACAATTTGTTCTCTCCAGTATATGTGAGTTCTAGAACAAGGAGGTATAGCCAAAAGAACACAGCTAATAACTCCAGTGATGTAGTTATCGCCTGTTTGAATGGCTTCCACTATTTCATGAAGTCTTGTACTGCAAGTGAAAAGTACAAATAGTTCACTTCAATCGACAGAACAATTTGTTCTCTCCAGTATATGTGAGTTCTAGAACAAGGAGGTATAGCCAAAAGAACACAGCTAATAACTCCAGTGATGTAGTTATCGCCTGTTTGAATGGCTTCCACTATTTCATGAAGTCTTGTACTGCAAGTGAAAAGTACAAATAGTTCACTTCAATCGACAGAACAATTTGTTCTCTCCAGTATATGTGAGTTCTAGAATAAGGAGGTATAGCCAAAAGAACACAGCTAATAACTCCAGAGATGTAGTTATCGCCTGTTTGAATGGCTTCCACTATTTCATGAAGTCTTGTACTGCAAGTGAAAAGTACAAATAGTTCACTTCAATCGACAGAACAATTTGTTCTCTCCAGTATATGTGAGTTCTAGAACAAGGAGGTATAACCAAAAGAACACAGCTAATAACTCCAGTGATGTAGTTATCGCCTGTTTGAATGGCTTCCACTATTTCATGAAGTCTTGTACTGCAAGTGAAAAGTACAACAAAAATATGAAAATTACGAAAAATAACTGTACTGCCCAGTGTCACTCACCTACGGGTGATATCTTACAAAAACTATTCTCATTTTCATATAAAATTTATGAAAAAAAAAAATCAATATCGCTCACTGCATACGCCCATATCTTTCGAAAAAAAATAATTTTCCAAGGTGTATGTTTTTACTTACGTTTCTTTTCTCTGATGAAAAACTGAACAAATTCGCAACTGACAAAGTTTATTTGTAGGACGAAAGTAGTGTCACCTGTAAGGTGGGACTTTATGAGTTAACTCATTACCGGAGTTGTTCCAGTAACCTAAAATTTTGTATAAAGATTCCTTTGATGAAAACTACGCTTGTGTTTAAATACGACTTAGATTGGCAACATATTTAGAGCCCGAGGTATTTTCAGTCAGTCAACTTAAATATTTATTTTTGAATGTAGTATGAAATGTGAAATATGTTTGGCCTGGTATAAGGCTTCTGAAGTACATATGCATCTGAAAAATGGTGAATTATTTCGTATATATCTAATATTCAAGTTTTTCAATTTTTTTTTTTTTTATATAAATCTTATAAAAAGCAGAAAAAAAACTCCCAAAAGGCATGAAATTTCAACAAAAAAGGCTTAACATGAATAGAGTCCCAAGTAACATTGGAGGGTGAATTTCCTATCTTTGAGGGCAGATCGACCTATTTTGGTTAAAATTACGTAAATTAGACTTAAGAATTTAACCTAAAATGCCACTCTCTTTTAAGGTTAATTAAGAAGGAACTTTTACTTAATAATTCCTTAAATTTGTTCCTCAAAGTAATCTTGACTTTGTAGTTAATTATTAGGGAAAAATTACGTAATAATTCCTTTTTAATTTACCTCGTAGGAATTAGGAGTTAATAAGTAAATAAATAAGGAAAATTTCCTAAATATGACACAAATTTCCTTACTTTTTACCTAAATTTTACTTAACTTTGAGGTCAACTTTAAGGAAATGTATGAACTTTGTAATTTCATAAGTTCAAGGCAATATAACGTAAATATTCCCTAAATAATTTTCTATTTGATTGTCTTCGCCCTCAAAGTCCGAATTCCCAAAAAAAGTTAACCTCAAAGTAAATTGGACTGCTACGTTTGGCGAAATCCCTAATAGTTGAAATTACGTAATAATACAACAACAAATTAAAGTTCATTTACTTTTGTTTGGCTTTATTATCACTGGAATTATTGAACTGCTCCTCCCATTGAATCATTTCATCAAGATTACAAATGTTGTTCCTATTTACGACACATTTATATCGGAATCAGTCAGACTCTGGAATACCATTTGCATCTTTTTTTAACGATGTTATACTTGACTTGGGCCAATAGGTACACTTAATTATTTGCTTCCCAACTATGCGGAATATACGCATATTCAAATACGTTTCCATTCACCCGCTTTTTAACAAATCCAAATCATGATGCTAATCACATTGTTTACTATTTTTAAGATGTAAATAAATCAATTCAATTCTTTCAATTGTCAAATCTCTTTTATCCATTTAAGTGAAATTCCATAATTTAGGGCGAAATGCCTTATTTTAAGTTGAAATTTATTTATAGAAAGAAATTATCATAACCTTTGCACACAAAATTACCTAAATAAGGATTTTTGCCCTCAAAGTCGAAAAATTTGGTTATTTCGTCTTGCCATCCAGGAAATTTGTCGTATATGGAAAAATTGTCGAGGTCGAGAAATGTAATATGCGCCATATTTATTTAACAAAACATGGCTGCCATATATTAAAGGAATGAATATAAAAATTGCATAATGCCTTAATTTAATTACTTAATTACTTAATTACTTCTCATTATCTTTCAATTTGGAGTTATATGCCTTGTTCATAATATTTACATTACCTACGAGGACAAATATACACATACAATTCGTATAAAATATAGTTCCTTCTATATTAACACACACCTTAACATGAGTTAAACTAGGTAGAAATTAGGTCGAGATTAAGGAAAAAGTACGTAAATTCGACGTGAAATTTACGTTAAATTTACCAAATCTAGGAAATGAGTCCTGTGCCATATAGGGAAATATTCCCTAATTTCCCCAAATATTTACGTCGATACGACGTCCTCTCATTCTCCACTTACGTAAATCGGACGTAAATATTAGGTAATCTTAACTTAACCACACACAATTAGTCGCTGCCCTAATTTACGTCGAATAGACGTAAATTCGACTTGAAAAAGAGGGGAAATGTTACTTGGGGTATCTGAAAGTTACCTTTAGGTAATTTTTTTGTCTCTTTTATAAAGTATGAGATCAAAAAAATTGAAAGGCATGAAAATGATACGAAAATCTTCAATATACACAACGACAATGTACTTCAACGTTTTTTTTAGAAATTGCTTTCCAAAAAATTTACACTTATACCCTCAAAAAAGGACTGCATGGAGAAGACTGACTGAAAATTGCTCTGAAAATTTGAAATTTTTCCGTACAACTAAAATCTTATATATTTAACTATTTAGTGCATTATTTACAATTCTGGGTAAACTTAGGATAGGACCATGTGTAGAAAGCTGTCCAAGTCTATGACCTACACAGGCTTTTCAATCCAGAAAGTTTTGCTTGATAGACCTATAATGGCAACCTAACTGCAATAGTTTTTTTTCTATTTTTTTAAACTTCTTTTTTACCATGCTTAGCTCCTCTGGTAGAAAACATTTAAATTCACTTAATCTTCAAATTAACTCGATTAAAGTTGTCTAAAATAATTTACTGCTGTCGAATTGCATTAAAATTCTCAACATACGCAAATATTTTATTCCTTCTGATGGGTGGGTCGTTTTTTTTTTTGTTTTTTTTTTTTTTTTGCATATATAAAAGCGAAAAAAAATCATTCCACGAAAATTCGTCAAAGTTTCTTATATACATACTAGCGACAAAAAACTTTGCACGCAAAACGCATTTGCACAGTGTGTCACCACACAATCATCCGTCTACAGTAGAATAAATTGCCCGAGAACTGAAAACATAATGAATGGCAGCTCCACACTTTGAGAATCTCAAATATGTTTTCTTCGCGTATTTTTGTTCTGTCGGTTTTATTTTATTAGCGTCAACTATCTCTGCGCCATCCATCACTCGACGACCGTGTGTTGGTATCATTTCATTTTCAGTTCTTCTCTCCTTTGCGCGCGGTGTAATAGGAAAATTGCTGCAAAAATTTTCAAATTCGAGCCTATAATAAAGCAAAACATTTTCACACAGTTTTCTTGTGTTTTTTTCTCTAGAGCGCAGATTTTCTCGGATTTGCAGCAAGCAATTCATAGATTATGCTGTGGCTTGTCCGAAGGAAAAATTAAAAGAGGCGTGACATGTTCGTCACGGAATTTGCCTCCTTTTGCTTGCTTTGTTTTTTTTTTTCAGTTTATTTTTAGTATAAAGTATTTTAACATTACCATGATGATGTATAAGAAAGACTCTTCTTATACTTATCTATTCTTGATTGTGTTATACTTATGTAAAAAGAAAAGAAAATTATGCACTCTGCTTGGCATAGAAACACGCCCACTTTTCACATTAGCAAGCGGAACGAATCTGTTTCTTGACTTACCTATCTTACTTAAAGCGACTACATTGCTACGCTACACCGCGTTCACTATGCTAATCACATGCTGAAGGAGTGTCAATTTTGAAGAACTAATTTAATGGTTATCAGCGATGCAAATTTTTCTGAATTTTTTGTTTCTTATTTGTGCGCAAAAAACATCATTTCCTATTGCGTTTTAAGCGTAGTAGTAACGAAATTTTTTAATGAAAGTATTATGGTTGCAATAATATTGCTGGAATTTACTTATACTTATATATCAAGGTATTAATATTCTAATATACCTGCAGTAAACAGACACAACCACTTTCCAAAATAGAAAAGTACTCCTAGAACAGAATAAATTCAGACGATCACATAAAGTAAGAAATTAGGCGTTTTGTAGCAGCAGGAACTAATACTCATCAGTTCGGCTACTTCCTTGCCTGTCGTAGACGCCAGAATAGGCAGCAGGTAGGCAGGAACTACCTGTTCTGATGAGTATTGATTAATGCTGATACGAAACGCCATATTTTTTTCTATCTGCGTCTGCTGCGGGCTTACCAGCAAAGTAGCTATCATTTTTTCTTTTTTGCTTTTATTATTTTTTAATTGATAGCTTTTTCGTCAAAGTCTTCATGACTTTTACTCTTGTTTACATAAAAGCAATCCACACCCTGAAATTTATGGGACCTTTTCTTTTCTTAGGAAAATCTCAAAATCACTCTTAAAGGAAAGTTTCCAGAAATATATTAAAAGTACAGAAAAATCGCTTAATGTTAAAAAATTAAAACGAATATCAAGTCAAACGAATTAATACATAACGGTAGCACTTGATCATCGTCCAAAGGGGAATGCCCACTTTTCAAAGGCCCGACACCTCCAGACATGAGAGATTTCTTAAACGATGCATTATAATACTCGGAACATACTTTATTAACAATGTTTATTTCCATTAAGCGGGGAAAACCTTTGTTGATCGGATCTTGGTTGGGCCACTTTTTTGGGTGAAAAAGTGGACTTTCCTACTTCTCCTGATTGCAGGGAGTTGGTAGTCGTGGAAAATGACTTCCTATGAGAAAAATGTTCACAACAGACCAATAATGGCAATTGAAAAAGAACTGCAAAATGTATCCGAAATGTAGTAACTGGGGTGTATTTGACCCAAGTGCATAAAAACTGGTATTTCGGCGGCAAAAACGTTCTGATGGAGTTTTCTGAATATCGGGAAAAAAGTACATCACCCGATAGTACTCGACGAGACCTTTAATTTGATATGTAACATGTCGTAGTGGACCCCCCCCCCCTCCCCACAAGGGGTTCCTACCCCCATCGCAAAAGTATCAAGAGAAAAATTGTCTTCTTCGAATTGTAGCTGGTAATGAGTTGATGCGAATAGTAAAACCCATTTTCCGATGGGACATAACCCTACCGACTTAGATCCGATGAAAGTGCGAAAAATCGAGTACCTCAGTTCGAATAAAAAAAAAAGGGAAGTAAAGTTAAGTAAAGAAGTTAGTATGGGGATGGCTAAAATAGCCATTTAATCCTCCGAGCATAGGAGTGCGGGTATTCAAACTTCTTCACAGGAGCTAAAACACTCGATTCTGTGCTAGAGTTTCCAAAACGTACTTCATCAAGGTTTAATCTCCTCAAGTATCTCCCACTTAATTGAAATAAACGTTTTTAATTTAATATGTGTAGAGCAGAGCTGTAAAATACTCATTACTTAATGGATTTAATACCTCTTAATTACCAATTCCGAGTATTTAAGAATTAGCAATTCCCAGGACTAAGCCTCCTGTACTGGAATTAAAATTTTACAGTCCCATTCCCGGAATGACAAGTAATGCTTTAAAATACCGGAAAGTAATTGAATTTGCGATTCCATTACAAAAATACCTACAAATTCCCAAAAGTTTTTAAAAAGTATTTGGCATTACTATATAATTCCTTTCAATTCTTTTCAAATATTTTCAATTACTTTTAATTCCTTTGACAACTTCAGTATTAAACATGAATTATGAAATCAACTGGATCAATTGTCTTTTTAATTTTATTGTAATAAAAGCTTTTCCCTGTTTTCGATGTTCTCAAGTTGCTTTAAAAAAATTGTAGGCCAAGAGGTTTGACACAGTTTCCCGACTTCTGACTCATAAGGAAAAGCTGTGCGATCTGTGCGAGAGACTAGGGATTTCCAAATTCTCTCTCACAGATATACAGTATTTAAAAGAATATTATATATTTATGGATCCAATTGCCGCGGCACTTGATTTTCTTCAAGGCGAAGAAAATTTGCTATTCGGGTGTCTCATTCCGTCTTTAGTGAACACTGAATGTAAAAATAGCAAAAGTCGGCGTGTACAACAACTTCAAATAATTAAAGACAGTGACAATTGCAATAAGAGATAAGTTGGCCAAAAGATTCTCGACTTATATCTTCAGAAGCAGACGATGCAATAGTGGCATCCGTCCTGTGCCCGAAAATCAAAATGAGGTGGTTCAACGATTTGAAGACCAACGTCAACCGCTCTGCTGAAAAAATTCAGAATTTAGTGATTCAAAATGTAACAGAAATGGAAACCGCTGCTTTGACGAAACATGCAATTCCAGCAATGAATACGGATTTTTCGATTTTGACGATATTGGTAATGATAAATTTTGCCAATTCTAAATTTTTATTTTAATACCTAATTTAATCAAAACTTTAGGTGATTTATGCGAAGAGTGCAGTCAATCTACTCCAGTTGAAACACACACACCCACAACACCGCCATGTACAAATTTTAATTCCAGAACGATCGCTGCGGATTTCTACCAATACATAAACGATCCTGACACTGAAGTGAGTATTTGGAACAAGTATCTGCGACTTAAATAAGGCGCACTGAAGTACAATACACCATTGCCTTCATCAGGCGCATTAGAGCGGATATTTGCCTTAGCAGGCTTAATCAACCATCCGAAAAAACAGGCTCTTAGTGATTTATCTTTTGAAAAATTAGTCTTAACTAAGGCAAACTGGAATTTTGGGAAAATTAAAAATTAATTGAAAGGTAAACTGGAATTGTAAATTTTACTTGTAAAAGTAGAAATCGCTGCCAAAAAAAATTAGGTTTAAAAGCTGAAAATAACTATTTGATGAGCCATTTCTACTTAAATAAAGTGCATTTAACTAAGTTTAAGTATTGTTTTTTATGTAATTGCAAATTTAAATATGAAGGAATAGCAAACATTAAATTCAAAAGTTCAAAGTTTCCTAGAGTGCGACTTTGTATTTTTTAACCTCTTGGAAAACGGAAAAGCTTTTATTACAATAAAATTAAGAAGACAATTGATCCAGTTCATTTCATAATTCATGTTTAATACTGAAGTTGTCGAAGTAATTAAAAGTAATTGAAAGTATTTGTAAAGAATTGAAAGGAATTATATAGTACTGCCAAATACTTTTTAAATACTTTTGGGAATTTGTAGGTATTTTCGTAATGGGATCGCAAATTCAATTGCTTTCCGGTATTTTAAAGTATTACTTCCCATTCCGGGATTGGGACTGTAAAATCTTGAGGCATAGTACTGGGAATTGACAATTCTTAAATACTCTGTACTGGTAATGATAATGGTAATGGTACTTGTATTTTACACCTCTGGTTTAGAGTATCGTAATGCATCGTTTATGATATATCTCATGTCTGGAGGTGTCGGGTCTAAAATGAGCATTCCCCCTTTTATGTGAAATATGTTCTCAAATTATTTCAAATTTGTTTTTCTAGTTTTCTAGGGAGGCTAATATTTCTTTCGTATTTCCACAGAAATGTAACCATTCGATTAATATCAAGTTAGATCCCATCTCTCTCTCTCTCCTGAAAATGTTCTTAAAATTTTGAACGATCTAAAATTGTAAGAAAAATGCAGGCTACGATGATATTTCTAACAACGTCTTTCAGAGATATACAATCAGGCTAACAAAATATCTCATCAAATGAATGCAATCTCTCCATAAATACCAAAATTTACCCTACAATCCTAAAGAAATTTTTCGTTATGCCCATACGACATACATGCGAAATTCATTGTTTCATTGTTCGTCATCATCGAACATTTGTATCAGTTTTGTCCAAATTTGACTTAATATAGTTTCGGGAATATGGAAATATGATAAAAACATATTTGTAACAGCATGAAGAGATGTTAGCGTATTTTTTTTTTTTGGGATATTCGAAATTGCTAGAAAATCATTCAGAAGATCTCCTATATACATAGGACCAGGTTGAAGGATGCACAATAAGAAAGCATGGTAGATGGTACCTACTTGATTAACTGAACAACATTTATGGTACTATTTTCTAAAAATAAAAAAACTGATTTTGAGAAATATAAGACTGATCTAACAAACCGATAGGACGAACGTTCAACACCTGTCTGGAAAGTATTTATTTCAACATTTCTTTTTTTTTCTACACATATTCCATGTAGTTTTACACACATATACCAATGATAATGTAACCTTTTTCCTCACACGTAGAATTAAATTGCAAAAGAAAACAATTTCAAAGTATGCATCTCCATAATTAATTTCTGTGGTGACCTGTGTCCTCTTACGACCCGTCCTACGTTACATTATGTATATAAAGGTGAAATACTGACAATGACAAAGCAACGTGGGTGGAAAGAAGCTTAAGTGGAACTTTGAGCATAAAACTAAGCCCACAAACTACAAAAGTTTGCATATAATGAAGAAAATGGAGGAAATAGACGACGGAAAAACTAGGAAAAATACAACACAACACGACACAACGTGTGTAGGCAAATATGTTGTATGTGCCTCATATATATAAAATTGCTGAGCTTTACTTTGGAACTTATGAGGAAATCATGGAACACAAAGGACATTTTTTTTGCTTTTATGGTAAACTGCATGGTTATGTAGCCAGCACAGCAATGTTAAAAAGTGGAAATTCCGTCATATTTTATACATATAATGTTGTCGAAAAAGCCACACATATGTAAAACGTTGTACTTTTACGACGCTCGATTCCATTATAGTGGGGGGGTTTTTTTTTATACAACTATAATATCGTATTTTTGTAAGTTTTTAATTTTACAAATTTTTAAATTTATATGGAATGCTTTGAAGTTTTTATTTTTTTTTACGTAAATATTATGATTAGTGTTGTTGTAAAGAAAGAGGTTCCTTGATATGGATGTGTTGATGGGACTAGTAAGGGGAAGGCCCAATATGGGAGATATATTTTTAATTTTCGCACAGGATTTAATTTAATCCTTAGCTCAATATGTCACATAGAATATTTTCTGCAGATTCAACCTTTAAAATATGTTAAACGAATTTTACAAGCCATCAATTTTATTTCCGTCAAAAGAGTAATGAAGAATCATTTCTCAAAATGCAAAACTCTTCAAACAGTCATATATAAGGAAACATCCATTCATACTAATAGGACACTTCGCACAAATCGTATATTCGAAAATTCACTTTGCAAATAAAATTTCTGGCAAATTTTTATCTCTTTTTATCATTAATTTTAGCTCGCTAAATTCTGCCATTATAATGATATTTATTTATTTGGAGCGTTAAGAAGATATATTACAGAAATACCAATCAAAAATTTCTACATCCACCACTTCAAACACAGCTACAATAAGTACACATATTCTAGGAGAAGAGAAACATTTGTAAGGCTTTCACCTTACTCATAGAAAATACGCGGATAACCCAAAGAACATCTATCCCAACTAGCATTTAAACTTTGGAGTAGTGAAAAATTTGTTTTGTCACTAAAGCTCAGTGCCAGTTTCGTGATAACCAGTAAAATTGTCACCTCATGATTAAAATTCGACGTCATAAGGTGACAATTAATCGTTATATTCACTCATAAGAGTAAATCGTGCTTATTTCTTATAAAAATCAGTGCTTAGGGCCAAAACAAAACTTCACGTCGAGGTAATTCCACTTTATAGTTCCAATTATATAGTGAGAAGCACTTAATTGTCACAATCGAAAATCCATATGAAGTGAGAAAATTTTATAGTTATATATAGTGCTTTTATTAGTGACTAGGACGTTCTCGCCATCATCGTCTGCACTCTAAACCGACAATCTCTAAAGTTGTGTTAAGAACATGATAACGACGTGCAGGTCACGGTTAAATAGAGAGCTATATGGGGTCTGTAAGTATTTGTATGCCACTAAGGGGTGCCTTTAACTACAGTTTTGTCACCAAAACTTGACAAAGAAAAATGATACTGCTGTAGATTATGTCATTTAAAGTGAATGATAACAGATTGGCGTGTGAAAATCTTATTGTTACTTTATTATTAAGATTAAATAAAATGAGATAAAACATATAAAAAAAACTTTTTCGTCATTTAACGAAATACTTTCTATCGAAAAGTCTGATTAGCTTTTGACAATACAAAGGCCGATCGAAATATGCATCAAACTCAAAAGTCATTTTATTATTTATTTATTTATGTGTCTTTAAAAATACATTCATCGGTCGCATTCAACGCAATCTATAATATGGCCAAAAATCTGTCAAATTAAATGTCACTTAATAGTTCCAATTTCATCATTCCAGAACCACAGAGTGATAGTAGAAGTTTATATATACATATGCGACTTTATTGTTTTCATGTCAGTCACTATATGGGGAAACTCGTAGTAAAAATCACGATCTTATCATTATAGTCGGAAAATAATTTTTGATTAAGTTATTAGTCCGTTATTATCACTAAAATGTAGTGTGGAGCACTGCATAGAGTGAAATTCCTTCAAAATCGGACATTTTTTCTTTAAATCATTGCCACCATATTGGATACAAAAATTTGATCGAATTTTTTTTATTTTATTTCATAATGTTAGGCATTTAGAACATTGAAAATAGTCAAGAAAAAGGCAAGTGTTATGAGAACAAAAGTAATGGTTAACAACACTATAGAGGGACTCTTTTGAGTGCTTGTCACATTCCAATTACCATTTGTCACTATAAAATGCTAGTTGGGTTGACAAAAAAAAAAAAAAATCATGAACATGGTGCGCTTTTTCCAAGGGGCTATAAGTAAACCCTATGCTCACAATAAGAGTAAAACGCGAAACAAAATATCAATTATGAGATATTCTTGGCTATCGATATGTCTCGACTTTATGAAATCTTGCACACTGCAATACCTGAAAACTATTCTACAAAAACAGTTGTTGTAGGACCCTTTCAAATAGTATACTCAGTTTCAGTAAATGGGGGAAAGCTTATAGCTAGATGGAATTCTGCTGCGGAGGATGTTGTTGTTGATTAGCAGGGATATGCCGTTTACTATGAAAAATGAAAAGATGATCTGGATTCAGTTAAGGATCTAAAAAGCATTGATAATTTTTTGTTCGGTCCACCAACGAACTATATATCCCTTGATGAATGCTGTCCTATTTCATCACAATTTCTTAAAAATTAACACACAAAAATTCACAGAGAACCAAATTAAAAACTGATGAAAAACACCACAATTATCTGATAATTGGTTTCTTTTATGTTCTTACAACGTCCCACGATTGTCCTGAAGAGGTCCATAAATTAGAAATAAACAAAAACATCATCATAAACTATTTAAAATGTTAAAAAAAAAATGATAGGCTATGCAGTGCAAAATTCGTGTACGCGTATGTTTTTGGCCTTGGTTGGTGGGGGGGGGGGGGGTGACAAGATTGCTGGGTGTTTAGTTTTTGTCAATTCGATATTTCTGACACATTTCTCAATTTATTTGAATTTACGAATTGTCATCGGGTGTCTATATGATATCAGTCATACAAAGGCAACGCCAAGAAATATTATCGCAAAATAAATGGGCCACAAGCAAAATTCTTAAAAGTGAAAAAATTATAAAGAAACTTCTAAACTGAAAAATGATTCGAATCACGGTGACAGGAAATTATAAAACTTGTTCAATACTTGATAAAGTTTCAACCACTAAATTATGTGCCAGCTCAGAAAATATCGTAGTTTACGACTTCCATGGGCAATCAAAAACATCGATGCGGTTCTACTACATGAAGAAAAATGCTTAAATTTTTCTTCCTCTTAGCCTATCCTATCTAAGTACAAAATACAAAAACGTACCTTCGTGTATTTATTGTCGACATGTCATTAGATTGACATTACGACAATCAGATATTTTCGCCACAGTAATTGGCACAAGCTTTGCCACGGCTATACCATGAGGAGTATATTACATAACCGGCCTTTACGGCTATAAAAAGGCGGCAATCCATAGATCAGTACCCATTTCCAAATCAGAATTAATCTGATCAACTTCTAAGCCTTAGAGTCTGTATACTGAGAAAATCCCAAACAAATTAGAAGCTAATTCCTCCTCCTTAATACTGAAGTTAATTCTAATTCATTCAAAACAGAGATTGCCTCTGTACATCTAAATACCGAAGCTAATTCTGAATCCTCACAACACAGAAATTAATTCTGCTTTTTTTAACACAAAAGTTTGTTCTGAATATTCAAAAATTGAAGTCAACTGTACATAAGCAAATACAAAAGTTAATTTCTGAAAAGCACTAAAATTGAGGTTAACTCTATACAGGAGTTAATCCTAAATGTTCTACAAAACTGAGGTTAATTCTCTGTTTGATTTAATACAGAAGTTGATTCTGAAATATTATTATGCAAGATTTTATTCTCTTCCCAACTAAATTATCAATTTGATCCATAAGTGTCAAATAGTGCTACACCTGCAATACCCACATGCAGCAGCACTTCAAGCTGGATACACATAGCAAAGTAATATATGCTATATCTTTCATACATACATACGCACGAGCAAACCAAGTTGCATATGCATGTAACAAACTTCATAAATTACTACATCTCTCATACGCACACGCAGCAGCAATAAAATTTGCTGCCCTGTCAGCACACTGTGCTACACTACTGCACACACGTAGCAGCAATACAAGTTGCTACCTTGTCATCACATATAGGTACATAGGAAAATTCAACTTTCCCATTGGGACCGGAAGAATTTCGGATGCATTTCGAAAACATTCTTTGAAAGGCATGGAAGCAATACGCTCTGATCTGATATTCAGTACATTTCTTTTAATGCATTGATGTCCTATGACGGTAAGGTATATAAGGTGATTATTAGACATCGGATTATATGCAATTGCATATAATTGCATTTTTGCAACGTTATTGCATATTATTGTACTTTCTCGTTTATAGTGCATAATTCGGCATAAAAAGTTGCGTTTATCAATTTCAACTGCGTTAGATAGTAGGCGAGAAAGATGTTAGATGAAGTTTGTTTGTTTTGTTCGGTTGTGTAGTTGCAGCGGGAGCTCCATCAGCGTAACGTGTAATCGACCGTGCTTTGTCGACATCGTCTATAAGGTTAAGACTACCTAGTCGTGGTTATTGTTGCATTTACTAGTGTGTTCTGTGCGTTTATTATCGCGTGAATTAAAAAGTTCCCTATCTTGTTTTTGTTGTATTCACTGTTGTGTGTTCTGTGCGCTTACTATCCCGTACTCGTTCACGAAAATGCCACCCATTAAAAAGAATTATCAGACATTAATGGAAAGTTGGATCAAAGGTTACCCAGGCCAATTGACAACTGATGGTGCAATAATATACTGTAAAGTTTGTAGCAAGTGTATTACGTCATCGAAGAAGTATCAGATTGACCAACACGTAAATACGGCTTCTCATATAAGTAAGAATTTTTATCAATTAAAGTGAGAAGAATTTTTATCAATTCAATTTTTCTCATATAGGAGCAAGAAATAAGTTCTCGACCAGTCGTCAACAACTCCTGACGCAAATCACTTCTTCTACTTCGCCGTCGTCACAGAAGACTGAATTTTGTAAAGATTTGTGTGAGTTATTTGTCGGTTGCAATATTCCATTTCATCAACTCAATAACGATGTATTCAGAAAATTCATGAAGAAGTATTGTCTCAATCAAGTAATTCCAGAAGAATCAACGATCCGTAAAAATTACCTGCCAGCTATTTATGAAGACGTTTTAGCAGAAAATCGGGCTGACATTTTAAACAATTTTGTGTGGATATCAACTGATGAAACTACAGATTCATGTGGACGATATATAGCCAATTTGATAATTGGAAAATTAACAACTGAACCTTCTACTCCACACTTGATTGCCTGTAAGATCCTAGAGAAAACAAACCATTCAACTATTGCTCGATTCGTAAATGATTCCATAAAATCATTGTTTCCCGACTGATGTATGGACGAAAATATATGTGTGTTTCTTTCTGATGCTGCACCATATATGCTAAAAGCTGGTAAAGCTCTTCAAGTATTTTACCCGAACTTACTGCACATAAACTGTTTGGCACATGGACTCCATCGATTTGCAGAAGAAATCAGGAAAGACTTCGTAAATGTCAATGACTTGATTTCTTCAACAAAAAAAGTGTTTTTAAAAGCACCGTCGCGTATACACACTTACAAAGAACAACTTCCGAATTTGCCACTACCTCCGGAACCTGTAATAACGCGAAGGGGTACCTGGTTGAACGCACCACTGTTCTATGCTGAGCATTTTGAGGCCATAAGAGGAGTAGTCGGTCAATTTAACGGTTCCGATGCACTGGCCATTGCATCATGTCAGCAAGCATTTGAAGACCCTTTAATAAGGAAAAATATAGCAGTCATTAAAACGCACTTCAGTGAAATACCCGAAGTAATTGAAAAGCTAGAGACCAAAAATCTTCCTCTTTGTAATTCAATTGCAATAATAGAAAAAATGGTGGATCTATCTAATCCATGCACTTCCGAACACATTTTCATTAAAACTCCAAAATAAGTTAGACACTGTTTTTGCCAAAAATCCGGGTTTTGAAGCAATTAAACAAATAAATGCTTACATTAATAGAGCCGGTCAAAGCTTACCTGAGGTGATTTCTGCGGACATGGCGCAAAATTTTAAATTTTGCCCTGTTACATCGGTAGACGTAGAACGATCATTTTCGGCCTACAAATTAAAATTAAGTGACAGACGTCACAAATTGAAAATTGAAAATTTAGAGAAGTATATTGAAATATACTGCCATAAAAACTATAACTAATTTTTAATTCTTGTGTGTTTTGTTGATTTTGATTTGATTTGATTTGATTATTATTTATTGGATTAAATTATTTTCTAGATTTAACTTGTATATTGATTTAAACATTCAAAAAATGATCTCTAACAAAGTTTTCCCTTTTTTGATAGTGCATATTTTGTGCATACTTTGGCTTTTTTTTTGTGCATATTTGCATGCATATTTTAGCAGTTTGATAGTGCATATAATCCGATGTCTAGTGATTATATACCTTAACTCTGCATGACCTGTAAGGTGAAAGGAAGCCTTCGTTATTAATTTTTTGGAAGGTAAAAAGAAGCATTCCTTATTAATTCTTTGGAAGGTGAGAAGAAGCCTTGCTTTTAATTCTGTGGAAGCATTTATTCTGCCATCTCAGGAAGGTTAGTGGAAGATTTCTTTCTGTTTTCGCAGAGAGGTAAAGCAAAAAAATTTTCCTACTTTCTTGGAAAGGTATGGAATAGTGTGTGTAAAGACAATGGAGATGTTTCAAATAAAACCAGAAATTGTTAGTAGCAAATAATTATATCTATTTCATTCACAGTCAGTATCTCAACAGAATTATTATTTTTTTGCTTGCACATAAATTATAAAATTATCATTTCTAATTCACTTCAAAATCAAGTCTTCACTTACCCGAATCTCGTATTTAAATGAAAATAATCCAATTTTTCTAAAATAATGCACAAATCAGAATAATATCCATCTGCATGCACTTTTCCTTCGTTCATTGCTCTTAGAAAAACAATGAAACTATAAAACTCATTTCGACCTGCTCGCACTCCCTCGAACTAGGACTCTGCAAATATAGCCGCACAAATTTCTTAACTCTTTTCGATAACAACACGAATTATCTCTGCCTTTTCTAAGTATTCCCTGAGAGGTACATAGCATCCTTAAAAAAATACGAGGCATCAATACATTACGCTTGCCTTCCTTAACCAGGTCAACGTAAAGTAAGTTCTTGTACTCATTACTAATGCATTCCAGGTAATGTTGACAGTAAACTTTGTCTAAGTCAGGCAATCGTATTTTTCCTGCTAGGTTGCTACCTCTACGGCACACACGTATCAACACCAGATTCACCACTTAGGCAGCATACAGGGTGTTTTCCACTAGAAGGTCAATAGAGCAGGTGGTAATAGTACTCATCTAGAGAAACAAAAAATTGTATGGCAGAGAATGGGGGGCATATCAACCGTTTAGGAGTTACAGGGTGATTAAGAAAAAGTTAGTTTTTAACAAATCACTCTATATCTTAAAAATTACAGGGCACACGGTCAAAGTTAAGAGCTTGTTGTCTGCAGAACTTTACACCAACTGCTCAACCTGCCCCGTACCTGTCTCCCCCCAGAAGGTATTGAAGTCTAAATTAAAAATTTTAGATTTTCGTACCTTTTTTTTTTTACTTTGACCTCTATTTGTTTTTGGAAAACGGTCATTAACATATCTTTTTTCTGTATAAAAACTATAAACTCTCCTCTTTAATTTCACTTATTACTTACATCCTATCTGCTAACTGTAGCCTTTAAGGAATTATTAACTCATAGCCTATTCAAGTCATAAAGTTTGATTTTTGCATGTCCTTCCGTCCGTCTGTTTATCCATCCTCACGATAACTCAAAATTTTTTGTACATACTTAGAGAGCTGAAATTACGCAGATCAGATTTTAAGAAAAAAAGATAATTATGTTCGAAAATGGGACAAATAACACCTTCGTAGGGTTGCCATACAAAAATTTCGCTTCTCACTATATATTTGAACAGTGCGTGAGAACGTGTCAAAGTAGAGAGCTGAAATTTTTGCGGTGTTTTTATTAAACATAGAAAATATAATTTCAAAAAATGGGCTAAATCGGACAACCCCTTCTTGGTGTTGCCATATAAAAAAATAATATTTTCACGTATTTTGTGAAATGGTTTTAATGTGTTGAAAAATTCTTCAGAATATGAAATCCTATAAAATCGGTTATACTCGTGTTTACTATCCGACGAATCGTTCTAGAAATATATACCAAAAAGAACTTCAAACTTCCGCTGATTGGTGACCATACAAAATTACAGACGGGTGTTCATTTAAGGTATCATAAGAATTCGTCTTAGACCAATTCTAGCTTTTTTACTTGTTTTTATATTGAATTTTATTGAATTGAGTTATGTTGAATTTTACGTTGAATTTATTAAGTTAGTTTTAAAGGCATAATAAACATAAATTGTGGTGTAAGGTGTAAGAAAATTGAAGTAGTAAATAAAATTGTATATTTTGAATTAAAAGAAAAACTGAGTTATCGGCGGCTCCTCCTCCCGTACATTTAATACTCACATTAGCACCTACTACCAGTATTGGGCAAAATGCAATCTGTTTGATGATTAATGATTACGATTACAATCTGTAATCACGATTACATATTGATAATATTAATCAGAAAAGTAATCATTTTTGACGATTAGTGATTGATCAATCGTAACCGTAATCATGATTACATGGCTACATTTTTTGATTACAAATTTGCAAGAGTTTTAAAATTGTAGTTAAAAGAAAACAAATATTGTTGTATTTCTATTCCGAAATCGGTTGGCACATAAACTAATGTTTGTAAGCACATAAATATCTGTAGTGGGATGGTAATGGAATATCTGTGGATTGCGTTCACCAATTATAAGTAATTAAGAAAGGTAGGTAGAGTTAGAATCTTCTGATATCAAAAACAATACTGTATCGTTTTGTTAGGTAGTAGTTAGTAAATTCAATCTTTCTTCCTCACTCTTGCTGTCATGTCATTAATATTTACTTATTGCAGCGCTCCGAGTATGCTTCTAACTGGTGTATATATGCTGCATTTCAAAATAACTCCCTTTGTCTTATTCTACAACAGTTGCAATCTGCCCTTGGATTCATTCGAACTAGCATATAACAATTTGGAGCAATATGAAAAGTGTGGCAAAATCAAAGCGTTAAAAGGCATTACTGCATTTTCTGTGCTCAACGACTCTCTAATACGTCCAGGCGCGTATACAGGGGGAGGGTCACAGGGGTCGTGACCCTCCAACAAGCACCGCCTCACCTATGCCGTGAATTGAATTGGAAAACTCAATGAAGTGCTGGACTGTAGATCGAGATGTAAAAGTTTAACAGGACGATTTTCGTATTGTACAGACACAATGTGTAGCTGACGCCGGCGTTTTATGCTTGTGCTGGAGCGTACTTTTCCCAATTTTTAACTTTAGCAGTGCTGCATCAACTAACCCAATCTGCAGCGACGGTTGCGCATTTAATTATTTCGATAAAGCGCTATGATTTAAAATATTTTTGGCAAAATGCAAACAAAATTTTTTTTTATAATTCTTATGTCAAACATTGATCCGTATGGGTTCTCGGCTCAAAATTTAACACTTTTTTATCAACATTTTCCATTATTCCAATGCTATGTGATTGAAAACTGTAATTGAAATGCTATTGGCTGCGTTTTTTTATATTGATCCAGTTCATTGAAAATGTAAAGTTGATTTGATTATTCTGAAAAAATGTCTGTAGGTAGCTATGAATTTACAATTATGAGGCAAATTATCAAATTGCACTGATTTCAATATTTACAAAACGTCAAAATGGTTCACATTTTTGAAGTTTTTATCCTACAAAAGAATGGCGTGCGTGAAGGCTTATGAATTTAGAAAGCATGCAAATTTATAACCGTTTTTGACACTGACGTCAATCAATCGATAATCTCCTTTGATCCGGATCAGGAAAATAGAACGCAGCTGTTGCTTCTAAGAAAATCAGTGATCATAAATTTTTGATTTTACCTGTCTGATTTTCCGACATAAAATCAATGGCAGGACAACTTGATGGAAATCTCGCAACAGGAGCAAACAAACTGACTTTACAAATTTTGTTCTAGTGTTCTTCCTGTAGAGCCTTAGATCCATGCAATCAATCAATGAATAGTCCACCCGTTGATTTTTCATAGCGATATTGATTCAAGCCTGAGTTGTTCAAAATTTTAACGATTGTAGGGTGCACTAAACTTTTCTTAGAAATTTACTTGCAAATTGTTTTTAAGAATTTGAATGTATAACTATTCACCGACAACGGTTCAAACGAATTGGTGAATTGATTGTTGTGGTTCAATTTTTCGGCCACAAAGAGGCACAAGCATTCAGTTTTCTTAGAATAAATTTGACAATTTTTCTTTAGTTTTTTCATGCACCATGGCCAATTATGGTTCCAAAGGGTGCCTTGGCTGGGTTGGGTCGCTAAAGATATTTATGAGCGTTGGCAAGCGTACATTTGACAAACATTTTAAAAGCGACTTATTCCGACTTTCCCTCGAAAATTTTAGTTGTGACCCTCACCAGGTTACAGGTCTGAATACGCCCCAGAAATTTAATCTTTTTCGCTACATTTTTTCTCACATAATCAAAATCCTTGAATTTAGGTTGATGATCAGATACATACGTGCGTGTCTCTATCAATCGAACCACTTACACTTACCAACAGTGACTTGGAGTTTTCTACAATAAAAATTCTTACTTACGATCACAGATTGTTTGTTTTCTTAGAAATCTCTTGATAAGTTTCATTTGTAATCAAAATAAATGTAATCATGTAATCATGATAACGGTTACATTTTCCTAAGATTACTCGATGTAATTAATGATTGATGGGTAATCAAAATAAATGTAATCATGATTGATATGTAATCAAGATTGATTTAATCATGATTATTAATCTGATTACAAATGTAGTTGATTGCGCCCAACACTGCCTACTACACCTCCTTAATCTTTCTAACTTCATCTCCTTCAGTTTTGTGCACCAATACAATACAATACAATACAATACGTTTATTGATGGAAAAGTACACAAAATTTTGAAATCTTTTAAGAGTACTAGTTACTATAATTGGCACTAGATAGAACGTACTAAGCAAGTATATATCTAATCACTTAAATTTAGACTAATGTATGAATTTTCATTAAAACTGAAGAGTTGAATGTAACAAAATTACAGAAATTACAAAAATACAAAATTGCAAAGTTACGAAGTTGTAAAGTTTTTAAAGTTTTTAAAGTTTTAAAGTTTGTGGTTTCAAAAGGGGATAAGAAGGTATTAAGAGAGAATCGAAGATACAAAAGCAATGATTGAGACAACTAGGCTAGATGAGATTTAATAAGTGTCCTGAATGCACCGACAGTACTCGCAGATCTAATATTGGATGGTAAGGCGTTCCATAAACGAATGGTATAGACCAGATAAGAACTTTCCATAATAGATTTCCGAAAATGAGGTATCACTAGGTGTTGATTTCTTACAGACGTTGTAAATTCGAAAAATACTCTCAGATAATCGGGTTTCCCTGACTTTAGGAGATTATATAAGAATATTAGCGCATTTTGGTTTATATAATCATTCAACGAGCAACCCAGTACTCGGGGTCGTAGATGTGAGACATGGTCGAATCTACGAATCCCAAAAATGAAACGAACACAATCGTTAAATGCCACATCTACCTTGCGTGACAGACACTATCTAGATTGGGAAAAATGATCCTACCATAGGTAAAATAAGGGAAGATCAGTGTCTTGACAAGTTTTAGGTTAAGCTCAGTTGATAGAATATTGGCTGATAGCCAGAGTCTTCGCAAGCCACTATAGACTTTTCCCAGCATAGAGCTGATATAGTCGCAGCAATTCATTTTCGCATTCATCACAATTCCCAGGTTAGTTACTTTCTTTGAAACGGGTATCGTAAATTCGTTTAACTCTACTGTGGGTAAATCAATTAAATCTCGATTATTACAGCTGCAATAAAAAAATATACATTGCGACTTAACTGGATTTAAGACTAGTTTATTATGTTCGGCCCACGTACTTATTCGGGATAGGTCGTCGTTTAGTCGGGCCACGCAATCCTCAAGAAGACCGATTGGTCTGCTAATATACAGTTGCACGTCGTCTGCGTACATATGAATCATTACATCTTTTAGTACGCTTGGAAGATCGTTTATATAGGCACTGAAGAGCAATGGGCCGAGGATTGATCCTTGGGGTACTCCACATGTTATTGGTAAAGAGGATGAAAGGGAATCATTTATTTTTACACGCTGGCTGCGCCATAACAAGAAATTGCGTATCATAGAGATGGCTGACGTACTAAAGCAAAAACTGGTCGACAGCTTCTGAAGCAGAATAATATGGTCGACACTATCAAATGCCTTAGAGAAATCGAGAAGAACGAGGGCAGTGTAGTCTTCCCGTTCCATAGCACGTCTAATATCAGTGGAAACTTTTAAGACTGCGGTCTCACAGCTATGTGAGGAGCGAAAACCAGACTGCCAGCATGACAAAAGATTATTATTACCGATGTATTCAAGCATCTGACCGTACATAAGCTTTTCCAATACTTTTGATAAAAAGCACAGCAGACTAATTGGACGAAAGTCGGATGATTGTGTTGGAGAATGCTTTTTTGGAATGGCAAGTACCGTGGCGATTTTCCAGCTGCTGGGGAAACACGGCGATGTTATGGATGAATTAATGACATGTAGGACATAAGAAGTATTACAGCTGATGGAAGTGAAGTACGCATTTAATTCATCCGGGTTAGAACTGCAGCTAATTTGGTACTTGCCACATACTCCTGCCTCTTTCAGGTTTTGCCAAAGAACCTTTGGGTCGACGATTGGTGTTAAGCTTCGTCTTATAGTATCGACGTTTTGCATTCCTTATAGCAACATTGGCACGATTTACTCCCATAGTCACGGTAAGAGACATGTTTATAACGTGGTGTCACATCCAGCCTGAAAGCATAATTAAGGAATAGAATATCATGGTCAATTGTGCTGAATGGAAGGAGCTGATTTTGAAGATTGACTTTATCCCTATCTGAAACAATTAGAAGATCAAGAGTCGAAGGGTTTGATGTATTAAAAAAAGTAGGCGAAGTATTGACAATATTGAGATGCAGAGATTGAATAAGATGATCAAATTGGTCTGTTAAAGCTCTGCGTTGAAGAAGATTTATGTTGAAGTCGCCGCCAATCACTACATTTTCATAATGTTGGGTAACGTGTAATAACGTATTCTCAAACTCGCGGACTGCATCATCACTAAACTGGTTAGGTGGAAGATATACCGAGGTTAAGACACATTTATCGTTATTGGAGCTAACTTCGATGCACACAAATTCACACGGCAGAGTTTCAGAAGATGATATGAGTTTGGCTTTAAGGTAATCTCTAATGTAGATGGCTACATCCCCGCCAACACGGTCCCTCCGGTCGCTGCGAAATATGCTAAAACCAGGAATGGAAACTTGAGATGATGGGATTGCAGCATTCAGCCATGTCTCACTTACAAAAATTGCATGCACAACGGAGTCTGTAAAAATGAATCGAAAATCATCGATCTTGTTACGAATGCTTCTTGCATTCACAGTACATATATTTAAACCCGAAAATTGGTTTCCTAGTATTTTCAATACAGTTCTTACCTGGTCCATACTCGAGAAATTATCCATACTCATAGACGTGCAAAAGACTGCCGGTGCACTCAGACACATAATTACACAACACTACAATAATCGCAGAATGAAAACTAGAATTAAGTATCCACAAGATAGACCACAAATTAGTAGAAAAGAAAAACAAAGTTTGAAACAAATTCATAATTCAATTAGGGAAATTTCAGTAAGAACATTACAGGAAAGTAAGACTAGCATGTAATTTCTAAATAGAATAGTCTTTAGTCCATTTGTATAAAAACTACGATTATAACAAAGATCACATTGTGGTAGCTCCGTAGAATTAGCAGCATATTACGTTTAGGCACGCAAAATCTAATTTTGTACAAGGTTATCTAACTGGTCTCCTCGGGTGATTCTGAGTTCATTACCATCTCAACGAACCTTGACATATAGCAGTCCATCTTTTGTGCGGGCTGAATGTATTTTCCCCTGTTTACGGAGTTTCAATGCTTCACGTAAGAGATAGCTATTTCTAGGAGTCAAGCTCTCATTTATATAAATTGAAGAGTCTGAAGAGAAACCTTCGAGATCAGCAATCCGGATACCCCTTCGTCGACGATATGATGATAGGAAAGCTCTTTGTTCTGTTGGGCACGAGAAACGTACTACAATAGGGTTATCATTGCGAAAAGACTTTGCTTTAATGCGAAAAGACTTTGCTTTAATGCGAAAAGGATCAATGTATGGCGAAATTGGATGGTCGACGATCACAGCAGCAATATTTTTACAAATGTTTACCAGATTTTCATTTTGTTGGTAAGGTACTCCACGTATAATTACATCGCTGAGGCGATGATTCCTATGTACGTCATCAAGTTGATCTTGAAGAGATTTCATGGTTTGTGTGACTTCCGTCTTCAATTTTTCGCACTCTTTAATTCTCTCATCGAAAGAGCGTATGGCGTCATCAATTTTTGCGGAGATTCGTTCCTCGAGCTTCTGCAAGCGCAGTTCGATCAGGGGCAGAAATCTAGTTTCTAATGACAGAATTAATTTCTCCACGATCGCTGGCGAAAGCTCTGTCATACTGGCGCAACTTCTTGTTACAACTTGGGAGCCTGCATCAGTATTCAAAGTTTATGGGGTTTTCTCTTTTTTGTTATCTTTCCCCACCATAATGAGCGGAGAGGACAGAAATTATGATACACACCAACAGGAGTTTCCAATTGCAACAGCACTAACTGTATTAGCACTAAAACAGTTTTCGTAATTAATTGGATTGCACTAGCACTAAGCAGTTTTATTAATTAATTGGTTTAATTGAATTTCCACCAAAATCAATCACCACGAAAACGCCAATCAAACACAAAATATCTCGGAAACCAAAATGAGACTTTGCCAATTTCGATCACGGATATATTATTCTTATAGCAAGCCAACTCGGGAGCCACTCGAAAACACGTCTATACTCTAGCGTACATCTCTATTTTGCACCAGATGCAATAATTAAATTTAATTGAAACTTAATATAAATACAAACAATAACACAATTCTTTTCAACTCTAAAATACAAAATCTCACCTCAATTTTATTAACATTTCCCCCCAAAATATTAAATTTCCATAATTTGCATAATCTTCAAACAAAATTTCACACATACATATAAACCACAGAAACCTAAATATGTTTGCTGAAAACATTTTGTTCTGTATCATCTTTCCACATAATCTATGTCTTCCTTTTCGGATAATATTTTGGCCAACACAGTAGATATACACGATACCCAAAATGCATTTATTCAAGAAAGGATCAAGGATTTTCAGTAACGCTCTGCTCTCTATGTAATCCTTGTTCTTCGTGTGTGTGGTAAACAACCACCATTCAACAGACAAATTCTCATGCCACAAGTGAAACAAAACTTTCTAGCTAACAGCAGAAACTTTAATATCTCACAGATCATCTGGAGCCGCCACCGGCCCATCATCCATGTATGACCACAGCAATTTCCTCTTTGAAGAAGTTTCAATTGTCCAACACGCCCAGATAATTCCTTCACAAAATAATTATTGTCGTCCTCGTCCTTGTCTCTTGCTTGACATTATCTTTTCTCTGTACGAGGTATGTGTAGTATCTTAGAAGATAGTTGAAAGAGCTACTTTAAATGTCTTCATTAACTGCACCATGATAATGTAGTTTCCAAGTTGTGTGTAGTTTGTATCACAAAAGGGTGACGATTAGTTGCTTTTGTTTTATGTATAGTTAATATGTTTCTAAGTAGGTATGTGCGATTTTTTTTTTTTTTTTTTTTTGAAACACCACCTTTCCTTTAGGCTTTGTTCTATGATTCCATCGCGATTTAGTGGTCAGGTGGTGAGTAATATCGTATCCTGAAATCTTTTGATGTTTCTTTACTTGTGTTTTTGTTTGCATTCCTATCGCGCCACAACAAAATAGCTAACGAAGCGGTTAGGTTAACAAGCTTCTAGGGGAACTATAGGAGGAGTATTATATTATATATGTATGTAGGTATACCTACAATCTACATAGCGACTGTAAAATAATGTAGAGAAACTTTTTTGCGAAAAAATATCATGGTTAAGAGGTAGAGGCACGTACGTGGGTTGATTCTGCTGGCATATACAAGACGTCTTTATTTTACGCGATTATAACAACGTCACGAAGTAGACAAATTGTGTTGATTTTCTTATGAGCCCCGATTTGTTAGTTTTAATTAAAACACATATCTCCGCCGCCGCCGCCGCCGCCGAATGGGTTAAAGGAAGGAATATTTGCAGGTGTTCAATATAAAGGTAGGTTGCGGTAAGCTTGTCTCACCTTCATTCTCAACTTATCTTTATTTTACACTATCAAAAATTTCGTTTCACTTTGCTCACGTATATTATTTAAGTTCTTCTATCCATTAAGAACAATTAAAGTGCATACGAAATTTATAGAGGTATACTTAGTATATCCGTGCAACTAACTACCATAGATATGGCTATATCCTCTATATATATATAGAATATCTCTTTTAGTGAGATATTTTCCTTCGAATACATCTTCGTCGCTGTCGCCTTAATGCTACTTTCAAGTGGAATGCAATTTTGATAAGCGATAAATGTGCTTCGAATGTATTTTGGATGGAAAATTTATGTGCAATTAAGCAGAATACTTAGAGAGAGAAACTATATCCAACATGGAAGATTGAAGTTTTCCCTTTGGTGGTTAGATAGAGGTTTTTCTTCATCGTAGTCGTCTTCTTCTTCTTCTTCTATTAGTTCATGTTGTGCACTGAAAGTTTCGGTTTTAATAGGAAAAACAAAACAACAAACAAAAAAAGTTATTGTGGGTGGGATAATATTTCGTTGAAATATATTCTATAAATTGATGTGGTTTTCGTTATTATTTCAATGAATTTTTTATACTTATAAATTGAGTGTATACCATTACACTATCCGTTATATAGAGAGAGATGTATGTTGGTGTGTCTTGTATCCAATTTTTGAGATAGATATTTAGTATACATTATATAAAGAAGCTTAACTTGTCGAATATAAAACTGGATGCTTTTAGAAAAAAAAAAATTTAATTTTAAGGCTAATAGCAGACTGCTTGACTGCTTTTATGGTGATATTTTCATTTTCAACATGGAAAGTGATAGCGACAGCATTTATAAGATAAATTTTTTTGTATATGCATTACAGTGACTAACATATTGTTGATATTTTAAAGTGTATGCCACACACTTTTCCGTGATGGAGAAGGATACAATTATGCATGGTTTGGACACAGGTTCTACTTTATTTACAGAGTGTTGCGGAAATGTCTATAATCGTTTAAGGGGATGAAAGTAGAGGTCATTTGGGTCAAAAAAAGTCTAGATACTTTTATATCGAACTCCGCTTGGTTTTCGAGTAAATCGATAAAATCGGTTTTCGAGATTTTGCATACCTCTTCAGAGTAATTTCGTTATAAGTTCTATTGTAATTAATGGATTTTGATGTTCAAACCTTTATTTTAAAGAACGCACATTGGCCTTTCTAGAAATGCATAATAAGCTATAATTATGCCTTCAGTCATTTAAAAAAAAACACAGTTTTCTCTATGATTTTTCATTTCACCTACATTTTTGTCGCGCTTCAGTGTACATTTATTCGAAATATCACCATTGCACGAACTTGGCAAAACTAGGAAAAAATTTACGCATTATATCCCCTTTCCAAAATGACCTCCCTCAGTGCTATCAACAATAACAATCAAAAGTTATAAGCAAACATTTGGAAGATGTGCCCATCGAGGTAATCTTAGGTTTTTTCGTAGCTACTTAAAGCCGCTTAAAGTTGAAACTTTGAACCTCCGCTCCTCCCAGAGCTTGCCCCTCCCGGCAAAATGAATACCACTAAAAGATGCGGAATAACGAAATCTACGTAAATATCAAGTTTGGTAAAAAAGTGTTTTTTTTCGAAATTACCCCCTCCATTTTCGAAATTCGAAATCAAAATATTACCCTATCTAATAGCCAGTTAAGATTCCCGTACAATGACATATAAATGGTTGTCGTACCTTAAAAACTGTAGGAGGAGATAGAAACCTACGAAAGTACAAGTCCTGGTACTGGTACTGAACAAATTTTCAAGTACAACTCCCGATGTTGGTACTTAAAAATTTTTTAAGTACAAGTCCAGGTACTGATAGTGTGCATTCAAAAGTCCTATATACAAGATTAAGTACTTTGTAAGTCCCAAAATACGCACTTACTGCAAATACCGCCATAACGCGAACTACTTCAGCTCGTGTAAATTATTTATTTAAATACGCCTTTTAATAATAGAGGTTTAGGAGCAGGGACAGAGTAGTTGTAAGAGCGTACTTTGGTACTTAAGTTTATATATGGGACTTATAAATACCATACCTGTACTTGGACTTGTACTTCAACAATTTTTAACTACCAGTATCGAGTATTGTTCTTGAAAACTGTTTAAGGGCCAGTACTGGTACTTGTCATTGAAAGATTTTAAGGGGTTTTAGAGGTCGTAGTACTTGTACATGGAATTTTATAGGTGTGATATATAGGTATACATGTTTTATTTCTTTACACATGTCCGCAGACAGGTGTCTTTCCTTCGGCATGGAAACTTGCACATGTTCAGCCAATACTCAAAAACAGAGAGGCAAACGATCCCTCAAACTATAACCAATTTTCCCATACTTCGATTCTTTCCAAGATTTTTGAAACACCCAATTGAATATATATCATGTGGTTAACTAGCTTACAAGCGATCCATACGGCTTTCGTTTTGGCTGGAGATTCTGTTCTCTTAACTAAAAGTCAGCCAGTAGGTCTAGATCCATTGTGGTGGAAAAAAAAACTCTCTACAAATGAAAAATATTTGAAAATGCAATATGTTTTGCAAAGTGGGGCATTTCGTATCAGCATGCACCATATACTCATCAGTACGGCTTGATTCCTGCCTCCTTCTCCTAGTCCCTTTCTTCTTAACATGAATTAAAAAAATTTTTTTGTCACCGTTCAATCCCACTTATATTGGACGGACTTACTATAGTAGTAGTAATTATTGATTCCCTGGATCGCCGACATAACATCGGATGTCCGGCCTACCGTTCAACCGTCATTTCTTTTGATCCGTCCCTAACGGCACATCCCTACCTAAGGTTCTTACCTGCTCTTCTATAACCGAAATAGAGTGGTCAAATTGTCAGGGATTTTGTATGGAGCTGGGATGGCCGATTGATTGTAAGTAGACAATTTATGTAAACAAAACCCTCCTTCAAACTTTAAACGTGTTTTTCTCGAAATGCCGTTTTTATAAACGGTGTCAACTCTCAGAGGGGGAGTTTTCAAGCTATTGACTTGACATTATTACGGAATTTTCTTTACTTCATTCTTTATGTCCCTATGGAAGGTTTTTTTTTTTTTTGTGAAATCTTCCAATTTTTTCACAGGAAAAACTGTTGAAAAACAGGGCTGAATTTCGTACTTTTACCTCAAGCCGTCGCCATTTTGTCAAATTAAAAAAAAAAAAAAACTCCTCCATATTGACATATCGGCTTCCCTACAGATTAATAATCAATTTGATTTTCTCTTTCAGAAACAAACTTCGGCACAACCGTGGGCACCGATTGCCCCCAATTTTTTAACTCACTTCCATAAAAAAAAATCGCGAAAATTGACAATTTTTTGGCCAGTGATAGGAGGAGGGAACAGGATGAATTTTTTACGAATAAGACTCTTTAGCAATACAAAAATATTTTTTTCATTAGTTTTTATTTATTTTTAGTTGTTTTTTATAATTAGTTTAGAAAGCGAGTTAAAAAAAAAATCGCGAAAATCGACAATTTTATGGCCGGTTACACTGAGATGGTCCTTTAAATGGTATTCATCATGTCTCACTAAGTATTTCCTGATAAAGGTATATTTTCTACTTTTTATACATACCAACTGTGAAAAAGAGCGCTCAAAAAGTCCTGCTGAAGCGCTTCCCAGGATGCTCGTAGCGCTTCTTTTCTCTATCCCAGTTTATTGCTTTTTAACCAATTCATGTCTGCACAGGCAAGCGCTTCAATGCTATTTTTACGAAATCTTTTGAGGCCTTCAAATGTGCATTCTGAGAACAGCATTGAAGCGCTTATGCTTGCTTGTGATTATTTGTGGTATTAAATTTTATGAAGTTGATTAAATATATTATTGTGGATTTTGGTAACAGAAAGAGTAACAACTTTTTGGAAAGCTACCGCTAAGTTTAAAAACACATTTTAATCTAGAGATTTTGACAGTACAGAAAGAACGATAATTTTTTTGGTTCTTAAATTCAAATAAAAACCCACAGTGAAATCCACACTCGAAATGAGAAATGCGTTTCTTCGCACAATAGTGGTAAAATTCACAGTTCAAATTCGTGGAAAATTAGATAAATCAGCCCTTGTTGTTTGTTGTTCTGCTGGAACGCATCAAATAATCTTCTATAGAGCTTCCAAGTGGTGGCTCTAGAAGCACTTGAGTTATTTACTTGGGCCTTTGCTTATTTTTCTGTTTAGATCAGTTAATATGCTTCTAAAGAGCTGCCAAATGATGGCTAGAGAAGCGCTTAAATTCTGTTCCTTTCAGAAGCGGTGGTTTTTCGTCCCAATATAATTTTTTACTGTCGCAAATTTTAAATAA
Source organism: Dioctria linearis (assembly GCA_963930735.1). Taxonomy (NCBI): domain Eukaryota; kingdom Metazoa; phylum Arthropoda; class Insecta; order Diptera; family Asilidae; genus Dioctria; species Dioctria linearis. The sequence goes on from OZ005741.1 coordinate 37,266,941, forward strand.
GCCTAGAATTGCCTTTTCTATAGTAAATTTTTCAAAAAAATAATTTTTTACTGTCGCAAATTTTAAATGTACGTTAATTTCACGTAGCCATCTTTTTGTAACGCACGAAAAATTACAGCTGACTTGCATGAGAATCAAAAATGAGTAGGTTAGAATTTTACGGGCATACGCAGAAATACAAACTTCGCTCAATGGAAACATTATGCTTTTTCCAAAAAGAAGTATTTTGCGGAGATTTTTTTGCAAAATTTTTCGTTCATGAGAAGCGGGATTTTAACAAAACAATTTGAAGTTCGGGCAATGGGAACGCTCTCGCTTCCGAGAAGAAAGAAAGTATTGTGGGAACGATTTTTTTTTAAGAGGAAAAAGTAAAATTCGGCCAATGAGGACTTTATTCTCTTCCAAAAAGAAGTATTTTGCCGGAATATGTATTTTTCCACATTTTTCTTTTTCTTTTATAAAAAGAGTAGTTTTTTTGAGAAAACTACTTGGAAAGAGAAATCGAAGTTTGGGGGGTAATAGGAGTGTTATCGTTTCCCAAAGAATGAGGTTGTGGTATTGTTTTTTTTTTCTAAGAAAATTAAAGGAGACAAATCTATTTCAAAATGCAGAGTTTGTCGATTTTTTTTTTTTAGAAAAACAGACTAAAGTTCAATCAAATTTTACGTCGATTTCTACTGAAATCAAGAAAACTGAGAATGTCCAGTCAGAAGTCGATTTCGTATGGAATACTTGATCATTATGTAATTCATGTATAAAATGTGCATGAATTAATCGAGAAATTTCTCATGATAAGTTCCAACCAGATGTTCTAACAAAGTTCAATAATGGTCCCCAACCCTTCTTATCAGCTTCATGCCGTCTTTCCAGGAGGTTTGAGCCAAGGAATAGTTAACGCTTTCCTGAGACAGCCGGAAAATGATAAAGAAAGTTAGTCACCGTTTTCGATTTTTCTCCGCATCCTTTACATTCCGGATCATCAACGATCCCCATCCTGTGAAGGTGACCCCTGAAAAGATAGTGTCCAGTGAGAGTTGCCACTAAAGTCTTCAGGGTTAGCTTGTTTAGTGCCAATCGGTTTTTCGTTTCGTTTAGGGTAGATTTGCCCAACAGGTCATTTGTAGCTCTACCTGAAGAATCATCTAACCAACGGCGATTGTTTTGGCAGTCTGCTTAAGTTGAGATATTACAAACAAGATGTTTTGGTGCGATCGCAATTATGGAGGAGGATGCTTCCGAGGTTGCACCAAGACGAACAAGTTCGTCCGCCCCTTCATTCTCGCTAATGTTGTCGCAGTGACCTGGTACCTAAATCACCAGTACCCTGTTGTTCCGAGAGAGGAAAGGTTCAGGATGGTTTTACATTCCAATACATGTTTGGAGGTTGTAAAAGGTTTTGACAAGGCCTTGATAGGTTCTTGACTGTCCGAGCAGATTGCAATCTCGGCTTTCGAAGTGTGTATGGCATATCCAAGTAGGGCTCATCGCAAAATATGTCTGCTTCGGTGTTTTCATCCGTTTTGTTGTTCGTTTTCTCACTGATTTACAGGCACGTTTCGTGCAAAATGGCTTGCTTATTTCGAAGTCTAGATTTATTTTTTTATAATTTTAATTATTCTTTTCCTTTTCATTTTCACTCAGCCCATTTATATAAAGCCCACACAGCACCTGTATTAACAAACATTTTCCGATTATTCACTTTAACCCTGAAAGTCATCCTAAAAACATTTTCAATTTGTTTTTGTCTAAAGCACGTGCGAAACACGTCTGCATTGACTCGCTTTTTTCTTCGACCTCTGCTTTGCTTCTTTTTTTTAAATATATTTAATAATTATAAAAGAACTGGGCACTTCTCTGTTTTTTTTTTAAATATTTATTTTATAACTAAAAAATTGCCATGAAATTCTATAGATACCTATGGGTAGCTACTGAAATAGTAGTAGAAGTAATAAAAATGCCAGCTAAGTAAATAATACAAATTGTAAACTTTAATTAATTTAATTATTGAGCAAATTTTTAATTGCCCAGACTCACAGTAGCCCTTCATCAAAAATACACAAATGTAACTATACCACAACTACCTGCAATCATACACCTTTTCTCTTCAATAAGTTATTACAGTCCCCCGTCTTGCCTTCCATCAACTTCATCTTCTTTTGGTTTCCTTTAATTTCCGGTTTTGTTAGAAGACGTCCTTGATATTTTTTCCTGTGCATTTTCATTTTATTTGGAAAAGTTTTTCCTGATAATATAAAACTCCATCTCTCTTAATACTCTCCCTCCCAGCTCTTCAGCTATTACGTTGATGTGTTTATATAAATTTAGCGAAAATGGACACTTTCTTCCTGGGAATGAAGCTTTAAAGGTATATAAAATTCCTTCCTGACGCCTTTAATTTTCTTCTTCTATCGTTTTCCATTAAGTAAGAAAGACCTTCTCTCATTATTTAACCTGATAAGATGGACATACAAAGAGCCACATCACCTTTACGAAAGTTACCTTTTCTAAAAAAAAAAAAAAAACGACAAGTGAGAGTAGACGATAGTTCTATAGACCTATGTTTATGTAAAAAAAAATTAAAAACCTGCAATACTACGTTAGATGAGGCCCGAAAGGGTTTCAGATTATATCGAGTATATAGCCTATGGGGAAGAGACAATGAATTCCTTTGTTTTACGTGTTTTGCGTTTATATAAGATCTTATCCTTTTTCTTTGGATAATAAGACTTTACTGTTCTATCTAATTTAGCGCCTCGAAGGACAGTTTTTGTTGACTTATTTCTTTCGTTAAGGTGAGTAGACCGAAAAAAAGGGAGAAAAAATGAAAGGACCTTTTTAAATATTTTACGAAATTTCGTGGACATTTTGTTTACCTTTTGTAGCATTCTTAGAGGTAAAATGTTGTGTTTCTTTCCTTTAAATTTCTTTTATATAAAGTGATAAAAAAAAAAAGGGAATGAAATATAGCGAGATTATTTTTTAATTTATCTTCGAAAAGGAGCTTGATAATATTTCTTTAAATTTCGTTTAGAAAAAAAAAAAAAAACTAAAGAAGATAAATTAAAGATTTTGCGGAGTTGAACATAAATCTTACAATGGAGGTGTCCTTGAATAAATGTGCTTTGGATGTAAGATAATTCTATAATAGCGGCGTATATTTGGATATTCTACTTGCAAAGCTGTAAGATATCGCCGTAAAGTGCTATGGGTATACATATCCTGCAAAATGTGGTAGGGAACTAGATTTGCTTAAACGAGTATTTCTTCAGGACCTCAGTTCTAAAGCTTTGGTCAAACACTTTATCTCGAAAAAATAACACTGTGACTATTCACTTCCTCACCTTCCAATCTCACCACAATAACATTTCTGTAATTTTAGGAATGTCGTCATGTGGCTAACTAGGTCTTATAATCCTGTAAATGTGAATCAGGTCTATTTCATATGAAGCACTGATGATGTTTTGTACGAAGTTGTAGCTATGAAAAAGTAGTGCAGCATACAAAAAAACTCGACGCAGAAGGCTAAGCTTCGAATTCGAGTAAAATTTCTAATACCAAAATTGTCATATAACTTTGGAAGATGTTTTAAGATGTTTTCTTGTATACGTCGAGAGATCGATCCAGATTTTTGCTCCGAAATTATTAATCTACAGAGTTTGATTAAAATGAAACAGCGACAATACTTGCATAATTTTTTTTTTTTTTTTTTGCAAGGGGTGGGGTAGAAAAGGGCTTAAAGGTGAAAATTTCCCCCAAAACTTTCACCATACATTTTTGTAAATTAATTGTAAGTAACTTCCAAATGAATTCCCAGATCGGATTGATTTTGAAATAGAAATTACACGGATTTAGGGCGGGGAGGTGCCCCTATAAATGACTTTTCACTTACACCTCCGCCATTTAAACTGAAAGCCTAGAAATTTGAATAGTTTGAGCCCTACTTAATTATGTACTGGAGTTTTTAAAACGTACTGGATTATTTCGTCAGTCTCCCGTGGTCAGTTGGAATTTTCTAATTTTTGAGGCCAGCCATTCCCTTTAACTCGTACACGAATTTGTCTATTTCATTACTATTTTCGAAACTCTCGTAGACCCACTTTTCGTCATCACAGCGAACTGAAATTTGGCACACAGGTTCATGTCGCGTGACAATTGAATCTATCAAAATTTGAACCGGAAATTTCCATGGAAAACCCGGAAAATCGGGAAAAATTATTTGAAAATTTGGTACAAATTTGATTAGTGATAAATCCGTTTCAGGAAAAATGCAGAGTTTTCCGATTTTTCCGAAAAAATTTCCGGAATTTTCCGACTTTTCCGGAATTTCCCAACTTCTCCGGAAAATTTTCCGACTTTTCCGGACAATTTACCGTTAAAAAAGTTTTCTAAATTATGCAGGATCAAGTTCTCTATCAACTGGCATCATTACTTTCTCTCCGACAATGTTGAAAACTTGCAGAAAAAACCGAGGAAAATTCATGTAAAACGCTTTTCCGGAGTTTTTCCGACCAAGGAGTCGTTTGAGCGTTTTGCAACCTAAGACAAAGTTGTAGAGCGAAATGAGTTGCATAAAGTTGCTTTTTTGGAAAACTCCATGGAAAACCCGGAAAATCCGGAAAATCATCGGAAAAATTTTCATCGATATGATTAGTTATAAATCTTTTTCAAGAAAAATGCAGTATTTTCCAATTTAGTTAACGTGAAAAAGGTAGAAAAAAGTAAAAAAAGGAGTTTTCAAAAAAAATTGAAGCCAAGCCGCATGAAAAAGTAGAAAATAAACTTTTCTTCACACACAGAGGCGGACTCAGATTTTATTCGCTGACAATCACCGATATATTTCAGTATGATCAATCAGAGGTAATTAGTGATTTGATTCATAAAGAGAAAGAATATTCAAGAGAAATGTCCCAATCAAAAAATCTGAGTCCACCACTGTGGGTGAAGAAAAGTTTATTTTCTACTTTTTCATGCGGCTTGGCCTCAGTTTTGTTTGAAAACTCGTTTTTTTACTTATTTTTTTTTTTATGTTTTCACATTCCTATCGATACCCCGATGGATCTAGGGTTGTTGCTATTCTGGTATTGTGCAGTTTTTCATTTATTTTATTAAATTTATACTTGTTCGAACGATAATTATAGTTTTGTGTGTGAATACATTAAACCATAAAATTGTTAGCCGCATTTTCACGGAAGAAAAAGTATTTTTAGGAGGAATTGTTTAGGATAGAGGCAGGTAAGTAAGGCAGGTATATACAATTTTCAAGTAAATGCTTACGGAAAAAAATGATTTCTATCTACGATCAAAAGATTAATTTACGGATTTCAGTTGGCTGTAGTGACATAATCTATGTAGATAGGTTGAATTATCTGCGTCGAAGATACCTGAATTTTTATATATGGATTCCTAGGACGAAGAGATAAGCTAATAAGTATGTTTTCCCAATTTACTTTTCCCGTTAGTGGTATATTAGTGAGCCAATTGGATCCATATTTGAAATTATTTCACATAAAAGAAATCATAAAAAAATGTGACGTTTATACACACACAAACTGCTTCTGTTTAATTTAAAACCCCAAGGATAAAACATGAATTCCCATGCCCGTAACAAATGTGCAGCAGATAGAAGAGCGAAATGCTATGGAGTAACCAAGAGAGAAGGAAACTAAATATAGCATAATATAAATGCCGATGTAGATATGTATAAATTTCTATCTATTTTATGAATATAAAAATCTACAACTACTACTTAACTAGAATTTAAAGTAAAACTGGAAAAAAGTGATCTCCAGCTATACGCGAGCAGCGACATCTTTTGAGTTTTAATGGCACCCCATAAGTTCGGCACTGTCGCCACCTTGATGAACTTCGCTGAACTAAATGGAATAAAAACACCAATGAGATCACTCTATTATGAAAGCACTGCATCCTGTATACCGACCGAAGTGCTCACCTAACCTCGTGGTAGTACTCGACAGGGCTGGCCACGACTGTTTGTAGAAAGTATGGGTTAGGTTAAATTAACCTGCCTCCTACAACTTACGAACAACAAAAATGCATGTCTGGTCCCGTGAGCATCAAACCAAAGGCCAACCTTAGACAATGTTGTCATAGTAAACGGACATAAGACCCTTTCTTGACCAAGTCCTTACTGCCTTATGGTATCAGTCCCAGAAATCCATTATTCTGGTCCCCCTTTTACAAAAAGCAAAAATGCAAAAAGGAGGCGACCTGTAACACTAAAGCCTTCGGGAGAGAACGAGAAGGTCTACATTATGTAGGTTGCTTATGTTCAGCCCCCCTAGACGTATCAGTTATAGTTAGTTTCGAATTCAACAAGAGATTCGGTGTTTATTCAACTTCAAGCAAAAGTTATAAAAATTCTCTCTTCCTCTATAAAACTAGGTAGTTTCGCACGAATCTACGAACACTTCAAGAGAGAAAAAATCGGTTCCATTTAACAATTCTGCTGTCAATTCTACCCTGTCGAGATTATTTAAAAATTATAAACTTATGAAAATTTATTAAATTCCCTTTCAGTTCAGACAAATTATTGGTCGAAATAAGATCTTAAAAATTCTAAGACCTGCCTATGAACACTTCAACAAAACGTCGTCAATTTTTCTTTATCTAAATTAATTTTTTTTTATCTTATGAGACTTTTTCAATTATTTCAATGATAGTAGTTTAGCAGTAGTTTGGAAAAAAAACATTAAAATTCCTGCAACGGCATCTAGCCTTGTGCCCTTGCTGTTTACCTTTAGTTACCCCAATGGGAATATATCGAATCGTAAATAAAACATATATGAATAGAAAATATTTGTATTCACTTTGACTTCTATTCCTGAAAAGGGAGGCCTTTTGGAGGTGTTGTCTGTCCTATCCGATAACTGAAATATAAAAAGTGAACCATGTTGGCTCCATGCCGCTAGACACAGCTTTACTAGCGAGTAGCTCTAAACGGTATCTTTGACAAAACATTACTTTTCCTTTTCCTTTATTTTTTCTTCTTTACATTAGATCCTACAAGTAGACTATAATAATTTTAAGCGTTTCAAATTAAACGTTAAACATGACCTGCACTATCGACGTATGCATAAAAAGTTCTCAATCACACGTTCATCCAGTTCTCTCGTATATACACATTCTGAGTCTTTAGAAATTATCGTGAGACGGGCTTGTACGTTAATTCCTATGCGAGCACATATGCCTCATAAAAAAGTATAAAGAAATTTTCCCCACATGACTCGCCAGTGATCATCCCCCAGTTCAATTTGTGACAGGGTTCTCTTCACTTTCACATGAAGGAAGAAAAAAGGAAAAAATTCCGGCTTTTTCCAGCTGCATAGCAACACCAGGTTTATATTAAACGAAGTACGGAAAACATCTTTTCGGGCAGCTATTTGGACTCCTTCCTCCTTTCACAAGTTTTTAGGGCTCCGTACAATAAAACGAAAAACGGAACCCTTATAAAATCGCTCGTGCGTCCGTCTGTCTGTCTATCACAGACGTTTTTATCGAAAACGACTTGACGTAGTAATATAAAATTTGGCATAATGTTAGGTCTTTGTAACGTGCACACATATTTGATGAGAGTGAAAAATTATGAAATATATATTTTTTTTAATTTTAATTGGAGGTGAATGGGGCTCAAAAAAAAAGTTATTTGTTCCGTTTAAAAGGGATACTTTCAAGGATTTCAGGAAAAAATCAAATTTTTTTGGTGATTTGATTATAACGATATAGTTCAAGATATGCGAAAAAATATCATCCCCTCTCCCTTGATCTTCTAGGTGTCTTTCTAGATTTCTTTTTTAGTACTTTTCTTTAATTTGGCCTCCATGTTTTTTTTTGCTGAACTTAAATTTTTTTTTATAAAAATTCTAAACTGTAGACTCTCTTCTTTAATTTGTCCTATTACACCTATGTCCAAAAACTGTAGTGGTTAAGTTATTATCTCATAACCTGTTCCGGTCATACTGATATTGGACAACATTGTTTTACGTAGAAAGGGAGATTGAGCTTTACTCTTTATAGACCCAACAGGTAGTTTTTCAACTTACTACTTTAAGCAGAGAATTAAAAGACAATCACCGAGGTACTGTCAGTTTGTGGGCTTAAAGCCGCAAATCAAAATTTCATGAAGAAATTCTCAGGGTGTACTATGTGTTTTCGATCAGCAGTACGGGGTGATCTCGTCAGTACAGCAATAAAACCTGAACTGCATGCTGTCTACACTACAGTGAACACTGATGAGATCGCCCTGTACTGCTGAACGAAACACACAATATCCTCTCAGAATTTTTTCATGAAATTTTTTTATTTTTTTAAAATTATGTACTTTCAGTCATTAAGCGAACAAAATATCTTTGAGAATAGGTCAGAGAATGGCTTTGAGTTTATGCTAAGAGATATTAACTCTTTAACGGCTACAGATAGCACATAGGTTGTCATAGGGCAAATTAAATACGGGAGTCCCCACTTTACAATTCTTATAAAAAAAAGTTATGTTCACCACCTTTTTGTAAAAATCCAAGAAATAAAACTCAAAAAGAAAAGGTGAGAAAATCTGAAGTTTTTAGTTTAGTCCACTATAACTGCTGAGAGGAGAGGAGTATGCAGCTGATTGAGTAGTTGTTGAAAAGTGCTGCATAGGTAGGTGACTGTACACCCTGTACAGGGTGTTTTGTGAAATCCTAGCATATTTTCTTAATGACGCTTTAACTCCGAAACGATTGATATACCCCCCCCCCCCCCTGGCTAACATTTTTTTTTCTTTTCTTAAGTTTTGAGCAGTTGTTGGAAATGCCATGAAGCTCTGCATACAGTGAGCTCTTGACGGTGACCGTACCTGTACAGGGTGTGTTTTGAAAACCTAGGATATTTTCTTAATAAGGCTCTAACTCCGATACGATTGAAAAGCCCCCCCCCCCCCCCCGCCCCACCCTCTGAACAATTCTTTGTTTGCCTAGGTGAGTACTACTATCACCTCCCGCTCTATGGACCACCATGGAGGAAACATTCTGTATAATTTTGTGGTTCTTATGGATGGAAAAGACCTTCAAGTTTCATTTTTGTTTTGAACAATAAATTTTCCTGAAGTTATAAGGATTTGAATTTAAGTTAATTAAACATAATCATAACAATTTTGAAGAAAAAAAATGTTCTGATGTTATTGGTGTGACTGGATACAGTTCAATGTATGAAAAATATAATGAAAATGTTTTAGCGGAGGAAGATCAAATACTGCTCTCTTTCTAGAGTTTTTGAGGCCAGCCCGTCCCTTTAACTCGTACACGAATTTGTCTGTCTGTTTATTTAGATATTTCTTTTTGACTATTTTCGACACTCTCGTAGACTCACTTTTCGTGATGACAGCGAGCTGAAATTTGGCACACAGGTTCATGTCGCGTGACAATTGAATCTATCAAAATTTGAACCAGAAATTTCCATGGAAAACCCGGAAAATCGGGAAAAATTATTTGAAAATTTGGTACAAATTTGATTAGTGATAAATCCATTTCAGGAAAATTGCAGAGTTTTCTGATTTTTACGAAAAAAATTTCCGGAATTTTCCGACTTTTCCTGAAAATTTTCCGGTAAAAAGGTTTCTAAATTATGCAGGATCAAGTTCCCTATCAACTGGCATCTCCGACAATGGTGAAACCTTGCAGAAAAAATCGAGGAAAATTCACGTAAAACGCTTTTCCGGAGTTTTTCCGACCAAGGAAGCTTTTGAGCGTTTTGCAACCTAAGACAAAGTTGTAGAGCGAAATGAGGTTCATAAAGTTGCTTTTGTGGAAAACTCCATGGAAAACCCGGAAAAGCGGGAAAATCATCGGAAAAATGTTCATCGATATGATTAGTAATAAATCTGAATCAGGAAAAATGCAGAATTTTCCAATTTTTCTGGAAAATTTCCGGAACTTTGCGACTTTTCCGGAAAATCGATGTAAATTCATGTAAATTTAAAAAAAAATTCATAGTAATAGGAAAAGTCTATGGAAAACATGGCAAATCGGAAAAATTCATGTTATATGGGATCAAGTTGGAATACACCTAAAAAGCGCTGTTTGAAACATAATTTGAATTTCAGAAAACCGTTGCAGTATTTCAACGATTTGATACGCGAAAAATTTTTGTTTTCGGATCGGCACCAAACATGACTTAAAAATTGTTTTAAAATATCTCCATGCAGCACGTAATAACAATTTAGTTAACGTGAAAAAGGCAGAAAATAAACTAACTAAAAAAAGGAGTTTTCAAACAAAACTGAGGCCAAGCCGCATGAAAAAGTAGAAAATAAACTTTTCTTCACACACAGAGGTGGACTCAGATTTTATTCGCTGACAATCACCGATATATTTCAGTATGATCAATCAGAGGTAATAAGTGGTTTGATTCATGAAGAGAAATAATATTCAAGAGAAATGTCCCAATCAAAAAATCTGAGTCCAACTCTGTGTGTGAAGAAAAGTTTATTTTCTACTTTTTTATCCGACTTGGCCTCAGTTTTGTTTGAAACTCGTTTTTTACTTATTTTATATAATTATTAAATACATAAAAACGTGATGATTTTTCAAAAAGATACGTCTGTCTTAATTTGAATCGAACATAAGTTTCTAATACATTTTCTACTGAAAAAGTTTCAGTAGAACATCATAAAAATTATGATTAATGTAAGCATGGATAGAAAAAGCTATTCTTCTCGTTCAGCTTTCGATATAATTCCCGTTTTCAGATTAAAGTAAAAAAAAATATCAAACAAGCAATATATACCTACTCTGATGCATTATTCCAACAACATAAATGATCAACACCGTACAAAGGTAATTTATATCTTAAATCGCAATGTCATTTATCCACAAGAGTTAACTTATCTCAATCAGCAAAATAACAACCACATTTTCTACGAAGAAAGTACCAATTAACATTTCCAATTCCTCTTCCCCCTTAATATTATCCACATTCTTCTGCTATATACCTGCAGGACGAAAATATCATTAACCTGAATCCCAGAAGGGACTTAGTCAATGAGGTAGGTAAATCCAACACATATCCGAAGAAAAGCTATACATACTAATTCCTCAATGACTTGGGATAAAAAAAAAATTAGAAAAGGAAAAAAGCATCACCATGACTTTAATCAGACACCTCCTATTATATTTGTTCTCAAGAACTGTTAATTTATCAACCCGATTCATTCTCCTCCTTCAATGATTTGATAACCTTTGATGGACGAATACTGAGTGGAAAAAGTCCAAGTGATTCAGTAATTAAAGTGGAAATGGTGAGGACGACATCAATCGCAGTCACCTTCTTTTCAGTTTGTCGTCCCCATTACCTCAATGTAAACATCATCCGCGTACATACATACATACATAATATTCCCAAAGAAAAGGACAATTTACGATGACAATGCTTTACATAAGATACCTTTGCAGCATAGTACCCAGGAGGGAATGTGGGAAACGCTATTGATGCAGGTGTATACTTGTGGGAATATGTGTCCTCATTCTGGTATACATCTTCGCGCGAGACTTTGGAGCACACACTCTACATGTCAAGGATAATTTCCTGATTAAATGTCTACAAAATAGATCACAGAAAATGGAACGAAGAATGAATACGAAAATATCCGAAGAGCAGAGCGGTTCTGCTGCTCCCGCTTCAGTGCTTTCCAATTGCCTACGCTTCCCTCTGGGAGATCTACTTTTTGTAATTCCCTATAAAATCCGTAGATATCTTTATGTTTGTGTGATTGTAAGTGCGCGCCGCCGGTATGGCTTACGTTTTGTATTCACGTTTGCCTTTCAATTAAATTACGCTTAACAAATCAATGATGAAAACTTTATCTGATTTTCTACGTTCTGTACATACATACACACATAGATTCAGGAATATTTTCCTCTATAGTGAAAAAGCGAAACGAATGAAGGCTTTATTTATCCTCGACTTCCTTCCAGGCGTTGAATATCGTTTAGTAGAGACATGGATATAGATACCCAGCTAACTATGTATGTACGAAGTACATACATAGGTACAGGGCAGGTTAACAAGATGAGAATTTTTGAGGAGGCTGTGTATAAAAAGTTGGGCTTAACTGCAAGAATATACTTATGTAGGTACCTATGTATGTATGTATGTACCGTGCAACAGATCAATAGCCCTCCTCCTACCTCAATGCCAGCAATCAAGGTATATTAAATACGATACCTGTGTGTACCATAGGTGAGTAGCTGTTGAGCAGGGCTTAAGGGTGATTTAATGTAATGAGAGAGAGATAAGCAAGCAAGTAGCGCGCTAGTGATACATCCGCTAATGGGTCCTTTTCATTACTTAGGCATTCAAAGAATTCAACACAGCACGAGCAGCACTTTTACGAAAATAAGTCGAGCAAAAGTCTTTTGCATCATTGCAAACGGAAAATGGAAAATAGGTCATCGTTAATGTTGGCAACAATCCTCTGGTAGTGGTAGGTGGTGGTTGGTGATGGCGGCGGCAAACGAAAATGCACCCTTTTGGTTTCTGGAGGGTTATTAACCTGCTTTACATTTTATTTTTTATTTTTTTTTTATTTTTTGGTCTCTGTTTTCCACGCTTTAACAGGTCGGTAAGATATATTTAATGGATTGGGTAGGTACTTTATATATGTATGTATTTACCAAAGTGGGAAAATTAAGCTCGTTTGGGATTATGTAGGAAAATTCAGGGAAAATATAATTCGGAATATTAAATGGGTAGGTACTAATGGTCGTTTTACCCATTTTTTTTAACACTTTTGTCAGTTTCTTTATATCAGTTGAATAGAATAGAATTGTTTATTTATGGCTATGTACTACAACAGGGGTGGGCATTAAGTCGATCGCGATCGACGGGTAGACCGCCAAGACATTTTTCGGTGACCGTTTTTACTAAGGCGTAAGACGCGCATACTAAAAGAACATATTTATGGAATACCGGCGAATCGGCTTTTCAGAATCGATGTGACTGTTTCTGGGTTGCCACTGAAGTGAAACCTGAAATAAAGGAAATTCAATTTGGTGACTATAAATGCCAGCAAACTGATGAAATGGTAGAGAAACTAAATAAATACTTTATTCAAAGCGTACAGATCATAAAAGAATCCATACTTCATAGAACATATTCGGACAAGATTACAGAAGTAGACTAGGTGGAGTATAACGAAGTGAAAGATATCTGTAAAAACATGAATAAAAACCGGGACTATAATTCAATTTGTATAGGCATGATATTAGACAATTGGAATAATTGGGGTGTTACTTTGGTTGACATAATAAATAAATCGTTGGTGTATGGAGAATTCCCTAGTTTATGGAAAGAATTAATTGTTATCCTTGTTCAAAAAGTAAAAAATACAAAAAAAGCAGAAGAATTCAGACCAATAAATACATTGCTTATAATAATTGAAAAGGTTTTAGAAAAAGTGGTTCAAAAACAGTTTTAGAAACAAATAAATTGGTTATGTTAGAACAGTCTAGATTTTGAAGAAAACATTCCTGTGAAACGGCGATTAATTGGGCAGTGTGCCAATGGAAGGAAGAAATAGATGCCTTAAATAGGTTGTTGCTGTGTTTTTAGACCTAAGAAAAGCATTTGAAACTGCAGACCGGGGCATTTTATTAAATACATGAGCAAAATATGGAATTGGTCGGAAGGAATTTCAATGGTTTCATAGCCACTTGTATGGAAGAAGGCAAATAAAATAAATAATACAGTTTCCAGTAAAATAGAAGTATCGATGGGCGTTCCACAAGGATCAGTACTTGGAACTATCTTGTTTATTATATATGTGAATGACATTAAATCAGTGTTGAAATTCTCAAAAATAGTAATTTTTGCTGACGATGCATTGTTGTATGTAGCAGGGAAAGACACCAGTGAATTGAAAATAAAAATAGAACGAGATTTAGAGTTATTGAGTTTTTGATAAAAAGTTAAATTTTAAATTACATATAAACTATATTGCTATAAAAATTGGTCAAAAGATTTGATTTTTGAAGATATTTAGAAAGAAAGTTACGATAGCTACGCGATAAATATTTACAACAGTATTATAAAACCACATTTTGAATACTGTTCTACAATATTGTTTATATGTAATCAAGCGGATTTGAGCAGGTTACAAAAATTACAAAATGAAGCAAGGCGTGTAATTCTACGTTGTAATCGTTTCACTCTATTAGTAGTATGTTATATTCTTTATTATGGCTTAATATTAAACAAAGAATTGTGCTAAATGTATTGCTTGTTATATTCAAAATGAAAAATGGGTTGGTTCCGGAATATCTATTTAAATATGATCAGGTGGGTGGCAGAGGCTCAACAATATAATCTAAGAGGAGCCTCGGAGAACATTAGACTACAATTATACAATAGATCGAGTACACAGAATTCACTGGTATATGAGTAATGAAAGGTTGTGGTTTTGTATAGCGATATTACTAATAAATTATTATTATTATTTATGACTAAAGTGTTAGATTTACCACTTTTTGGGGTAACATTGTACAATCTATCACTCTACCATTTTCTGCGATAGATTTATGACTATTAAAGTACAATTTATTTTCCATTTTTGTTTTCGATTGATTACAAATCTACTGTGCTAAAAATTTCGTGGACATAAACGACATAAAAAGATTCAAAGTGGTGATTTTTCTATTCCATTCTTCCTCTTGCAAAGGCATTCTCGTATAAGAAGGTAAGAATTAAATTCTCAATGGAGGACCCTGATTTTGCTCTGAGAAGAAAAAATATATTCCTTTTACAATGACAATATTATACAATTCAAGAAAAATTAAGCTAAAGAAAAGATTATTCTTTCAACATTTATATTTGAAGAATTGTCTCATTCTATGTGTGTATTAGTTGTTTTTCTTCACAGCAATGCCACTGCTGAATGTATATTTTCTATGATGAATGACGTGAAGCGCAAAAAACGAAATCGTCATAATGTTAAAGCGAGAGATATTACGTATAGAAAGCATCTAATAGTGAAATATTTTAGCCTCCTCTAGAACTTATAAAATACTTTCATAATTTTAAATTTGTGGGTGTGAATTATGTAAACAATTAATTATCATTAAATCAATTATCCCTGACCCCAAAATTCATTGCCAAATGAAATAGATGCAATAAAAATTTTCTTATGAGACTGTAAAAGAAGTACATAGGTACATACATATTTGAGTAGACCTTTTTCTTTTTAGTGCACCACACCTACGCAACTGAGTGGACCGCAACACCTTGAATAAATTAGTAGTAGCCCGTACCTTTGAAAAGTCTGCCCACCCCTGTACTACGTGAATATAAATTTTTTTTTTTTTTAGTACGAAAAAAAAGTGGAAAAAAAATAAAATCGGGCATTACAAAAAAACTAATAATATAAATTAACATGTAAAATAGTTAGAATTGGTCTAAGACAATTTTTATCAGACCCTCGACTAGATGAATGCCCGTATGAATTTTCGTAGGATCACCCATCTGTGTAATTTTGAATTTTGAAGTGGTTTTGGGCATATATTTCTAGAACGATTCGTCGGACAGAAGAAATGAATATAAACAATTTTATAGGATTTCATATTCTGAAGAAGTTTTTAGTACAATAAAAATGTCTAGGACGGATCACAATATACGGAAAAATCCTTATTCTTTATATGGCAACACTAAGAAGTGGTTGCCCGATTTAGTCCATTTTTCAAAATTATATTTACTATTTTTACAAAAAGATTGTGTATACAAAATGTCAGCTCTTTTCGTTCACTCGATTTCTGGCAGTGTCCACATATGTCGTGAAAAACGAAATTTTTGTATGACAACCCTACTAAAGAGTTACCCGATTTGTCCCATTATCGAGCTTAATTTC
This sequence comes from Dioctria linearis, assembly GCA_963930735.1. Lineage (NCBI taxonomy): Eukaryota > Metazoa > Arthropoda > Insecta > Diptera > Asilidae > Dioctria > Dioctria linearis. The sequence goes on from OZ005741.1 coordinate 37,282,827, forward strand.
ACTTTTTTTTAAAAGTCTATATGCAAAATTTCAGCTCTCTAAGTAAACGTGTTCTCGAGTTATCGTGAGGACGGGCAGACCGACAGGCAGACAGACGGACATGCAAAAATCATCAAAATAACTTTCTTAATATTATGCGTTGACTTTATAGCAGCCAAAACAGTAAGCATCAGAATCACGTACATGCACTTGAGTAACCGACGTGATAACTTTATTACAAGAACACACAACATTCCAAGGAAATCACTGAAGATGCATATGGTATAAACACACCACCTTCAGAGTCGCAACCCTTTGTCCTGATAGTGAGTATCTTAGAAATAACCATTCAACTGCAATTTGACAGTTATTCCCTTCTCAAAATATAACACGGAATACTTCTCCACATACTTTGGTATAGTTAAGCCCAGAAACTCTAATGCCAATTCCGAAACAGACAAGGACTCAACCTACAATAGCTGACAAATGTGGAAAAAATGCGATTATTACGGAATCTCCGAATAGTTGTAAAAAAGGTGTTATTGGAAGATCCTACGAAAGGTAAAGGTAAGGTTGGGTTAGGTTAGGCCATTGTAAGAAGGTGTACGATCAGCTGCACTTACACCATCGATTGTGATGGTCCTTCATTGGAACCCTACCTAGAAAAGATATTTAATGTAAGAACTAGGGGTGCAATAAAACCAGCCACAAGAGTTAATAAACCTTACCAGGTCCCCCAACTCTATGTCTGCTAATTCCCCCAGTTCGCAGAAAAAGTAGTTACCAAGTGTATTCCGCCTATACACTTAGCAAGGTTAGGGCATTCACACATCAGGTGCTGAGCGCTCTCAACTTCTTCCTCGTCCTTACAGCTTCTGCAGAAGTCATTGAATGGAGCTCGCTTTGCATGTTTGCCAAAGAAACAGTGTCCCATAGTAACTGCAGTAAGATTACGCGCATCATTATGGTTCCTCCTCAGCAGAGATTCATGCTTCAGTCTCTCCCCATCTGTGATTTGCCAATTTGCAGGCCAGTAGATCTAGAATCTTCTTCAGTGCTTCTAGGGGTTCCTCTGCTAGACATATATACACATTCAGGTAAACGTAAGAAAAATATTATAAACTAGCTAAAAATGCCCATTTTTAGAACGGGATTACCTGTTAAGTTTGTAAATTTTTTTTGTTATTGTTTTTTTTTTTTAATATTATTAAGCTAAGCTCAGGGGATATCCTATGATGCAAAGCACAGCATGGCAGGAAGGAGGTAGGGAAAGGATTAGGGGATATGAGGAGAGTGACGGAGATGCCGATATATGTCGCTCTTAAACTTCCGCAGATTGTATGCCGGAGGAAAAACAGAAGATGGTAAGCTGATCCACATTCGCACTGTTCGGGATAAAAAAGCATCATGGAATTTTATTGTACGGTCGAAGGTAATTTTAAGGGTATATATTCGCGGTTTGAAGACTGTCTTTTAGACAATATTCATTGAAGGTAAGGCTATGCGCCTAGCCGCCCCGGCCCGGATGTGAGAATTGTATTTCATTCTAGGTTTGATATAGAACTCGCAGAGGAGCGCTAGATTTGACGGGCTGAAATATTTCTTACACCTTTTCAATTTTTTAATTTTCTTTTTGTTTTTTTAAATTTTTTTTTTAGTTTTGGAATTTGAGCTCGTTACAGATAAAGTCTGGGCTTTTAGTATTATAATTTTACTACTATAAAAAGTGAAAAAAGAAGTCAAGGCGAAAACGAAGAAGTCTGATGAAATTTATACTACTACCTTTAAAAAAAGACGCCTCTGTTTGTTTGTATTGTGGGCACAGTGGCGTAACTACCGGGGGTTTTGGGTGTGCGAAACACACGGGCCCATGTAATCCAAGGGACCATGCTCCAGAGAGAAAAAAAATTATTTACAGGCAAAGACGCCCAAGGATAGAATGAACCAAAATCGTTACATATTCCTTGAATATTTATTTCAACTTGTTAATCTTAATATATAAAAATCCCATGTCACTGTGTTCGTACACGCTAATCTCCGATTTCAATGAAATTTAGTGAATGTATTTAGTTGGTTCCAGTTTGAAAGATTGGATAGTTTGGGAAACGATAGATGGCGCTGTTGTCGAGGTAAAGGAAATTGTCTGAGAAGGTTTCGAGCTGGTAAGCTGACATTTTATACACGGCGTTTTCATAAAAATTGCAAATTCAGGTACGAAAATTGTTTAAATCGGGCAACTCATTCGTACGGTTGCCATACAAATATCACGTTTTTTAGTGTATATGTATTTGGACACTGCCTGATAAAGAGTACACGTAGAGAAATGAAATTTTGTAGGTGGTGTGCTCAGAGCAATAGTAAAATTTTCTTTTAAAATTGGCTAAATCGGGTAATTTCTTCATGGTGTTGCCATACAAAATTTTTGTTTTTCACTGTATATTAGGAAACTGTCTGAGTACGGGTCGAATTGCAAATATATGTTTAAAAATGGGCTTAATCGGGGCGCCCCTTTTTGGTGTTGCCATACAAAAATTTTGTTTTTTCACTATATACATGTGGAAACTAGCTGAGAACGCGTCTACGTGGAGAGCTCAAATTTTGTACATGGCGTTTTAAGAAAAATCCAAATTTGAGCTCAAAAATGGGAGAAATCGGGCAACTCATTCGTAGGGTTGCCTTACAAAAACCTCGTTTTTAACTAAATATTTTGACACTGCATGGGAACGCGTCGACGTAGAGAACTAAAATTTGGTATTTGGTGTTTTTATAGCAATAGTAAATTAAATTACAAAAATGGTCTGTATCGGGCAACCTCTTCTTGATGCTGCCATACAAAACTTTGGTTTTTTACTATATATTTGGAAGCTCTCCGCGAACGCGTCGACGTGGAAAATTGCAAACACAAGTTCATAAAAGGACCATATCGGACGACCAGTTTTGGTGTTGCCATACAAAACTTTAGGTTTTCACTATAGTGCCTCACGCGTTGACGTAGAGAGCTGAAATTTTGTAAACGGGACTTTGTTAAAAAAATTTAATTAAGCTCAAAAATTGGACCAATCGGGCAACTCCTTCGTAGAGTTGCAATACCAAAATTTCGTGTTTTACTATATATTTTGGCACTGCATGAGAACGCGTCGACGTAGAGAGGTACACCCTCCCACCCATATGAATGTATGCATGCACACAAATACACGCATACAGTCACACACATACAGACACATTGTTAAACTCTAGAGTACGGAACCGCGCGATTGAGTCAGATAATAGCTTAGATATTACTTATCTTTAACAAACCAAGCCCCACCCCCACCCATCTAGGTATCCATATTATCGGGCAACGCCGACCGACGGGCTCCCTCTGGTAACATATAAAGTAATTCATTCGTCATATAACAAAATTCATATTCGCTTATGAATGAATGAAAGATAAATACAGAAGAATGATCATTTTTCGTGAGAAAATGGTGGGTTTGATTAAACCAATGGCATTGTTTTTTTGTTTGATTGATTTCAATAATAAATGAATTCAGAATTTATGCTTCTCTCATATTACGTGTATTGGCGCTGACTGAAATTCTTGGTTTGCATGTTGAAAATGTAATTGCATTTAAAAATGTGGGTATAGTACAGGGACCCAGATTGAATAATTGCACACGGGCCCACAGAAACATAGTTACGCCACTGTGTGGGCAACTCTAGTTTTAGTCAAAAGAAGGCTGCAAAGAGCGTGCCCATAGCAAATATGAAATAATTGCCAGCCGAAATGAAACAAATACCCTACTTAATTTTTTTTTTCATTATGTCCCAATTAATTTTAAACGAGTTCTTAAAATTATTTATCCTTAGATATTAATCAATAATAATTTAAATAATTAATTAATAACTAAAAGTACAAAGAGTAATTTGTAACACAAAAATATGGAATAAGCTTTATAATTTCATTTTTATTATTACTTTTATTTTAACTACTCACCGTCCCCTAGAGATTGGTCTTGAAGGAGCCTATATTAAAGTCCATTCTCAGCGCCAATTCTCGTGTCAATTAAATATCCACCAATAAGCTGTACAGTGAAGAAAATGTTCGTTTTGATTGTTTTTTTTTTTTTTTTTTATAAATCAAGCGTATTCGTTGATATTTTTTCGCCTTGTTAGACCTGACATTTATGTGGAGGAATCTATTATTGGCTTGGCAGATAAAATATGTTAAAGAGGTTTGGGTAAATTTTAACAGATACCCACCCCGATACCTTTGAATATCTCTATATACTCGTAAAAGTGCAACTTAAATTGCTAATTCGGTAGGACAAAAGGTGTCGTCACTGATTCATTTTTTTTCAATTTCTTTTTGAATTTTCCGGAACTCCGTCAGGGCCATCTAGTGTCATACTAAAACATTCGATCCCTCAAATCTCCACTGTATACATACTCGTATACTGAATTCTATATATTAATGCTACTACTGTAATTTGGATGTCTGATATAATACAACATCAGACTGTAATATAAGGTGTCGAGAAGAAAAGGTTATGATATGCATATGTTGTACTTTATGTATATGTACTTTAAATTATTCAAAAATCTTATCCATCCAGTACTATAATAAAATAAGTAAGAAACGAGTTTTCAAACAAAACTGAGGCCAAGTCGCATGAAAAAGTAGAAAATAACCTTTTCTTCACACACAGAGGTGGACTCAGATTTTTTGATTGGGACATTTCTCTTGAATATTCTTTCTCTTCATGAATCAAATCACTTATTACCTCTGATTGATCATACTGAAATATATCCTTGGTCGGAAAAATTCCGGAAAAGCGTTTTACATGAATTTTCCTCGATTTTTTCTGCAATTTTTTCCATTGTCGGAGAGAAAGTAATGATGCCAGTTTATAGGTAACTTGATCCTGCATAATTTAGAAAACTTTTATACCGGAAAATTCCGGAAAATTTTTCCGGAAAAATCAGAAAACTTTGCATTTTTTCAGAAACGGATTTATTACTAATCAAATTTGTACCAAATTTTCAAATGATTTTCCCGATTTTTGCGGGTTTTCCCTAGAAATTTCCGGTTCAAATTTTGATAGATTCAATTATCACACGACATGAACCTGTGTGCCAAATTTCAGCTTGCTGTGATGACGAAAAAAGAGTCTACGAGAGTGTCGAAAATAGTAAAAAAGAAATATCTAAATAAATAGACAGACAAATTCGTGTACGAGTTAAACGGACGGGCTGGCCTCAAAAATTTACTATTTTGCACAATTACACCCATGATAAAGACTTCGAATATTACTTACCAAACTTTACAAAAAATGCCCTAATGGATATAAAAAAAAAAAAAATCAAAATCAAAAAACTGTCAACACGAAAGTGTATGTTTGCATGTTGACGTCTCTTGACATCTGTCTAATTGTTCCCACATAATGAATTTTATTCCATTATTAAAAAAAATCAATCTCATAGTGAACAGGCTTAAAACTCTTTGCTGCCACATTTTAATTTCGCAGCTGTATGCAGACCATCCATTCCGTATACAAATGACTTCCGTTTTCTAAACGATATTTGTCATAATTAATTAATCCTTCTTCTATTTTCCATTCGGCTGTGGTGTGAATTTTCTATGATAGTGTGTTTATGAATTATTTGTCAAAATATAAAGTACAAGAACCATCAGGAAAATTGATGATAATTTCACAATTTTCTTGAGTTTTATTTATGGTCGTATTTATTTCTTGTACATCTATACATTTACATTTTCAAACACACTTTTCATAAAGTAAATCGTTGCCTTGTTCACGCAATAAATCACCAACTGGAAATTAAGTCAGAAAACATAAGAACGAACTTAAGAGATCATCTCAAGTTGTATCCATATCTAGTTAGTCGACTCTAGTAGCTAGCCTTAGTCAAAATAAAAAGCGAGGAGTAGGTACTTAGTGGAAAATTAAAAGGAAAAATGTGATTTGAATAACAACATTTATGCGAAAAGTTTTTGATGGGAAGGCTCTTAGAAATAGACAGATTTTTATGTATATTATGTATATATAGATATAGGGGAACATTTTACGGTTATTTTTATCCATTAAATTATATACAGCAATTCCTGGCTAATCCGATCGGATATCATGGATTTTAAGACCGACCCCCCTTGATTTTAAAGAAATTTTCCGGGTTTGTCTAAAATCAAAAAAATTTTAGTTATAAATTTTTTTTTATTTGGTCATGTGAACTAGAGTTTCGGCTACAGGGTGACTCAAAATTTCAATGTTTTCTCATTTTGCGCGAACATAAAAAAGTTCAAAAGTCAAAACGGCTCAAACCATTTTTTTGCGCTACTATATATATACCCATTCGGCGCCAAAAACCGTTAATTTTGAATTACTCATTCCACCTTTTTGCCAAGTGATGCCACCTATCGGTGCTTTCTTAAACCATCTGCAAGGTATTATTGCAGGCTATTAATCCGTGATTTGTCAGCTATTTTACAAAATTTGTCCCAATTTAATAGGACTTCTCTTAAAGTATTTATACACATATATATAACCTGCTGTGGTAATTTTTACTTTTCGCTTGCCTATGAAATGGTTGTATGTATGTAGGTATTGGAAAATGTCCCTAAAAAATAAAAGGTACGTTTTCCTCAATATCTCGGTCGTATCTTAACCAATTTGAATAAATCAAAAGTTTATTTGAGGTAGGAGATGCTGACCTATCCACTGGTCTATACTGTTTTGGCTGCGGGATCCCCTTCCGAGGGGTAGGGGAAATATGGTTTTTCGATCATAACTAGGTTAAATATACTTCGATTTCCAAAATTTCTTTTGATTATTTTTTCTCGATTTTTCTGATTTTTTGAACCTATACCCCCTTCCCCCCTCTTAACTTGACAAAAATTAATAATCCACGGCCAACATTTTCAACTGCAAACGTCATTTAGAAATTTTCCTCTACGAACTTCAGATAAATCCAATTTTTCAATTTTTTTGTGGATGCACGTTTATCAGTAGATTACATATACAAAATTTCAGCAAGATTGGATGTCACTTACCTATTTGAAAAAAAAAAAAAAAAAACTATGAGAATTTCGGATGGCCACATTCCGCCATCTACCGGGAGTTCCTCTAAACTGGCGGGCATACTATTTACATTTACAGATATCTACATGCCTCCTTCCTCTATGTCTGGTATCTCGTTCGAGGGCATTTGGTCCTTTCCTTCACATTCTATGTCAATTTAACTGCGTGAACTCCCGTGAAAATTTCCAATTTTTAGCATTTTCCTACGGGTAAGCCTATAAAAAAATCGAGCTATGTATTTTCATCTTTACGCGGAAATGCACCTAGGGGGGGGGGGGGGGGTAAATGTTTTTACATATTCTTGATATACTCATCAAGACCTTTCCAATGACTCTTCATTTATTGAAATCGGATGAAAAATAAGAAATTTCTATCGATTTACTGACGTTTGCTACATGAATTTATAAGGGAAGGCATAAAGCTTTTGAGAATTTTATAAGGAACACATGAAAAAATGTTGATTTGCCACTATCCATTTTCATACACTACACACATATCCTAATCATGTCCTTATACTGGAAATCGAATTGCGAAAAAGAGAAAATCTATAAACGCATTTCCCCATTTTTGTATGGGACACAGGAATTTTTTTTTATAAGGAAAGAGAAATATTTTCTCATTAAGACAGTTTTTCACTCTGTGACAGTTCGCCGTGAATTTATAAGTAAAAACTTTCAAATTTTTATACATAATAACTTATATGGATTTATAAGGAATGGCACTATCCATTTTCATACACTACACACCAATCCTAATCATGTGCTTATACTGGAAATCGAATTTGCGAAAAAGAGAAAATCTATAAACGCATAACCCCATTTTTGTATGGGACACAGGAATTTTTTTTATAAGGAAAGAGAAAAATTTTCTCACTAAGGCATTTTTCACTCTGTGATAGTTCGCCGTGAATTTATAAGTAAAAACTTTGAAATTTTTATACATAATAACTTATATGGATTTATAAGGAATGGCACTATCCATTTTCATACACTACACACCAATCCTAATCATCTGCTTATACTGGAAACCGCATTTGCGGAAAAGAGAAAATCTATAAACTCATTTCTCAATTTTTGTATGGGACACATGAGTTTTCTTATAACAAAAGAGTAAAATTTTTTGACAGTAAAAAAAAGAGTGTACCCTTCCGCTGTGCGGTCTCCAGACGTACTGGGTTGGTGGTTGTTTGAGCGATGCCAACTCAGACACTAGAAAATTTTTTATAAGAGAACCTTATAAATCATACCTATCTACGTGCTTTCACCACCCCCGCATGGGTGTACGGCTTATAAGATGGTTCTAAAATCCGATGCACCTATACGCACATAGATTAGGGCTTAACACGGGGCCATAAGAGAAGACCTTAACGAAAATTAGTGAAAAATGGTCTTATAAGAAAACTTATAAACTGTCTTATGCTATTGTATGGGACACATGAGTTTTATTATAAAGAGAATGAAATGTCCCCATGCTATTGCACGGGACACTTGGTCGTGGAGTTGATTTTCCACTAAGTCCCGTACCGTACCGTACTGTACACTGCTATCCCAGTCGGGTTAGTATAAAAAAAAGACTTTACCTTGGAAAAATTTCCGTCAGCAATTTTATTGCTCTAATCTTAAGGGGTGTCACTTGTAGTCTTAACTTAAAATTGCGACCAAATTCAGCCGGTGTGTTGGCCGCCATCTTGAATTTAAAGGGGAATGGTTGCTCAATATCTTGGCCATTTCCAGCTTTTCAACAAAAATTGTAAGAACTGAAGTTGTTGTAAATTTGATTCTCTAAACCTTGAGAGTGGTAAAGTATAATTATCGAACTATCTCGTTTAACTTTAGGACTTAAATGAATAGAATATATGGAATTACATTTCCTACAATTTTGATCCCCACGACCCTCGACTCTGGCGTCCACGGCAGGTGGATAACGAACAAGAATGAGCCTGCAGCGTCCCTTTGACCTGATAGGCTCAGTTTGTCGATCGATGCTCTACTGAGTAGACGTACTGAAAGCAAAATGGAGAAGCTACAAGCGAAAATACTGCGGTGTGAAAGGTGGTGTTCAGTGACTTTTATCAGCAAGCATTATTTGCGTTGATGAAGAACACAGGTGTTATGCTCGATACTGTTGACAGCGTTGTCACATAGACGAAGGTCCGATGCATCTCGATTATCAGCATCATCAACAACGCCATCACCATTTGACATGAAGGTATTACCAACATTCGATTTCAAAAATTGTTGCTTCATATGTAATGATAAAGTCGATCCAGATCCAAAAAGGCGTTCCATAAACGTGCGGCATCACATTTCGATGGTTCCGAACCGTAAATTCTGGGATGCTATCTGAAAGGAAATGCACTTCTATTCTTCCGCATGCATTTATATCGGCAGCTCGTCCTCGATCTTTCATTTCTTCATTGAAAATAGGCATCGCTGCTTTGTTGTACAAACAATTCGGATCGAAAAATTTGATAAAAATTCTTTTGGGTTTTTGCTAATCATACGAAGAAATTTTAATGTTCGTAGCTGCTTCCATTTTGCGTCCACAGCGCCGCCTTAAGTCCGCGGCCATTACACAGTTTGTTTACGACAATGTGAATTTTGACATCAATACACTCGACGGATATGATATTTTTACGTCGCTCTGTGCCTTCCTTCATTGCAAACCGTAGGACCTTAAATATTGGCTATAGAAAAAAAGTTGTAGGGATCAAAATTTTTGGAAATGTAACTCTATACAACTTAGCTCCTGTATATTTATGAGATAATTCGATAATTATACTTTAGCACTTTTTTCCAGTTTAGTTCTAAAAATATCAATCGCACGATAAAAATTGTAAGGACTAAAGTTGTAGAGAATCAAATTTACAACAACTTAAGGTCTTACAATTTTTGTTGAAAAGCTGAAAATGGCCAAGATATTGAGCAAAAACCATTGCCCTTTAAATTCAAGATGGCGGCCAACGCACCGGAGCAATTTGGTCGCCATTTTTAATTTAGACTACCAGTGCCGCCCCCCCCCTCTCTAAAGGTTAAAGCAATAAAATTGCTGACGGGAATTTTTCCAAGGTCTTTTTGCCCGACTGGGCTACGCACAGAAATATTTTCTATTATTTATTTTTTGCATTCTTTCATAATTCGGGGCTGAAAGGGTTAATATTAATCGCAGTCACACTTTAATTTGTTTTTTAGTATTAATTGACCACACTTCATATTTTGGCAGTGGCAACATTGATAATGCATCGTGCCAACGCCAGTACAGTACAACATGCTCTGTCAGTGAGTCTTATCGAAAAGTGCCTTCAGCATCTGACAAAACCGATTCAAGCTTTCATGGAGGTCGATGAAAACTTGAATCGGCCAGGCCACTAGTGGGCGGTAGAATCCAGGTTGACTACCCGGGATCTGCAGGATCGTTCGGCTCAGGTAATAGTGAACGAACTTTAAAGAGACGATGGAACTTCTGTAATAACTGGCGTAAACGCTTTCGGCTTCTTCTTCTATTACGCAAAAAATAGTTAGTTATTTTTTCGGATTAACAGTTATCTTAAAAAATAGCATGGCGTTTGTTTTTTTATTTGTTCCGTATTGCATCTTGTAACATAAATATCCTGTTAGAGAAACCAATCGCTAGAAATCTGTCTGTAGAAATCTGTCAGACAGAATCTGAAAGCTAAAACACACCTTAGATGGAAACTAGAATTTTTTTTGTTGCAAAGTAGGTTAGCCCAACCAAAGCTCCTTGCCACACTTCTTTCTATTGCCACTAAAATTGCGTGTTTTTACAATCATATGTTTTCGCTGTACTTAGAGCTTTATACTTCAGAGAAGTTAACTAATATCAACGTAAACCAATCGAACTTTTCATTTATTTGATTACAGACCACGACCTTAAACAGATTAGCAAGTTGGTTTCATCAATATAACATAAATCACCTTTCACATCGTCCTTTTTTTTCGAGTAAACAATAAATTTATTTTAAACATTTAAGAAACGGAGCTATACCAGAGTAAATCTACTAATTTAGAGGGGTTTCGGCGACCAATACTGCATATGAACTTTGACGAAAATTTGTTTTGTACGTAAATAAAATTTGTATGAGAAAAACGAGACTTCCGAAAATCGCAGCTTAAAGAGAGGAGATTTCCCACTTGCTTGAGACGCATGAATGTTTCTTTGGTATTAGTATAGTCATACCTTGTTTATCTGTAATCTGTATATAGTGGATGTGGGGTAAAGCGACATGCGGGAGCCAAATGCATATTAGTAATAGAATGACGTATTTCAAGCCACACACTAAACATTCCTGATGAGTCCTTTGGCAGGGACGAAACCTGGTCGAATGAGCCTAACTAAGTCAACACGACTGGCCGTAATCTCCTTCTGACAGATACAACTGACAGACTTCTAAAGAATACAGTGCCTCAAATATTTTACCACAACTGCCTATTTACGTAAAATGACTTAAGTACTCAAAATTTCCACTAATTTTGCACACTGCGTCCGAATATGGAGTTGCTCATATCGGAAATTCACCACATAAAGTGTAAAACATAATTGGGAGTAATGCCCCATCATGTTTTTTGAATTTTATCATATATATTTCTTAAAAGGAATATAGTATGGACTTAGGCTGAGCATATCTGTCTGAAAACACACAACACACAAAATTAATAAAAAATCGCAAGACCGATATATATAAAAGGACAGTACCGGGATGGATGAATACTTAGAGCCCTTTATGTCACGTGAAGGTCTGCAATCACTTTCTGGAAGAATTCAAAAATCAACCCTCTTGCGACTTTCATTTGATGATTATAATTCTGAGATATTAAAACTTTGGGGATTTAGTCTCTGATGATTATGTATTTAAGGATTTTGTAGCTGAGGATTTTTATTTGGGGATTTCCTACCCAACCCACTCGGTCTTATCCAGAACAACAACGACGAAAAAGTGGAGAGTAGGTAATTATTTCATTAATTATTTCTTTTTAATTTGAAAAGCTTACGGAGATGGAGGAGACTGAATTGCGTGATTTGAAATTGGAAAGTATGAGGAACATACCTGCCTACGGCTATATTCCACCTAAACTCTTTACAGAATATACAGAACTGGCTAAAAAATTATGACTTATGTCGAAGAAACATAATAAACGTATAGGTTACGTCCCTAGTCGGAACTTTTATTATTCTTTCATTCATTTCAGGGAAGTTACAATTTTTTTCTTAAGAATTCATTGGAAAACTTTTCTTCAGATATTTTCTGTTATCACAATGAAATTTGGCAATCATTTAAAAAAAATTTGTTTTTTCAATTGTCAGAATTTTCTGTTTTTTGTTGGTACACTTATCCTTGATGTGTCTTGATTAGCAACCATATTGCATTTTCGTTTGCTCGGCAATTTTTTACTTGTGGAAAAAGATATTTTGTCTGATGTTTTGGGCATGATATGTGTGGCAGCAAAGCTTGTTCTGAAATTTCTGAATTTCGACTAAAAGCAGTGCCGAATGCAACATTGCTTATGAGTTGCTGCATGAAATCAACAACGAGTCAGAACTGCTCAAACTAGTCATAACTAGTGATGACACATGGATGTGGTCAATGAAACTAATTGTTCCAATGGACGATATTTTGCCAACATTAAGGAGATAATAACAGAATCGCTGAAAGATTTAACGCCTTATCGGAAATTGCGTTTCAGAAGTTGTTCGAAAATTTGAAAACCTTTTCCTATGGAGTACAAAATTAAAACTAAATAGAACAAGAAAAAAACTAGAATTATAGTCTAATACCCTCAAAAATCTAATTAGGGGAAGATTGGGTAAAACCGGAAGTTTGGTTAAAATGGGGTACCAGCATTATCCCAGACTTTACAAATGATATAATCTTCCCCGATGGGTCTATCGGTGACACGTGGCAATGTGGCGCAAGCTCAGTATTTTGTGAGTGCTGTGCTGTTGTGCTTAGAAATACGACGAGCGAATATTTTGTTTTTGGCGTTTCGCTTGTAAAAAAGTGATTACATAAAATTAGTGATTTTGTTTAAAAAAAATTTTAGCGGTGAGGAGAAAAGAATTTTCCAAAAAGGTTTAGTGATAACAACTACTTTGCTCTACAAAAAAAGTTCAAATTGAATTTCGATTTTATGGTAAAATTGGATACTAATATGCACTTTATTTCCTTGACCTTGTTGTCATTTAAATCTTATGGGCAAAATCTTATCCCTATACAAGTTGTAAAATTATTTAGTAGTAGCTACTAATACGTTTTTTCAAGTTTGGTTATGAAGACAACTGCTTAGGAATATTTATGTTAAAAAATTTACCATATCAGAGGTGCTATCTCATAATTAAATGTAATCAAAGTTATGGTATCCCATTTTATCCAACCTTCCCCTACCCTTTTTTAACTAAAATGAATGTTCCTTAAATTTTTATATGTAATATTGACAGCACATTTTTAATAAATAAATTTGAAATTGAAATTTTTGAAAAATTTAATTACGAACGAATGATTATTGTTTTTCCTCATCTGCCTAGGATATAAAACAAATCCTTACAATACCCTAGATCAGGGATTCCCAAACTATTTTTGGCAAGCGACTCATTTTCCAAAATGAACTGATAGCTCAGACCCCCATAGCCAAATTACTTTAAAATTCCTATCTCCAGTTTTTTTTCTCTTATTGATACAAAATACGTAAAAATACTTAAGTAGATAATTATTTTTTGAAATAAACATTAAAATAGCAAAGTAAATATAAACAAATAACAAAATTCTGTGTGATGGATGAACCTGGTGACTTTCTACCAATCTAGCTAAATCCGGTTCAATATTGGTGAGTTGCAGCCTTAAATCTCCGCGGTCGTTGGTTTTCAAACGATTGTTTGTTTTGCCAAAATGTTTCTAAACACACTGAAGCCATTTTCGACTAGGTATGATGATGGAAAAGCGATAAGGTATTTTTCAGCAATGTTCCACAATGCATGATATTGTGCTTCAATGTTGCGTTGCAACCAGAACTTCTGATAGCCTGGGTTGAACTTTTGCTTAAGCTCTTCGTCTGTGCTGATGGTAATCATCAACTCTTCTTGCATTATGACATGGACTTCTTCCATGGCTGTGATATTGTACGGATTTATTATCCATTGAGGAATTTGTAAATTTAAGAGATCCTCAAAGCTCTTAGTAAAATCCTTGTGTAATGCGTCCATGTGAGTGACATATGATAAAATAATATCGTCTTGAAGCATTTCTGGTAATTTTGCCAAATGTAGAAACTGTGAATATTTCTGCTTAAATTTTGTTTATAAAGGATGAGTTTATACAAATGCCGATATTATTGATTTTGTTTTAATCAAGTTGAGATCGTCACCCTGTTCAACATACCAAAGGTAATTAATATGTTTGACAATTGTTCAGATTTTTTTCTAGTAAAAACTCCAACACAGGTTCAAAAAGAGCTGAAAATTTTGCTAAGCAAGAGCCTCTTGATAGCCTGCGAACTTATACTTTAGTGTGCAGAAGTAACCGAGTAAAGACTTCGTCGTTTTCATCACTAGCTGAGCAAATAACCGAGAGTTCAAAGAATTGCTTCGAATCTTGTTGACAGCATTTATAACATACTGTAAAGACTGATACAATCTAGGACTCAGATTTTTTGCTACTAAATGCTGTCTGTGAATCACGTAGCAGTAGATGATTGTATTATCATTCAAGCTCCAACGAATTTCAAAACGCAAATGAACTTTTAACCTAAATGCAAGCTTGTTATTTAGTAAAATATCAGGAGCATGTTTGGACAACTTAATCATGATTTCATTCGTGTTCGTATATGCGTCAAATACAGAGCAAGTCAAAAATGCCTGAAAGACTTGTACGCTCGAATACATTAACTTGCACGAACTTGTGCACACTTATTGACTTGCCCAGTTTTGCTCCTTGTACGAACTTGTGCACGCTTATCGACTTGTTGAGTTTCTTAACAGTACAACAATGATACTCATTCTTAAAACAAGTTGGTACACGTAACACAACTTATACATACAGTGTCTTGAGAAAGTTTCAAATAACAGCTTGTGTTAATTAATAGGGGTCGATTTTTAGACCTCGCCGACCCCCAAAATCAGTTTTCATTTATGTCGACCCCTGGGAAACCGATATCGATCCCTTTGGGAATCCCTGCCCTAGATGAATGCAGGTATGTAATTTCGTATGGTCACCTCTCTGCGTAAGTTTGATTGCTGAAGCGGTGTTTCGCATATATAAGTAGAATGGTTCGTCGGACAGTAAAAATGATTATAACCAATTTCAGAGGATTTCATAATTTGAAGAACTTCTCAGCATATTACAAATATCTGGGACTGGGACAATATATCAAAAAAAAAATGCAAATTTGTGTAAGGATTGCCGTACTTCGTCCACTTTTTAAATTGTATTTATTAATTTTATGAAAACGCCTTGTTCAAAATTTCAACTCTCTACGTCCACGTGGTCTTAGGCAATGTCAAAATATATAATGAAACCGAAATGTTTGTATGGCAACCCTACGATGGAGTTGCCCGATTTGTTTCATTTTCGAATTTAAATCTAGAATTAATTAAATAGTTCGTGTGAAGAATTTCAACTGTCTAACTCGAGTTATCGAGCGGACAGACATATGGACAGACGGGCTGGCGAATAGCCGACAAATGGACATGCAAAAATTAATCAATTTTGCTCTAGCAGCATTATTTCAATGGGTTACAAACGGAATGACAAATTTAGCACACCCTATAGATTTCATGTAGAGTGTAAAACAGCATGCTTCACTCATAAACAAAATATGGGCATGGACCTTAATTACTCTTCAGTTTCAAATTTTCCACAGGTTTACTTCAACGAGTACCTACCTCAAAATGTGTTTTATTTAGTTATTTTACATTGATCCCAAGGCCGTACATATGGGGTGGGTTTGAGGGGTTCAAACCCCCTCCATCGGTGTAGCCTACACTTTCGTTAATCTAATAAGCTTAACTTTTCCCACAATTCGTTATAATGTAGCGGCTCACAACAATCGGTTTTGTCATTTTTTATCTTTTCTCCGTGGCCCTTGCAGATAAAGCAACTTTAGGAAAAACGTGTGCTAAATAGAGAAAGAAAACAAGCAGTCCAGTATGTATATCAGTAGATGGTACCCTGGTAGAAATTGCTCATAGTTTTACCTTAGTTCCTCCCTGGTAGACAACACTCATAAGTTTACAAAATTTTAGTACCGATGCTGGCGGGGGCTCTTAACACGACCTTTTAGTCAAGTGCGACAATGTGAGTGTACATTATGTGGACGTACGACTTTTTTACTGAGCGCCCTGATGAGGTTCTTCGCCAACTCATCTGTCAGCTCATCAATAAATTGGTATGGATACTGATATGTAGGTCTAATGTACGAGTGAAACGGAGATAAATGGTGTTGCGCTAACAAATTTCTTTCTCTTTTGCTATGCAACTTCGAAGTGCGGACTGAATTTTATCTATCTTCTTCTCACAAATGAAAAGCGAAGGTGAAATATGATTTAAAGTCAAATGTAATTGAAGTCGTCCAGTTCCAGTTAAGTTTAAATATTTTTTTATCATTGGTAAGTAATTTTTCATATTTTTATGGATAGCGTATTCCTATTTAAAAAAAAACAAAAAGTAAAAAAATAATCAATTTGTTGATGATATTTGTAATGGACATATGCATTAACCGCATTGCAAAAATAATATTTCTCTATGTTTGCGATTGCGTGTCGTATCACTGAACGAAAGTAGAACAGTACAGTTGTACTTTCGTCCAGGTATATATTACATGCGTGATAATCCCAAATCTCTTATTTCCTGAATTTAAAAACAGTATTAAACAATATCATACCTAATAATCATAATTACGCTCAGCGATGAGGTATTTAATTTACTCACCAATGAGAATCATGATTAGGCTCAGCTGAGTGATTTGATGTATTCAAAAAGGAAATAATTTAATTGCTTATCATATGAATGCGAAGTATATAAGTGAGTTTAGTTTAGCGAGAACAAAATGCAGCATTACATACATTCATCCAACCAATCATCATGAGTTCATCAGTGCGCTCATGATGATTCGGCTACCAGGGTTGTCCTGCAAGTGGCGGTGATTATATAAACCAAAACTAATTTGAATGAAGAGCATCAAGGTGTTTGCAATTCATGAAGAAACATATAGAAAAACAGTCCCGATGAGCCTTCCGATGAGCATTCATTAAAACTCATAGAAGAGCTAATTGGATATCATGAAACTGTACTAAACCAACAATAAATAAATATTTATTTTTGTCATCACCGTGCCAGATGACATTTCTAGTAGATAAATTTGAATTGATTTTTGTGATTTATCGGATTTTAAATTAAATTTTTATTATTAATTTTAAATTAATTATTTGATTTGCTTATCCGCGGAAAAACTGTCGCCCATATGCTGAATAAGACGTTATGCCCAAATCCTTACGATTCAGAGTCTCAGAGTTTGGTTTACAGCCGGAGTTTGAATTTGGAAAAATATATTAAACCAATCTTAAAAACATATTCTCATTTATGAACTCATCATGGCCCTCATTGACAAGCTCATTAATAAGCTCATCGTGACACTCATTAAAGTGCTCATAGAATATTGTAATATGCACAAAAGGGAAACAAAGTATACATTTCTAAATAAGTGAAAGAGATGCAATATCTCATGCACACTATTTGTGAAAAAGTTAATGAATTTTTTTCCCGGTTTTGATTCAAACGCGAATAAATTCCATCAAGACGTTAAGCTAATTTCTCATGAGGAGCCCATTGATGAGCTCTTCGTGATTTGTCTGCCCGGGGTAGCTTACTTTGATACATCGTAGCTTAAACGCAGTGGTATTATAAATATTGTTCACATTTTAAATGGAATATTAATTCCAACTTTAATTTGTTTTCCGTCCTTAAGGGGGTATTCTCGTCTAGAAATTAGAAAAAATCGATTTTTTTTTGTTTTCATATTTTGAGAGTTTAACTATTCAAGAATATGCCTACAAGAGGATTTTTCAAATTTGTATCTTTATATTTAGTGTTCATTTGCATCCAGCTGCTAACAGTTGAATTCTAACTTCCAAACCACGTGGACGTAAGGACTTTAAGGGGTAACGCCTCTGTAACGGCTAAAAAAAAGGTTTATTCACGAATTTTTTTCACGCAAAATTAAAGGTGATTGAAAAAAACCTTTTAAGGGTATTATCGGGCATACATTGAACTTTATTGATAAATTTTTGACAGCGAAAAAAAAAACAAAATGGCGGCTCCACAGCCATCTTCCCGGGACATGTTTCTGAGCAAGTTTGACGCGCTTGGTGGCGACCCCCATTTTCAAAGGAAAAAAAAGTTTTCTCGCATGGGTCCTTTTTTTTCTTATTCTAGAGGGTTTAAACTATTTTTTAAGCCAATAAAAAAAAAAACGATTTTTCAAAAAATTTACAGTGGCGTTACCCCTTAAACGCGTTTTTCTCGAAACTGCCTTTTTCAAGACGATGCCTAGGATTTCTCAAGTTCTACTGGACCGATTTACTTGACATTTTTTTGAGAGTCTTCTTTATAGACTTGTCTATGTCCGGAACTAGCCGGATCCCAAAATTTCAATTTTTACTATTTTTAAAAAATTTGAAAATGTCAAAAAAGTGGTACAAAAATTAATTTTTTTTTTAGGCAGCGGCCATTTTGTGAAAAAAATTGTTTTCAACTTTTCCCTAGCTCCGGACATAGCGACATTACTCTAGACTAATAATCTTTTTTATTTTTTTTTTCGGATTGCTAGGCGGGTTGGAATCGTGGGCATGATCACGCGCCAATTTTTTGAGGCCCCCCCACTTCATCAGCTGCAATTTTTTTGAATTTTTAACTTTTTTAATTTTTTAATTTTTTTCTGTATTCTTGCAATGTTAGTAAATAACTCATAAAAAAATGGATAGAAAAATATTTATTGCCTTTTTTTTACGGCACTTCAAAAATCACCTAAAATTCGGGCCTCTAGACTAGAATACCCCCTTAAAACACAAACTTTATTAAAATATGGTAACTAGAATTTTCCATGATTTTATTTAAATAGCTTACAAAAATTATTTGTTTACTTTTTAGGGCATTTTAGATAATTCCACAGTTATATCTAAAATGCCCTAAAAATTAAAATTTTTTATTAATTTTTTTAAAATGCTTTTTTGGCCCCGCCAATAAAATCGCTCTGTACTAAGTGTTCATCGAAATGTTAAAATTGAAATGAATGAAGCACTTTCTCCTTTTATAGATGAATAGAATTTTTCGATTCAATTGAAATGTCATTATAAATTAAATTCTTAATAAATTAATATATTAAATTTACATAAAATTCCAAGTGTGAGTTTGGATTAATTCTGAGATATTCTTTTGTTCCTAGAGGGTATTAATTACTGGCCTAAACCCCTCCCATTCGTGATCTATATATACAGCCTTGATTGATCCTAAATAACATCGCTAGGTATTCTACAGCAAACTTAAATTAAAAAAAAAAAATCAATTTGACCATTATGACAGTGACATTCAATTTATCCTTTCAAAAAAACAGGATATCTTCAATATCAAACCAATAAACTTTCCCCAGGGATGAGAAAATCCTGAAGTACTCTGCAAAACCACAGAAATGAAAGGAATACCACGATTTTTATATTATTTGAAAATTGATGAAGATATTTATTACGATTGAGAAAACCTGACAAATGCAGTCTTGTAAAAATATCGTGGGTAATAAAAGGCAGTCATTCAAGTATATATTTTGCCCCCCCCCCTCCCCTATTTACACCCATGTGTTTTTTCTGTACGTCTAAGTACAGAAATTCTATAAAAAAGTACGGAACGCCATGCCAGAGATGCCTCTCCCTCCCCTCCAATGAACTAGGTCAATCAATCGACGAAAGTACTTTTATGAAGCATCACCTCTTTTGACATTTCACTTATACACTTTTTCCACTCTGCTGTCTCACTACTTTTCCAGAAGACTTTTAAAGCTTGCAAAGAATGGAAAGAAGAAAATTAAAAAATGGCTGCAGCACCACTACTAGCAGTAGCATAGTATAGCTCTAGTCTTTTACTATCCAGACCCACCCGTGATGCCAATGTTTATCGATTTGTCATAAATTATATGAGAGTGCAATATTGGGGGTATCGAAAGAGTTCATTTGACATGATGACTGCAGATTTTTATGGGCCCTTTAGAGCGGCCCTTGAGATGTAAAGCTTTCCACACATTATTGGATGTGGTTTAGCATTTTATTGCAATTTTTATGTTTTGATTGGATGTGATTTTCATTAAATTGAAATTGAGTTCAAGGCTTTTATAATGTTTTCAATTGAATGAGTATTGTTTGAAGAAAGCATGCCGATTTTTACATCAAATGGTGCGTTTTAGTTGGAAGGAGACTTCAACATTTACATGAAACAACTTGATGCGTGCAGTGGTGGTGATTACAATGTTTTTAATTGTACTAGTTCGTTTAGACTGGAAAGAAAGGAAAATTATAGGTGTATACTTATAAATCAATATTTCTTGGTCAATGACTTGCTTTCATTGCTTTCTTCAGTAACAGGCCTGAGAATTGCTGGTCATCAATATTTTATATTTTATATTTCAGACATTTATTCGAGTGAATAAGGTCAAAGTAATAATGGAAAGCAGAAAATAAAAAAAAATCACAGTCACGACTGATGCAGAGGTCAGTCTCATGCATGAACTTTCGCCCCCAATACCACGGATCAATTTTGAAAGACGTACGAGGGTGTTTTCAAATAGGTGAGATACCAAGGTCGATCTAACTCTGTCAAGGTAACCACTTACTTATGCAACTAATTAGCTAAAGAGTTGAGAGGTAGTTGCTTGATAGTTGTATAATTTCTGCCATTCGACTATTGATATTGAACAAAATGTGCTCGTGATTGTGTGAGTTTTAAAATCAAAATCATAATAATTAAATTATAACTCGACATATTTGGCTTTGAGAAATGTTTAACGACTAGCATTCCTAGTTAGAGAGGTTTAGGAAGATACTCACATATAAAATTTGTTATTACAGATGGTTCGAAAATGGATCTGGAAGTAGGAGCCAGGGTATATTCACTATCCCTTCAAATACAAGAATTATACCACCTACCAGATTACTGTAGTGTCTTCCAAGCGAAGATTCTAGCTATAAATAGCTGAGTGAGGCTGCTAGAAAAAACTCAGAACGTACTTAATAATCGAGATATCACAATTTGCATTGACAGCTAGGTGAAATCAAAGCTCTGTATGATTCGAATCCATCAGGTCATGCCTATTTCAGCATTTTCATAGTTAGCTTTAGCAGAAGAATTCATATAAAGGGCCATAGAATCACTAAAGTACAGTCTAGATCTACAGGCTTGTAAGCTGGCTAATCACAGATGGAGAAAATTTACCACATACTAGAATTCAAAACTGTTATGTCCCAAAATGTACCACATCAGGAAGAGAGACATTCTGCTAAGAAGGAACCGTAATGATGTGCGGAATCCTACTGTAGGTATTAGGTGATCCAGCCTCTTTGAAAAACATGTGGAACGCTTGCATGCACCATGACATGACTTTTACTTTTATGAATGAAGAAGAGGAGATTGAGAGCATTCTACATCTTCTGTGTGATAATCACGTACGTAAAATAAGCACTGCAACTTAGCCTGATTTAGTTCGGAACTATCTCATACTTTGTCGTTAATTTGTCGTTATTTTGTCGTGTTCATTTTTCTAAAGGAAACTGGATGTGGCGTTAAGTTGACGTCAAGTTAGCACCGGAATTTACTAGAACACAGCCAAACCTT
Source organism: Dioctria linearis (assembly GCA_963930735.1). Taxonomy (NCBI): domain Eukaryota; kingdom Metazoa; phylum Arthropoda; class Insecta; order Diptera; family Asilidae; genus Dioctria; species Dioctria linearis. Next base: position 37,304,763 of record OZ005741.1, read on the forward strand.
ATCGGATTGGAAAATTATATAAATTGGAATTTGTCGTTAATTTGTAGTTAATTTTTCATGAAACCATAAATTTGACGGGTCCGTTTTTTTAAGGAAACTGGATGTAGTGCTTACTAACTTGACTTCAACTTAGAACCACATCGAATTTCTTTTAGAAAAAAGGACACTACAAATTTATCGTTTTCACGACAAAATAACGACGAATTATGAGATATTTCCGAACTAAATCAGGCGAAGTTACGGTGGTAGCTTTACGCACATGTGTGAATGTCCCATGCTTACCAAATGTAGAAAGAGTAGGTATACGCTTGGTAGCTACTTTTTCTATGAATCGGGGGAAAATGCAGATAAAGAGTTGAGGAACTTAGTAAGGTTCATTAACTCCTGCGGCCGGTATTCACGCATGTCCTGCCATCCCTAAGTTACGCAATCATCTAAAGGTAGGATCCCGATGTGGTGTAGCATCACAAAGGGCCATTGTCGGTCTAAGTGTGCTTGTTCGAAAAGGCATATTTCGATAGTTGTGATGTTTATGCATACTTGGATTAGGTTCAAAATTTATCCTTTTTATCTTACCGATATTATATTTCATGTGACGCAAGTAGTTGAGTACCTAAGTCATTCGAAAAAAAAGTTGTCTTCTAAATTTCTTTATACCAGACAAAAATATGCCACGTTAGCTGGTCCTTCCCTTGACAATTCATCCAACTACCTTAAGAAGCTTAGCCACCTTAACAACTTTTAAACAACAACACGTGTAGTTTTGAACGCCGCTCCGTTGCTTTTGATTATTCACCGAATTTTGTAGAAATTTCAAAATCGGCATATCTTTCTTTCACATAATTTAGACTGATGAGGTAATCTTATTCATATCTGATACAAAGAGGCTTATTTTGAGGTCTACTTTTATATTTCATACATACATTTCATTTTGGTTGAATAGTGTGTAGCCAAACAAACATTTCCTCTTTATCAGTAATGCTATAATAAATTTTTGGACCATCCAGACAGAATCTCCTTGAATTTATTATATTGCAGAAATATGCTGATAAAGTGGAGGAAATGATACCTTCATACAGCGTACTGCCTACACAAAAAAGTGTATATGCTTGTCAGAAATTAAGTCAAATCTTCCAATGATATTTTGCTGCGATGTCTTTTGTCTTTATCGCTCTAATGGATTTTGAGTGAACGCAAGAAACTCTTCACTCTGTCGTCCAGCACTTTTCGAGTAATAAAAATTCATTCGACATTCGCTGATGCAATTAATTCCATTTCCAACAAGTCTCAAGGGCCATGACAGAAAAATTTGAGCAATATCAGCATAGAGCTAAATTTCATTGTATACAAGGCTGTTGAACAAATCAATAATAATCATGAAAAATAAAAAGCAGCGGGCCAAGAACCGACCCTCTTGGTACACCAGAATTAATTTTAAGGGAAGTAGTGTATAATTCCATTGACTACCTGCAGTTAGGCTGTAGTGCGGTGCAACTTTGCTTTTGGTGACGAAAACCAGATTTGAAGTTATGAAGGAAAAGATTGATGAGAAGACAATGAACAATTTCCAAGAACAATAATTTTTCAAAAATCATAGATAGGAACGGTAAAATATTAATGGGACAGAAAGGGGAGCAATTAGATCCAGGCTTTTGAGGCACATGTATTACTTTCGAGAACTTCCAGCGTAGCGGGAATATTGAGCTGGTTAAACTAGTGTTGACGATGTGAGCAACTGGCAGGACTGAATAAGGTGCAACAATTTTAGCAATCTTTGGAGCAATCCTGTCCAGAACTAGACTATATAAGTACTACACAAAGTTGCGTAAACCATGATACTCTGATTAAACTGAACAGGGAGACAAGGTACATGTATAGATTGTTGTTGCCCTTAGCAAGGTTTGGAACTATTAGGCAATAATGCTAGATTTAGCTCATCAGGATCGGGAAGTAAGGGACTGAGAGCCTTTTACTGTACTACAAAACGTGGGTGAAACTCCTAAAATTTTTATTTCAAGGAAGTCTTCTATATGTGATAAGGAGGTGGTTGAAGAAAGAAAAGAAAATCATTATTTTACAAAATTTAATGTTACCATATCTCGTATGATTTTGAAAATATAGGATGTTTCTTAATTTACGATAAATATTCAAGTTCACATAATTCTTCGTTCCTTATATACATGTCTATAACTTATAGCAAACGCTCAATTTGGTCGGCTATATTTTTTACATAGCCCAAAATACTAACAACACTAAACACCGCTATAAAAACAAAATAATATATAAAATGTAATCAAAATATCCGATTATTAAAAAAATACTTAACTTCTTCTTTTTTTTTCTTACATTTTCAGCTTCAGATCCTTTGATCGATTTTTTACAGCTGTAAAGCCATGACCACGGTCAATCATTATAAACAAATATCAAATCGAAAAATAATTGAAAACAAACAAAGTTTGTTTGACTTCAAGAAGAATTTGCAACGCAAGCAAATTCCGCTATGCAACGCAAGCAAATTCCGCTATGCAAGCATATTTCTTGATAAATAAAATATTCTTACCTGAGGTCATTGCTTTACAATAGCGATACATTGTGACTCAATCAGAAATTGTGTGATCAAAAATGCTGACACTACAGTTTCTGATTAAGAACTTTGTATATTGCAATTCTGCAATAATCCCCCCTTTTTGAATGGTAAAGAATACCGATTCCTTTGTATTCAATTTGTATAAATAAGGTGATACTAACTAAATAAAATCAGATTTAATTGCAACTTTAACGAGTAGTTTTTATCTCTCAAAACACATCGGCATACTCTGCCATTTGGAATATAGCGGCATACTCTGCCTCCAATATACAAACATCGGCATACTCTGCCATCTGGAATATAGCGGCATACTCTGCCTCCAATATATAAACATCGGCATACTCTGCCATAAATTTTACAGATTGGCAAATACCAAGCCTTAAGGGTGGACAAAATCTACGAAGGAAATATAACGATAAAACAGCGGCTCATCTTAGCTATACAGAACCCTTCCGGACAAATTGTGGAACAACATATATTACATGGCGACCCTGCATATCGAACCATCGACCCTGCATATCGACCATCTATCCCGCAAATAGGACCACAAAATCTGCAAAACAGACCATCAACTTCGCATAGCAGATATACAACAACCAAACTTCCCAGAATACCATCAGAAATCATTGACCCTACGATACGCAAATGAACGGCACCCAGGCGACTAATATGTCCAAAAAGAATACAAGTGCCAGAAATTAAATTGCACTCTAGTGATGATACATACACACCGACCACAACAACAATAGAAGACAGTCCTACATACATTCCAACAAATAAACAAATAGAAGAAAACGTACATGAGAAGTACATACCTACAGCAACTCTAAATCAAGAAGCTCCAGAGTATTTCCCAACAACGATAAATACATCAAATATACCAGTACAAAAAAAACCCAGTTTGCACGAAGCATTAAAGAATAACCCGACAGCTGGTCCAAAGGCAATCACAATTGCGCAGTATAAAACAAAACAAGAAATGACAAAAAAACCAATAATAGAGAACTGTACACCTCTTTACACAAAAAAAAAAGGGGCGGTGTAGCTGTAAAACTGAGACAGCAAATAGCAGAGCTATACAGAGTGATACCGATCACAAAAGAGAAGGACTTAAAAAAACAACTAATACAAAAGCTCAACAAACTGAAAGAAGAAAGTCGCAATCGACGAAAGTAAGGGAGGAACAAAATAAATTAACCACAAACCAAGTAATGGGCAATGATGCGCAGGTGGTTCAACAACATATGAATGTTAGCTTTACATTTATTTTTATTTGAGATGGCTTTTAGGGATAGAACTGTAAAATTTTTTTTTTTATATAAGTTCCATTTTAATGTATCATTTTTTTTAATAGATAGTGTCATAGATATTTAGATTTCATGGGTAACAGTATATTTTTTTTATATATGTAGATAGCTTTTAGAGATAGAATTGTAATGGGTTTTCTTTAATATATAAACAGTTATAGATAATTTTTTTTTTTTATTTTATGGGTAGCATCGAACAATAAAATTACTTCTTAGATGAATAAATAATATGAATAACATCAACTGTCTTTGGGTTCTCCGAAATTTAAATAGATAAACAAATGGAAGAATACAAAAACTTTTAACAGAGTTAAAGAAATTGCTAGAAACCCTTAAGAAAAGCCCACTGAATTTAAAATGTTTCGAAATCAGCAAGCAGGTACGCCGAATCTCTGGCGAAGAAACTCGGATGCCATAGAAAATGAAAGTTCACCAGAACATCAGTCAAAGGATGACGAAATGAACAGCAAACATAAAAAGATAAAGACTGAAAATAATCAGGAAAAATGGTCAACAAGCAATAGCGACAAATTAATAGGAGGACTAAACATAAAAAGAAAAATGCATGCAATAGTTCAAACTCATATTCCGACAGTGATGACAGCCACGCAAACAGATACCTGTGATCAACACGATTCCGCATAACAGACGGACGATGAATTATATAAAAATGCGTCCCATGATTTGGCATTACATCATAAAGTGCACTACAAAAATGCAGCTTGTCAAACTGACATCCGCAAACAGGAAATCAGAATCGCTGAAGTAGACGAATAACTGTTCAAAATTCGGATAACGGGCAAGAAGTCCCTGAAATTTAACGTTCAACTTTCAGAACAATAAAAATAAAACGAAAAAGCGCACGCAAGTTTTTAAAATAAAGGATACGTCGCAGAATTCATACCATTTATAGCATGCAAGTTTAGGATTTCTAGAATAGAACACTCAAAGTAACAAGAACTAAATACATTTGAAAGAAGACTAAGTAAGCCGATCATTATGTAAGACTAACCGAAGGCATCGATAGAGGCGGTAAGTGTTACAATTAAGATTGAGCAGACTTTTGCAACAAGAATACGTCAATAGTGATGAGGTCTAAACAAATCTTCATAGATAAGGATCTTGAAATTGTGTACAAACTGGGAAAGTAGATACAAATGCAAATGCCCTGTCAGGAATAAAAATGTACTCTGAGAAATGATACCAAGAGAAATAAACGTTATCACACGAAATATGATGAAAAAGCAGCAAAACGGATTAGAAGGAGAGCCAATATAAAATCAGGTCAATTCTATATATGGGAATACACATCCATCTCCAACATAAGAAATATTAAGAGGATACAATTCAATACAGCGTACGCACAAGAGAATGCGATAGATAAAAGTTTGCCAGCAATATGTAAGAAAGGGGTAACCGTTCAGTACAGCGATAATCCTGCATTTAACTCTGGTTAAATCATGGAGAAGCTGATACAAAAGATGAACGAGAATAATATTACAGAATTAGCACTCGCAAAGGACGATGCTATATGGATATTAATGAATTCAAAAGGAAATTCAATAAGCTGCAGCAGAATGATAAATGTGGTAAGGCAACACCACTGAAGATACTACGTTATAAACCCCCAAAAAGGATCAAGGATCCAAAGAAAAAATAAGAATTAGTAAAAGAGTACCATGACAAAAAGCATGGTGGACACGCTGGAATTAATCGCTGCAATAAAGGCACATATGGAAACCTTTACACAATGATAAAGAAGTACATAAACAAGTATGATAACTGTGCAAAGAACAAATTCAAAAGGTACACAAATGAACCTCTAGTGACAATGGACACACAAACCAGTAGTTGCGAAAAGATCTCAGTTGACACACTAGGACCTCTGAGGATATATATATTTACATACATTCTAACGCTACAATACGAATCATCAAAGTTCATAGAGGCATACCAGATATAAACAAAAAAAAAAAAAAACCGGCTCAGACTCAAGACTACGTAAACTAATAAAATGGTTAAATACTGTAGAATAATTATATAAAAATAATAGAATAATATATCACGGAGATATTAGTAACGTTAGAACAAAAAAAAAAAATCATAATAATAATGATAATAATAACAATAATTAGCAAATAATCCTGTATTAACAAAGCAATTAACCTGTAATAAAAATAATTAACAGTATACTATAATTACATAAATAAATTAGAATATGTTTAATTTAATAATATGCATAAGTTTATGTAACAAAAAAGAATTTTTTTTTCATATACAAATTCTTTTTTTCTTTTAAGGGTAAGGATGTAAAGCCATGACCACGGTCAATCATTATAAACAAATATCAAATCGAAAAATAATTGAAAACAAACAAAGTTTGTTTGACCTCAAGAAGAATTTGCAACGCAAGCAAATTCCGCTATGCAAGCATATTTCTTGATAAATAAAATATTCTTACCTGAGGTCATTGCTTTACAATAGCGATACATTGTGACTCAATCAGAAATTCTGTGATCAAAAATGCTGACACTACAGTTTCTGATTAAGAACTTTGTATATTGCAATTCTGCAATAATCCCCCCTTTTTGAATGGTAAAGAATACCGATTCCTTTGTATTCAATTTGTATAAATAAGGTGATACTAACTAAATAAAATCAGATTTAATTGCAAC